>CM033474.1:75641303-76073803 GCA_019447015.1 Hymenochirus boettgeri
ATAGCCACCATGTAAGTTCCATTGAGCGCGTTAATATAGCCGCCATGTATATTTCCATTAGCACGTAAATATCAGCCACATGTATATTCAGTTAGAGCGTAATATAGTCCACTGTGTTGTAGTTCAAGTAGCACGTAATATAGCCACCATGTTATAGTTCCATTAGGCGTAAATAGTAGCAACCAGTATAGTTTCCAATTAGCGGTAAATATAGCCACCATGTATAGTCTATTAGCACGTACAATCTATAGCCAGCCATGTAGAGTTTCATTAGCGCGTAAATATAGCAGCATTGGATTCGTTCTATTAGCATGTAACATAGCCACAATGGATTTAGTTCTATTAGACGTAAATCTAGCTACCATGATAGTTCCATACAAAACGCGGAAATCTAGCACCATGTATGTATAGTTCTAGTAGCCTTAAAAGAAGCACCAGGTATAGTTCCATCTAGCACTTAACATAGCCACGGGCGGTTATAGTTCTATTACGCCCATAAATATAGCCACCTGTCTATTTCTATTAGTGCATAAATATAGCCACCGGTATAGTTATTCGCGAAAAAAATAGCCACCATGTATAGTTCTATTAGCAATAACTTAAGCCACCATGCGATAGTTCTATTAGCAAATAAATATAACCACCAGGTTTATAGTGTTCATATCGCGTACATATAGCACCATGTATAAGTTTATTAGCCGTAAAATATAGCCACATGTATAGTTCCATAGCACGTAAAATATAGCACAATGGTATAGTTTCTATATTAGCGCCTAATATAGCACAATGTATAGTTCTATTAGCGCATAAAATATAGCCACCATGGATAGTTCATTAGCTTCCAGAAATATAGCCCCAGTATAGTTCAATTTAGCGCATAAATATAGCCACAAGGTTAGTTCTATTCGGCTAAATATAGCACCATGTATAGTTCATTAGCGCAAAAATATAGCTACCATGTTTTAATTCCATTAGCGCGTATAATTTAGCCAAATGTATAGTTCCATTAGCGACGGTTAAATATATCCACGATGTATAGTTCCTGAGCGCGTTAACTATAGCTACCCTGTATAGTTCCCATTACGCGTAACATATAGCCGCCAGTATAGTTCCATTTAGCACATAAATATAGCACCATGTTATAGTTCTAGTAGCACTTGAAAATAGCCGCCATGTATAGTTCCATTACACAACATATAGCCACCATTTTTATAGTTTATTAGCACTCTAATTAAATATAGCACATGCGTATAGTTTCCATTAGAACATAAAATATAGCCACCATGTATAGTTCATTAGTGCGTAAATATAGCACTGTGTGGTGTTCCATTAGCACGTAAATAGCCCACCAGTATAGTTTATTAGTGCGTAAATATAGCCAGCCAGGTAGTTCCATTAGCTCGTAAGTATACACGCTGATAGTATTAGACATATGCACTATAGTCTAGTCGATTAGGATTAAGTTATAGAGTAACTACACATGTATAGTTCCATTAGCAATAAATATAGCCACCATGTAGGAGTCTAATAGCGACATAAATATAGCCACCATGTATAGTTCTATTAGCGATTAAATATACCACCAGTATAGTCTATTAGCGCATAAATATCGCCAAGTATAGTTCCATATGCGAAGGCAAATATAGCACAGAAAGTTCTATTATGCGCATAAAATAGCCGACCTTGTATAGTCTATTAGCGCATAAATATTAGCCACCATGTACTAGTTCTATTTAGAGACTAACTATAGCCACCAGATAGTCTATAGCAACGAATAATATAGCACTGTGATAGTTCCATGGCACAGAGAATAGTGTGTAGGGTTGCATTTCTTTATATAAAATTCCTGTAAAGTTGCTTTGATTATTCTTTGTTTTAATGAACTGGCAAAACCTACGATATGTTCACCATATATATGTCAGTAAATTTTTGTCATATTGCATGGAAGAGGCAGATGCAATTGAGGATAAGTATCTATACATAGTAAAGTCTTGTAAAACATGGATAGCTTTGAAAAGGAACCAGTGTGTATATTTTATAATTAAGAACAGTTTATCGTAAGGCCACATAAGTAGAGATGTAAGGCCACGGTATTCTTATCGTAGAATTAGAATTGCCAGTCCTACTTGGTAATGCCACCTCTCTGGCTTCGGCATGCACCACCCCAATAGTACATGCCTACAAGGCAGGGAGAGCTGTGTGAAGCAGACCTGTCAGTGATGTCCAGGCAAAAGAAAGGGGAGGCAAATGTATCAGCATTTACAGTGATGGCCACAACACTGCAGAATCCAATACTTTAAAAAAAGGTCTGTAACTGTATGAAGGGTATGATTCACAAAACTTTTCGTACCATACAGTAACAAGATGTCATTGACTTACTATGTTTTTTTTCACTTTCTTTTTTTTTTTTTTTCATTCTTTGTATTGAGTAACATATCCAAAAACATGAATAGTGTGCACCGACACGACATACATTTGAGCATGGTAAGAGAAATACGATATGAACATAATGTTCAAGTTATGAAAAGCCATCTGCAGAGTGCTAGTACTGTGGCACTGAGATGGCGCATTACAGCATATTTCCTTAGTTGCCTCTTTCAAATTCTGGAGAAACATTAAATGGATGTATAACATAAGTAATCATGACATTCTAGATCACAAGATAAGCATTTCCTTACTTAGTTTGCAGTAAACCTTTATCAGTTCAGTAGAATTTTATTCATATATAATGCAGCGTTGCTGAATAGGTTAGGAGTATAGTAGAAAACAGGTAAGGCAAACATCTCAACCAAACTAAAAATGGAATCACCAACCTAAACATTGTAAAACCAATAGTAAATACATGGTCAAGATAAAGTTGGTTGTGACCTTTCCCCTAAAGGTTCATAACCGTCCCAGTGTGTAGGGCCTTTGATCGGCCGAATACGGCACGGCGTTCAGGGATCCGCCAAAGTCAGTGTTGGCTATCGCGACTGACAGCATAGACCTCCCATAAAATGGCGCCGTGTTGGGGGTTGCTATTACCACATGGAGGCTTGACCAAGCCTCCCAATAAATTACATACATATCAAGGATTGTGGGAAGCACTCCAACCAGGCTTAATTATACAACACAATCAAAAATAAAAGGATTCTATCATAAAGGAATGATACAGGGGGGGGAGACGTGGGAGGGGCAGTAGAACAGGAAGTCATCAGTGACAAATCACCGAGTGATGTAATATAGATTCTCGCTAGCACTCTCCCATTGAAAATGCCTTAGCCTTATGTATTAATGCCTGTATAGATATATGTAGGGGGAACGTGTTCTCTTATAATACAGGAATGCATTCCGGGTTTCCAGTCTGTGTGGCCTTGTCCTTGACCTTTAGTGTACAATATCGGATTATTTCTATGATCCTTAAATTTAAGTTGGGGGTTGATTATCCACCCTCCCACTGGTCTCCCCTTCCTGATTATTCATATTTTATAGGAATCCCTTTTTATCTTGACAGACAATGTCAGGCTATTTTTCTTGGAATTGGAGCAGGTAACAATTTTACAGTAACAAGGGATTCCTATATTAAATGACTAATACAGGAAGGGGAAGACAAAGTGGTAGTGGCAGGTCTATTTTGTTTTGCTGGCCTTACGTATTAAAAGAAATAATACGCTTTACAGTGTAATATATGGATTTACTCTCATTGGTAGTGCCATGACCTTATAAAAGAGCATCGGCTGCGGCCTTGTTGCTTCTATATGGTCATAGAACTCTCGGGGGGAGTAATTATTCCTTATTTTACATGTAGGTAGCGTATATACCTTTATATAAATACATAGGATCCTTACTTTGATTGGGGTGGTGCGTGGGGAGAATCCTATTATCAGTCCCTCAGGTTGCGTTCGAGTGACTGTAATAAGATTCTCACCACTGCACCTCCAACACCACTTCCCCTCCTCATATCCAAACAAGTGAAGCTGTTTTTCTGGAACATAAAGGTTACACATGCTGGTTTTTTGTATTTAAATGTAAAAGTAATGTCCAAGTACACTCCGGGTACTCTCAACCATCCCTCTGGTCCTGTCACAGAATTGAACTACATAGAACTTAGGAGCAGCGTTGATTCCATGGTCATAAATTTGACTCAGGCTGGCGATGGAGCCTGCTCCTTATCTATTATATTATAAATGTAGTACATACATTTAAATACAAACAGAAGATGGTAAGCACTTACGTTCAGGAAACAGCTTCATTGTAATGGAGTATAGGGGGGTTTAGATACAACGGGGGAGGTAGTGCAGGGAGGGAGAGACAGGGGGGGTGATATGGGGGGGGACAGGCGAGTTGCTGGGAGGAGATACGGGGGGTTGATAAGGGAAGAGATCAGGAGGGGGAGATACAGGGAGGTGGGTGTGGTTGTAGATTGTGATACAAGGAAGGGGTGTGACAGGGGTAGATAAGGGTGTATAACAGACGGGGGTAGGGGGTAGATGGGTGAGTTGTGCCGTTGGTTGGTTGATGTGCTGCCTGTGTGTTAGTTGATGTCCATTGATTGCAGTTCTGTTTGGTTATCCAAACATGCAAATCAGCGAGCTTCTTCATGCACTGCAACCATGAATGATGGTCACTTTCTTGGTTAAGTTTAATTGGAGTCTTAGGATGTACCAATTGCGCCTCAGTGTGTGATGTTTGTTTTAATAGCGCAGGCTACGGTGTTTTTGAAAACTTCTTATAATTTCCGGAGACCCTGCTACATTATGGAGGGACCATGCTTTCTCCTGTCTTGCTTTTCCCTTTCATGTTTTAAGGGCTCCCCTATGAGATTTTCATTCTTTAGCCTTCCTCCTGTGCTAGTGGGGAGTCTCAGCTCGTGTTGCAGGGTTTGATGGACACCCAGTTGTGTCTAAAGGGGTGGGGGAGTCAAACATCAGAATACTGACCTGTGTGTGTTGGTTTTCTGTGAACTCTACTTTCCAGTTTACCATTCTCCCTGCTGTTACAAGCAGTTCCAGAAAGCTGTTGGTTTGTTTGAACTACCCCTTGTAAATTGAGTTTATGGTTCTACGATTAACTGTTCTGTGAAGCTTGTCTCTCGTGGTGGATTTTAACGCGTATCACAACAGGGGAAAGCAAAGACAGGAGAAGAACACTGGTCATCACCCATACATGGATCGCAGGGTCTCGAGAATTAAGACAAGCATTTCAAAAAAACACGCTATCCTGTCTGTATTTAAACCGAACACACCTGAGGCAGCACTTGGTACATCGGAAGACCCAATACAGAAAAACAAGATAAGTGGACCTTATATACGCAGCGTGAGTGAGAATGCTCTGATTTGATGTGGGGAGGGGAGATCCAAACAGTGAGCTGCAACGTATGGCCCATCACCGAAGACGCAATTCCTCGGGAGCAGGATCAGCCATGTCCCATCATTAAGGATAAAGGGACATACCTTTGAGATGTAATGGTAACTATTGACGTGTAGGTTAAGACGAGGGTGGTGTAAAGGAGGCATTTAGTGAAAATAAAGAAACCAAGCTGTAAATTGAGGTGGGGGGGGGTTCGACCCAACAGTCGTGCCATGTACAATGATGTTTTGACACCCTTACCATGGGCCGTCCATAACACTTCTTAAGCCACTTGCAATTAACGACCTTACACGTTCGTGCTGGTGATATGCTAATGGGATTTCCAGGGTACATATTGCCACAGAATCTTGTACAAGTATTTGAATGTGAGGAAAAGCCAGAGGAGACTAGTGTGAACGCTCTTCAAGAACTAAACTTCAAGTCCAGTTAGTCTAATTGAATACAACAGATATCCATATCACTAATCCCAGTCATGATATATGTATCAGTTATCCAAGTATCAGTAACCTGTATATCTAAAACCAGTAGTGAATACCTGTATCAAAAATGCCCGTTACTGTGCCTTGTATACAAAAACCCAGGGGGGTTTTTGTGTTTTCTACGTTTTGCGGACGACTAGTTCGAAGTACCACCCAGTTTGCGTCGCTCATACATGTATCCTGTACCGTATCATGTTGGTGTTGTAACAGTATCAAAAACGCACGTTTGTGTCTGTGTGTTATCAATAGCCGTGTGTGCGGTACCTGTATCAATAGTCCCGTGTGCTTGTTACCTGTATCAATAGTCCGTGTTGTGTAACTGTATCAATAGCCGTGTTTGTGTACCTGTATCAAATAGCCCGTGTTTGCTGTTACTGTATCAATATAGTCCGTGTTTGCTGTACCTGTATCATTAGACGGTTGTCTGAGTACTGTCAAGGTGTTTGCTGTACTGTATCAATAGTCGTTGTTTGCGTACGCTGTTCAATAGTCCGTGTTTTGTACCTGAGAATAGCGGTTGCAATAGTACCGTTCAATAGTACCGGTTCTGGAAAAAAACGTGTTCAATCGAGTTTCGGTACGTATCTGCTGTCGGTACCTGTCTCAAGAGTCCTGTTGTTGTTTGCGAACGTATAGTCGTGTATGCGACGTTCTGTTTAGGTCCGTGTTTGCGGTGTACCTGTATAAATAGTCAGGTTGCTGTACCTTTACAATAGTCCGTGTTTGCTGTACTTCTTATCCAATAGTCGTGTTTGGACGTTCTTGACCTGGCTGTACTTCAATGCTCCGTGTTTGCTGTACCTGTAAATAATCCAGAGTTCTGGCTTGTGACTATATCATAACCTCCACTTGCTGTACTTGGTCTCCAATAATCCCCCAGTTTGCTTGGTACTGTATCATCATCCCAGTTGTTCGTACCTGTATCAATAGTCCGGTTTGCGTATACCTGTCTCATAATCCAGTTTCAGTACCGTATCAATAGTCCATGTTTTTGTACCTGTATCAATAGGTCCATGGTTTGACGTTGTTACATCAAAAGTCCGGTGTGTGCTGTACTGTATCAATGTCTGTGTTTGCTGTACCGTAATCAATAGTTCTTGTGACTGTACCTGGTATCAAGAGTCGTGTTTGCTGTACCTGTATCAATAGTCGTGGTTGCTGTACTGTATCAATAGCCGTGTCGTGTTGCGGTACCTGTATCACAATTAGTCTGTGTTGCGGTACCTGCTGTATCAATAGTCCAGTGTTTGCTGTACTGTATCAATAGGTCCGTGTTGTGATACTGATCAATAGTCCGTGGTTGCGGACCTGTATTCAATAGTCCGTGTTTGCTTGTAGTAATCCTGTTTGCGGATACGTTTGCAATTACTGCTCTACCGGTTTGTGTACTCGTATCATCGCCGGTTTGCGTGACCTGGTATCAATAGTTCCGTGTTTGCGTGTACCCTGTAATCAAAATATCCAGTTGCTGTGGACGATCACATAACCTCCACTGTTGCTGTACTTGTATAATAACCCAGTTTGATGTACTGTATCAATAATCCAGTTTGTCTGTACCTGTATCAATAAGTCCAGTTGTTGTACCTGTATCAATGGTCCATGTTTGCTTTGTACCTGTATCAATAGTCCGTGTGTGTACCTGTATCAATAGTTGTTGCTGTAGTATCAATAGTCCGTGTTTGCTGTACCCGTATCAATAGTCCGTGTTTGTGTACCGGTTATCAATGGCCGTTTGTGCTGTACCTGTATCATAGTCGTTTGCTTGTACCGTATCAATAGTCATGTCTAGGTTTGCTGGGTTCTACCTGACTGTATCAATAGTCAGGTGTGCTGTATTGACATTATCACTAGTCCGTTGGATGTTTGCTTGCTACCTGTATCAATAGTCCGGATGTTGCTGTGGGTTACCTGTATCAATAGTCCGTGTGTGCTGGATAACTGTATCAAAGTCCGGTTTGCTGTACCTTTATCATTAGTCGTGTTTGCTGTACCTGATCAATAGTCCGTGTTTGCTGTACCTGTATCATAGTCCGTGTTGTGGCTGGTACCTGTATCAATAATCCCAGTTTGCTGTGACTTATAATACCTTCACTTGCTGAACCTGTATCAATAACCCAGTTTGCTGTACCTGTATCAAATAATCCGTTTTCTGTACCTGTATCAATAGTCCGTGTTGCTTGTACCTGTCTCAATAGTCCATGTTTGCTGTACCGTATCAATAGTCCTTTTTGTGACCTGTATCAAAGTCTGTGTTGCTGTACGTATCAATAGTCGTGTTTGCTGTACCTGTATCAATAGTCCGTGTTTGCTTGTACCTGTATCAATAATCCCCGTTTGCTGCACCCGTATCAAAATTTACCTATTGATCGATCTATCTCTCTCTCCATCTGTCTCTATTCTCTCTGTATATTGTATGTGCTAGCACTCTATTTGTAGGTATCTGCCTGTATCTCTCTCTGTCAAGATCTTTATGCACTTTTTATATCTCTGTCTGGTCTCTTGTGCCAATCTATCTATTCATATCTCTTATCTGTCTATTTCTGTTTACTGTCTATTATATTTAGTATTTTTTAATATTATATGAAATTACCAAACTATCCCTCCACAAGGCCCCGCCCACTCCCACGTCGGGTTATTATTCCATTTGCCCCCCCCCCAGGAAAATTTTCTGCAGGACGCCAATGGCCATGCGATTGGGGTATAAAATAGCTATGCTATGCAGCTTGAATAAGAGAAACTGGGGATTTTAGGATTAAGGACAACTACACTCCTCAAATCCACAATCCCTCATTGAAAGTTCCCAGGGTAGGGACCTAAACCTTCACCCCTGGGCTCACTTTCTAGGTCGAGATTTACTCACCTGAATTTTCCTCTGTGTCCTGGGACTCCGTTGGTACTTTGGCCAATGAAGAGCGCTATGAAAGAAGCGTGTCTTCTAATTGGCCGGTGGATTGTGACACCTCATTAGGTGAGTCTGATGTGGAAGAATTGGATCAGAAGGGTGGTTCTCACCAGAGGGGGGGATACCTGACCTTAGGTTGTTTGATCTAAATTTTCCTTAAAGAAACCAGCTAATAGGGAAACCAACTACATCTCATCTAATATCTGAAAGAAAGACTGCATATCACGAAATAATAATTAGGACGATGCGAAATCGCCTGTTTACAGCTACCTGATGTATTATTGGGTTGCATTGCTTTTACTAATTTTTGCCTGTGATATTTCTATAAAAATTCTTGAAAACCCCAACAAAATTTTTTTTTCACCAAAATCTTTTGTTGACTAAATTTAGTTGTTTTTTTTATACCACGGAACGTATTTTGGTCACACTTAATATAGTTTGTCACCCAAGTTTGCTTTTATTGACTTAAATGTAGTTTGGTTCCCACAAATATCATTTTGGGACGACTCTAAATATAGTTTTGTCACCAAAAGTTTTTTTTGTTGACTGAAATGATCTGGGAACAAAAGCAACCGCCCCATAGATTTAAAGCTAAATTGCTCAGATATAAGGCACTGTGTAACTATAATCCAATACAATGTAAAGTTTATCCACCCAGAGAAGGTGTAATTAGGTGATTATGATGATGCCGCTGTGCTGACAATTTGCTCTTTTCATGCTCTGATATGACAACTTTACAGTAAAACACATTTATCTTGTGTAAAGCATTGAAAAACGGATTAATTAGATGAAATTCCATTGATCTTTTCTAACCAAAAGATTACATGTGTGACATCAATACTATCCCTCGTCAGGTTACTAGGGAGATTAAAATGCTAACTGCTCTGGATCAGATCTTCTCTCTTTATTTGGATAAGGGCACATTGGCCATTTTCCTGACTTTGTAGGAATTCTAAACAACAAAGGCCACAATGTGACTGTAGTCGCAAACCCACGATCCGATTCTGATGGAGGGGGCCCATACAAATAAACAATCGTTCCGTATAACATTATACTAAACAATCTCTTGTGTGGGCCATAGATGCACACAATACTTAATCTATACTTATACTTTAGTATAAGGCCGGTGGTAATGATCCAGTGGAAAAATGTTGTTTGGCCTGATAAATCGTGATGCTGGGGTTTTATGAATCAGAAATGTCATTGGAACCTTAGAATCACTTAGTTATTGATACACCAATGTTACAGCTGTTTCTGAGCTATAAGTCTAATAGCTAGGCTACTATGTCATGTTTCTCACATGCATTGCGAATGCGCTTTTAACACATACCTGTGTAGTAGTGTGGCCATAGCCTAAGGGCCTCTTAAGTGGGGAGAATGAACTTTTTTTCTTTCTTCCATGTGTTCTATAATTCCCCACAACCCCAGAGTGTCTTCACTTTTTTAAGATTCCCTCTCTGTCCTGGATACACCAGTTAGAAGAATACGTGATTGCATTTCCTCTACTCCTACTTGGACTGTCAATCAAATCCTGTGATGTGATTCCCCCATCCCTGCCTCTGTAATAAACATAGAGATACAGTAACAGCATTAGCAGGGGGAGAGAGGTAGCTTTGATGTTAGATATAAGGCCCCCTTCTTAATAGCTTTACTGATGATGAGGGTCACAAAGTGAGAGATGTAAACTGTACTGATCTCCTTCTCCGTGTCTCCAGACAGCTTGCTTTATTGGCCACTGTGCGTGGGTGTGTTTGTCAGGAGTTGATCTTTTAACTCCTACTGCTCATGATAAGCTTGTAAGTTAGCAGAAGAGTAGAGACACGAAGTAAAGTAGGAACAGAGGGAGGGGGAAGGGGGGGGTGCTGACACACAGATCTGACACCATGGTTTAACAGAGTCACTGAAAGTAGGATTAGGCAGCACAGAGTACATGAATTTACTTTGCAAAGGGGGCAATGGGTTTTTTCACTATAGTGCCCTTAAGGCCAAATACACAGCAATTTTCCCTGGATCAAAAAAGGAAAACTAACGAGCACCCATTACATGAGTATCCAAGGATGGAACGCTGCGGAATGCACAGTACGTGGAATGTGAATAGGTCACAGGTGTGGCCTGCACAAGGATTTTGTGTTTCCACTGCTTATCATTGTGTGGATCTCAGGAATGCGGTGGTGACTATGATTGATGGTCAGAACTGTCAGTATGTATATCTATACAACATTGTATGAAGAGTGCATAGGGTTCCTACCAAAATGAAGAACTGATAAGACAATTTATATAATAACTCAAATTTTACACAGTCATTTAATTTGTGGCAAATGTGGGATTGGTCACAATACGTTTCCTGTGGCGTTCTAAAAAACATGCATTGCAAAAAGTGCAAAAAAAAAAACGTGCTAGTGAACGAGAGAGCCTGTAATGTCATTTACATGGCAATTATTTTTAATAGTTGCCCTAGCACACACATCCACTTTGTACGAGAGAAAACAGACTGTAATCATTTTTCGAAAACTGATAATGAAAGGGTGGTTGCCACCACAGAGAAAAACAAACTATCAAAGTCACATGGATCGTATTCCTTGTGTTATCCCAGCCATTATTTTATGCCAGGGGATGATATAAACAGGAGGACAATGATCCTGTGTGTTTACACATGTGAGTTTTGGTAAAATGCCCACAGATTAGTAAAGTTGTTTGAAAGAATCTGAATCCAAGAGTAAAACTGATGGCCTTCTGAATACATGAATAGTTTTCTTGAACTGCTCAACTAAGCTCTCTGAATGTAACACAAACCCCACAATGAGAGTTTCTTACATTGGAGGCCAACAATAACCAATTCGATGAAATGCAGCTTTATAAAACCTGAGACTCCTTTACTAAACATGGGGGGAAGAAATGGCCTCATGGGTTTTCCTTTAAAACCAAACAGTAGTATTTGAATGAACAATATATTATATAACAGGATGCCACTGTGGACAGGAATACAGACAGCTATGTTGAAATTAACTTGTAGTGCCTGGGTAAGTTTTGCAGAGTCACTGGGTAAAAAAAGCAGTTAATGCTGGAGTGACTGGAAAGGCAGGGGTTAAAATCCTCGATCTCTTTAAGCAATGGCTGTGGCAAGACATTGTCAATGTATCCGGGCGGGCATAATATGGAACCTGCTCAAAGGTTACACAATCTTTGTATACAAATTAAGAGATCTGGAAGTTGGATCCGTAGAAAAATTTTAAAATGTGAATCTGTTAAACTTAAAGGGCAGTCCACCCTAAACTAAATTTATCCCACTACTGGGCCTGAGTGTAGTGTTAAACCAATTCTTACCTTCTCTCTGCCACTTTCTCCTCTGCTCCAAATGGTTCTCCTTGTAGTGCCTGTCAAAAAGAGTAGGTGCTGTCTCTATGTGAAAAGGTTTTCTGCCCCTTAAAGGGCATGTCCACCCACTTATAAAATTTTAATATACTGTGGGGCATGTCCCCTACCCACCAACCGCTATATCCTACACAAAAAAACGCTTCCCATCTTTACTTACAGCACCTCGTTCCTGCCGTTCTGGTCGGCTCCCTGCCCGCGGGGGGGGGAACTACAAAGGCAGGTGGCGACGGCAGCCATGGCTGGATTGGCTGAGAGACAGCAATAACAGCCGCGGCTGGCCATCAATGAGAACACGCAGTGAGAACAGGTGCTGTAAGTAGAGAGAGGAGGTGTTTTTTTGTGTAAGATAATAAAGCGGTTGGGGGTGGGGGGACAAGCAGTCAGGGAGGGATCGGGAGGGGGATAAAGGGCTTCCTGCGCATGCTAAAAGAAATCAGAGGACACAACAGGGCAGAGACCTATATATTTAAATTTATTTTGATCTATGACAATTTTACAAAGTATAAAAGTACATAGTCTTAGTTTTAGTGAAGTCTTCCATAGGTGCTTTACACTGCAAAACAGAGACCTGCACTACACTGATGATGGCTCAATTAAGCCAAAAACCTGGTCTGTAGTGGTGCTCTGTTTTGCATTAGCTTGTGGAAGCTGTAAAAGTCTTTTTAAAAGATAGCTTTCTAAGAGCTTCCATGGAAACATGGTAAATTCCCAGAAAGTCTTTGTTCCTAATTGCAATATGCCTGGAAAAGGGAGTTTCAAAGCCTGTATTCTCTCCCTATCCTATTTAATTGTGTGAAGGTTCTCATCACCAGGTCATGGTATATCTGTTTTGTATTCAAATTAGATCAACTGGACTTGTAGTTTAGTTCTTGAAGACGTTTCGCTAGTCATCCGACTGGCTTTCTCAATCAGAATGACTGGTACAAGAATCTGGTGGCATTATGCACAGTGGTTACTCAACACCTCAGACTACATGCTAAGGGACCATGCTCCTGGCCGGAACAGCACATATGGGGCTTTACAAAGGATCTGAAATGAATTGAGTCTCGAAGGGACGAGGTTCACTGTACCTTTTAGGAAGAGTTCAGACTGTAGGGCAGGATTCAACAGGGAGCAGGAAACAATGGCTGGAAACAATGGAGTTGGAAACAACGCTGGATATAATGGCTGGAAAATGGAGTTGAAAACAACGGTGGATACAATGCTGGATACAATGCAGTATACAATGGCGGAACAATGGAGTTGAAACAAAGGCTGGATACAATGCTGGATACAATAGAAGTGAAAAAATGGCTGGATACAATGCTGGATACAAATGCTGGATACAATGCTGCGATTACAATGATGGAAACAATGGAGTTGAAACAATGGCGGATGTAATGCTGGGACACAATGACTGGATACAATGTGGATACACTGATGACACATGGAGTGGAAAACAATGGCAGGATACAATGCTGGATACAATGACGAACATGGAGTTGAAAACAATGGCTGGATACAATGACTGGAACAATGGAGTTGAAACAATGGCTGGATACAATGTGGATACAATGGACGGAACAATGGAGTTGAAAACAATGGCTGGATACAATGACTGGAACAATGGAGTTGAAACCAATGGCTGGATACAATGGCTGGATACAATGCTGGATACAAGCAGGATTACAATGACTGGAAACAATGCTGGATACAAGGCTGGTATCCCATGTCAGTTAAGGAACGCTACAGAACTGACACTGACAGTTGGTAGCGAGGTCTACGAATAGGCACTCGCTCTCCTGCGAGTGCCTATTTGAATCTTCGCGCCAATCGGCGTCCGGACTGGTAAGTCACCGGCCCGGAAACGGAGAGGAGCGCGGCAGGTAAGATCCTTACAGTACCCCCTCAAATTCTTGCGACCGTTTGATCATTATAGGATCAGGTGACTGAAGAGAAGAAGAGAATCGATTCAGCACCACCGGCTTGATTAGAGAGACATGGAAAACATTAGGGATTCTCATGATGGTGGGCAATTGAAGTCGTATGCCGTTAGGACCCACCAATTCTAATATAGGAAAGGGGCAATAAATTTAGGACCCAAGTAGGAGAGGAACACGTGATTAAGTTAGTTGATGATAACCAAACTTTTATCTCCAACCGAATATAATGGAGGTTGTAATCTTTCTACAGCTGCGCTTTTGTACAAGGCAGATTTCTCAAGACAGTTTTTTTGTAGCCTGCAGATGGCTGACATTTTGTCCTAGTGTGTTAGTTGCAGGAACTGGTACAGAAGAAAAAAAATCCTGTGGAAACCGTGGTTTAAGCCAAAAAAAAAACACAAAAAAGATTTTCCAGTAGAATAGTGGAGGCATTGTTATGGGCAAATTCCGCCACATGAGAGAAGATTCAGTCCAATTGTCTTGAGAATAAGAAATGTAGCATCGAAGGAATTCTTCAGACATTGGTTGGTGCGTTCTGCGGCTCCGTTAGACTGAGGATGGTAGCGGACGAAATTGAAGTTTAAAGGAAAACTAATCCATTTTTATACTCCCGAGATCTGAAAACAGCCCCCCTAAAAACACCAAAGCTAATAATATGACTTCAGGAAATTGCATTAAAATAAATGTAAGCCTGTTAAGAACTGGATGAATTATTGTGTGGTAGGTGCAGTGTAGACCACACCTCTGCTCAGTCACATGCTTCCTTGCTTTATACTGTCCTGTAAAAGGATTGGATAGAGATTATAATGGGTTGTCCAACTGTAACAAGTGTTTGCCTCATAGCTAAAGACTGAGCATGGGACAGAACATAATGGTCATTGACCAGAGTGTGTGATATTAGAATGCTGTGATATTAAGCACAACCCATATATTATTTATATCAAAATGAGAGGTAAAGACACTGATACTGGCTATATCAAGGTGTCTCTGCTGTTCAGTGTTGTTCTGTGGCTTTAGTTGTCCTTAATTCCAAGTAACTTGCAAAGTGCCGCTAGAATTTGTGAGATTGAATGGGTTCCTCGATCGGACACTATTTCAACGGTTAATCCATGCAGGCGGAGAAAAGGGCATAATGAAAAAATTGGCAGTTCAGCAGGGGGGGCAACTTAGGAAGGGGAACAAAATTGAGCCATTTTGCTAAGCGGTCTACAGTAACCCAGATAGATAACTGTATTTTTCTTAGAAAAAGGAGTCACAATAAAGTCTAAGAAAGTGGGGTCCATGGTGGAAGGAATTGGCAGAGGTTGAAGAAGTCCACAAGGAAAAGTATGGAAGTTTGCAAGTAGCAAAAACAGAACACGGCAGCGACAAATTGTTTGACATCTGCTCATGGAGGGCCACCATACAGAACGATTAAGAAGATTGAAAGTCTTGTGGATGCCAGGGTGAACGGCCTCTTTCAACTCATGAGTCAGTTGTAATATTTCTTTCGAAGGGAGAGGAGAACAAAGGTCTTATTAGGGGGTAGGCAGCAGACAGCAATCTGAGCAGATAGAATCCGATGGCAAGGTGTGGGGGTAACAGTGGCTAGGACTTTGGAGGAGGGAATGATGGGCCTTTATCTTATCAGTAGAATCGGCTGCAAGAAAAGACCTGGAAGAGGGTGTTGGCTTTTCATTCTTGGAACCAGGATGAAAGGAAATGATGAAATTTGAACCGGGAGAAGAACAGAGCCCAACGGGCTTGACGAGGATTTCAATCTCTTTAGGTTTTGGATGGATTCAAGATTTTGCGATCGGTGAGGATGGTGATAGGATGTATGCCCTTCCAGCAAGTGTCGGCACATTCTTCTATGCGAGTTGATAGCTAGAAGTTCACGATTTTCCAATGTCATATTAGTTCATTGGGAAGAAATTTCTTAGAAGAAAGATGCACATGGGTGAAGTTAACCTCTCGATTGCCTTTGGGAAAGGACGGCACCCTGCTCCAAGATAGAGGCGTCAACCCGATGATGAATGGCAGACTAGGGCGAGGTGAGAAGTACTGAGAAGGAATTTTTTAATTTCTGAAGGCTCTAAGGGCGGAGACCAGATTCTGGGTTGCCTCTTTCCTGATAAGGGCTAAGGATGGAGCAATGATGGAAGAAAACCTTAATAAAATTGCCTATAAATTGGCACAAACAAGGAATGTTGGATGCTTAGGGCCAATGGGGAAGTCCAGTTGAGAATAGCATGAGCTTTGGTTGGATCCCTCTTGAAGCCTTGACCCAAACCGATAGCCCAGAAGGTACTTGGGCATTCAAGAGACATTTTCTCGTTTAACGACAGTTGGTTGGCTCGTAGTGGGACAAGCTTGACTAATGGCAACGATGAGAAGAAAGATCTTGAGAGAAGATTAAGATGTAATACAAGTAAACTTACACACTGAAATACCTAAGAGATCTCGAAAAATGTCATTGAACAAATTCTTGGAAAACTGCTGGAGCATGACAGAGACCGAAGGGCTTCACCAGATATTCATAAGTCCAGTTCTGGTATTGAAGGCCTTTTTCCATTCATCTCCTTCCCGGATGTGAACGATATAGGCTCCACGGAGATCAAATGGGGAGATACTTTAGCCCCATTTTAATTGGTCAAAGAGTTCAGAGATGACGAGGTAGAGGATCGCGTTCTTGATAGTGTTTATTGAGGCCAGATAGTCGATGCATTGACGTTAGCCCTCCGTCTTCTTTTTCCACAAAAAAGAAGCCAGCACCGGCAGGCGAGAGTGGGGGTCTGATGAAGCCCGAGACAGTCTCCGTTGATGTAACTTCCATAGACGTGGTTTCAGCGAGGGATAGAGGATAGGTGCGATTCAGGTGCAGAGGTACCAGTCAACAAATCATGGGACACATATAGGGTCAGTGGGGAGGCAGAATTCAGCAGGTTTTTTGTCGTAAGACATCTTAAAGTCGAGGTATGATGAGGCAGAAAATTAGATTTTTGTTTGACAGGAAAAGAGGAACAGAGATTTGGGATGGAAGAAACATCTGGAAAAGCAGATGGGCTCCAAGAGACAAGTTTGTTGATCGTCGTGCTGATGAGGGTTATGAAGTCGAAGCCACGGGAGTCCTAGAATAAGAGGGTCGGTCGGGGCTGTTATAACCCAGAAGGAAATTGATTTCACGATGAAGACAACCAATTGAAGAAGAATTTCTGCAGAAGACATGAATAAATTCTGTAGATAACGGTTGATCGTCAATAGCCAGCACTCGGGGGGGGATGTGTAGGGAAAATAATGGAACGCCTAGAGAGCAAGGTGGCACAATAAAATTACCGTTGCCTCCAGATCTAGGAGCGGGCTTGGGTAGAGTAGGAAGGTTGGATTTGAAAATGAGGGTTGTGGCAGAAAAAATTGAGTGAATTCTTGTGGAAGAAGATTTGAATTTACCTATAGAGATCCTATTCAGGTGTAGGGTTGTCAGTTTCCCGGCTTGGAAGGGCAAACTTTAGCGAGAAGTGCCCCTGGGCGGCACAGTATAAAGGCAGAGCCCATGGGTCCTCCTCTAAGTTTTTCTTCAGCAGAAAGTGTGTATCCCCAATCTGCATGGGTTCCTCCGATGGTGGAGCAGCGGTCAAAGGCCCAGTCCTTTGAGGACGAGGAACAAATTTGGGAGGAACAGGACGATTATTGGATTTTCGGCTTGCCTTCCCTGATACGAGTATCCACCCGTATACACATGGAATCATTTCCTCCAACATTGTGGGAAGCTCGGGACACAAGTCGTCCTGATACGATCAGACAGGCCCTGCCAAAAGGCTGCTAACAGGGCCTCATTGTCCAGCAGTATCGGAAGTCCGGAATTCAATAGCATACTGCCCTAACGACGGGAAACTTGTCGCAATTGCATCAGCCGGGAGGAAGCAGCATAGTTCTGCTTGGAGCGTTCAAAGATTTTTCGGAAAGTTTCCAAAATAGAGATATCGTTAACCCATGGGTCATTTTTCCTCCCACAGGGGAATGCCCAGGTCAAGGCATTGCCTCCCAACAGGAAATGACATAACCGACTTTGGCATGCGTCCGAGCAAAATGGGAAGGTTGCATTCAAAATGTAAAAGGCATGGTAATGAACCCCGACAGGCTGAGCGTCCCCTTCATATCGCACAGGAGGGGTTATTCGGCGCTCTCTGTGGGGAACGGTTTCTGCAGGCAGAAAGGGGAGCAGGAGGAGCAGGGCCCCGGTTAATGACCAGAAATGGAGTGCACCAAAATTGGCTAGTTGATTCTGTGTGCTCAAGGGCATCCATTGCGGAGGGGAATAGTCTGAAGAGTCTGCCCAAACTTGCCGCGCTTCCTCAGGTACTTCCATGGCCATTCGTACGTAATGAATTGAGTCCGAACGGACGTAGGGTCACTGTACCTTTAGGAGGAGTTCAGACTGTAGGGCAGGATCAAGGAGCAGAAAACAATGGCTGGAACAAGGAGTTGGAACAATGCTGGATATAATGACTGGAAAATGGATACAATGCTGGATACAATGGCTGGTACATGCTGGACAATGAAGGATACAATGACTGGAACAATGCTGGATACAAGGTGGATCCAATGGAAGGAAGAACGCTACAGACTGACAACCTGACAGTCTGGGTAGCGAGGTCTACGATAGGCCACTCGCTCCCTTGCGAGTTGAATGAATTCGCGCCAATCGGCGTCCGAACGTGGTGACGTCACCAGTCCGGAAAGGCGAGGGAGCGCGGCAGGTAATAGACTTACAGGATCCACCAGCCGTTACAAGAAAAGGGTCATAGAGTACTACAACTGCTTCAAAAGGATAATAAGCCATTGATCGAGCAATGTATCATCGCCTCTACCCTGGTAAGGCACATCATGCATCATATATGACTCCCAAGATACATAAGGAAGGGGCCCACTAAGAGCTATAGTCAGCAGCATCAACTCTGTAACATACAAGGTGCAAAATACCTAGCCAACATCTTAGGCCATTGGTGGTCCTAGAATACACAAGCATCACTCCAGAACTCTCAGATTCATCAACAAGATTGAAGATATAGTACTTGGTGCGAGAAGAAACTATGTGCGTCCTATGATGTGACCTGTATACCATCAAGGAGGCTGTTGACATGGTGAGGAAAGGATAGGCCAAGACAGCATCTTACCAGCAGAACTGATCTCAACCTAGAACAGGTGTTTCCTTACTGGACTTGTGCCTGAAACCACCTATTTTCAAATACAGGGATAGTTCTATAAGCAAACACATGGATGTGCTATGGGATCTGTAGAGGTTTACAGAAAATCAAAACACACAGATCAGTATTTGATGTTTGACTCCCACCATCCTTTAGTCACAAGCTGGGTGTCCATCAGAATAGATAAACATGGTGGAGGTGCACTCTATCCAACTGTGGGTTGCAGACACCTCGTAGGTTCTTCCCCTTGGAACCAGCAGCTTCGCAGGAAAAGACAACTGAGGGTCGCACTCCAAATCTTGTTAAGAAACTTTTTGTGAACCAACATACACGTACAATGTTTCGGGGGATACACCTGAAGAAGGGGTATCCCCCCGAAAACGTTGTGACGTGTGTGATGTGTGGTTCACATAAAGTTTTCTAAGATTTGAAGTGCGGCGACCCTCAGTTGTCTTTTTTTCCTGCGTGGTGTCATCAGAAAACCCGGCAACACAGAGCTGAGAACACCCCATCTAGACAGAGGCAAAGGCTAAAGAAATGAAACATCTCAGAGGAGCCTTAAAAATTGTGGATATCCAGACTGGGCCTTTGTCAAAGAAAGTAGAAGGAAGAAAAGTTGAAGGGGAAAAGCAAGAAAGGAGAAAGAACAGGTCATCCATATCTGCAGGGTCTCCAAGAAATTAAGTAGAATTTTCAAAGACACCGTATCTTGTCTATATTGCTACTATATAACATATAGTAGCAATATAATAAAAGTTAAATAGTATATAGGTCCTATGGTGTGATTTTTAATATATATTTTTATTCAACACGTTTTAAGTCCTACACATTTTATCAACACTTGGACAAGGAGGCAATATAAGCACTAGCACTTTAAATAACAGTGAGCAATACACAGTTCACTTGGTTTGAAGCACTTTGATTGGAAAGGTAACAGTATGGACAAACAGCCCAAGCGCATACGACACTATTTTAAGGTTTTAGAGATAGATATGGTTTTAGAATGATAAACACTAGATAGCCACTATACTAGAATGGTTTTAGTATTTATAACAGTAAAAACCAAAATGATGTTTATATATATGTTTATGAAAAGTATATCACGATAACAATATGTTTTTTACATTGTATCAATTTTAGTTATTATGGTACACGCAATGTTTTGTATACACCTGTTCTTTTCAGATATATTTATGAATAGTTTGTTCTCACATAGGAAAAGAATATAGCCCTGCCCCTGAGTGGGAAGTGGATATGTTGTGTATTAAGGAATCACATGTATGTTGTTTATGCACCTGAGGAAAGGGGGACGCCCCAGAATGTTTGTGCCTGTTATATACACATAACACTGAATTATATCTTGCCTGAGTGTGCGCCTCCCTGGTACTATTTTGGATTACGAATGTACTGCCTAGGGTTTTGAAGCAGGTGAGGGAAGCAGCACCTTGGAAGATTAAAGAAACGTGGGAGTGCGAGAGTTATACAGTCATGGTGATATTCTAACACCCCCACCTCATTGGTATCCTCTAAAACTCAATGCAATTCCTCCTATGGATGATATATACTTTATATGATTAAGGGTAATAAATATTCGTACATTTGATATACAATGAAGTTAAAACAGTTTATCTTGGAAATTAGGTTAGAGGTATTTTAATGTTGTATTTGTTGAATATTTTTTAAAACACTATGATCATTTTATAAAGTAAAAAAGTAAACTTTCTAATTAATTTAATAGAATATTCATAGTATGTATATCATTATAGTACCAATCCTCCTTATTCAGTCCTTAAAATATATATTCTAGAAACTATCCCAAATATTATTAATTATTTAGCACTAAGTTTTTTAGTGTAACAGTTTAGTGTTGAAAATAAAACAATACGTATATAAATTTATAATGTAATAGTACTTGATTCAGGTAGTCATTCATAGCGAACAAGGATATACGTTATTGTATTCACGTTAAGTATACTGATAATTATATATGTAGCAAATAAGTTTATTTTGAGTAGACACACTCGTTATTTTTCAACATAACCAGTTTTTTCCTATGGAAACTGGAATTTTCCAACTTATCTTAAATACCAATATGTTACCATTCTGTGTAGGAATTTACTTATTCCTTATTCATAGATCTTGATAACTTACTATGATTGGGCTGGGATTCTATTACAAAATCTCAAATAAACCTTCTTTTGCTAGTGTGGCACTATTTTTCTTGATATGTTGTGTATCCTCCTTAATTGTGTTAAACAAGGCCTCATATATCCATTGTGAATCGGTAAAAACGGGTTTAAATATAAAAATTAAAGGTCACCTTGGAAAGAAACCCTACAAGGGAAAAGTTGTTTCTGTCTGTGCCTATGAAGAGAAACCAGCCTATCTTACATGCTGATAATTGGTATTTACACATAAATGTTTCCCAACATTTTATGCATATATCGATAAAAAGAATAAAAAGGAGTCCCTGATGCATTTAAACATACAAATCGTTAAACTGGAAACTGTAATACCGAATTGTAGATCCTTATGGTTATACCGTATTCTATGCTTCTCATTAAAACAATGGAGATATTTTTACTTGGTTAATTAAATACCAAAGGGGGAGGATTTTTCAAGGTGGGAGTTTTCAATGTTTAACGTGTGTCTCAGCAACGTACTGTTTTTTTCTGAGAAATCCACATTTGCAGACATGCCCATTACGTGTCTTGTTCCATTAGTTCAGAGCTGTGCCACTGCCAAATTGGACAGCATTTGCTGAAATATTGTCTGTATCTGACCGTATCTGGCAAGATGGAAAATTTCTATATACCATTTACTACAGTAGAGGGATAGAAACAATCGAACACATTGAACATCGTTCTTTATAAAGATCTATAGGATCAATCAACTCCTGGTATATATAGATATATACTACTCTGTGTATAATACAATGTTGACAATCAGCTATACAACCACTCCGGAGTTCTTTATGTCCCTATTCCTGCTCACTCATAATTCCTACACTGGGGTACAGTAAATCTGTATGAAAACCCACTCCAAGCAATCATCTCCAGCGCACTGCAGGGTTAATATTGCATACAAAGATCTCTATAAGCTGCTGTCCAATCACAGGGAAGACTGGCTAACATTTTGAAGAAACAATGCTGCTTCGCACTCACAGCTCAACTAACATGTTAACATCTATATAAAGTCTAGGCACACAGTCTATGGACACCAGGGACGTGAAACAACCAGACTACTGCACTGACCAAATCATCTGCGATTTATAAAGAAGCTAAATCCTTACAAATCAAAAACCATACTTACTACAATGGGGAAACACAACACAATTCTTACCCGAAGGTCGGATTCTACCAAGTTTACATAAATCCGAAATGCATATAAATGGTTACAACACCTTACTACTTAACTTAAAGGGTATCTCTCACCCCCAAACCTAATTTTTCTGTAGTGTAGGTTACCCCCAGGCCACCCCCAACTGCCATGCCAGTTGTAAAAAAAAAAAAACAAAAAAGCCAGAACAGACTTCCACCGTTCGTTGCCTAACTCTTGTCTCCCACTCCCGCTTGTGGAAGAAGATTGCAACACAGGGGACGAAACCAGCAAGTTCTTCTGTGATTGTTCGAGAGACCGCCAATCACAGACTGGCTGCTGGACGAGCAGAGAAGCTCGAGGGAAAGGAAGGATTGTAAGTCCTATTTCTGCAGGGACTGGGTTACGATCACTACCGAAAATATTTATAGGTGGGGTCTGCATGAGGATCCAGAGGTGGGAGGACGGAGTTGGAGGGCTCCTCGCGCATGCAAGCGTTCCTAGGGAGGGAAAAGGATGGAAGAAACAGGGACCAGATGACACAAACAGACGCTCCTTCTTCAGTTCTCTGAACTCCTATGGCAGATGCCGGAGGAGAACAATAGGAATAGGAGCAGAGATGTAAGGTAAGATTTTGAACACTTACAGGGGGAGATTAGGGGGTTTTAAATTTTATGCCCTTAAGATACATTAGTCTCATGGAAAGATTAACATTATAATCACATAAAGACATAAAGTTCTATTCTACTAGAACATGGCTGAACATGCACTTTTGTTATAAAGGGATGTCCACCCCTAATATGGCTTATTTGATGTCGTTTAAGACACCCCTCTCAAGACCCCAACCACACTGCACCTTTATAGAAAAAAATATCAGCTTACTACCCTTCGTTCCCGCTGCCTCTGCTGTAATGTTACTTCCACAAAGGAAGTAACAATTAGGGGCCCGCCGGCGCCATAGTCTGGGTAAGAAGCCAATCACAATGTGGCTTGCCGGTTTTCTTGAGAGTGCAGCTTACAAGGCTGTAAGTAGTAGTATGTATTTTTTTTTTGAAAAACAGACCAATGCGGTTTGGGCTTGAGAGGGGGAGGCTACACTCTAGAAAAAGGCGTTTAATGCAAAACATTAAATCCAGCTTGATGGATTGGATGGAGGGAGGAAGGGGGAATTGGCCCTGCGATGTCTGTAAAACCCCCCAGAGCAAAGATATTTCAGTGGGCAAGAAGAAGACAGGAAGGAAAGAGACGAAAGAGAAGGAAGAAGGAAAGAAAGAAGAAGGAGAGAGAAAAAAAGAAGAAAAAGAAGAAGACAAGGAAGAAGAAGGAGAAGAAGAAGAAGAAGGAGCAAAGGGAGAAGAAGAAAGAGAAGAAAGGATTTAGAAGGAAGGAAAGAGAAAAAGAAGAAAGAAGAAAAGAAGAAGAAGAAAGGGGAAGGAAAGAAGAGGAAGAAAGAGAAGGACGAGAAGAGAAGAAGAAAAAGAAGAAGAAAGAAAAGAAGAACAAAGCGAGAAGAAGAAGAAGGAAGAAAGAAAGAAAGAAACTTTTCACAGGAAGACAGTGCTGTACTCTCACTTGCTGGAGTTTGGGCAAGCACTGAGAGGACACATGTGGAGAAGAGGAGTACAGGTAAAGGCTACTCTTACTGTACATAGTGGGGTTAGCATGGGTATAACTAATTTAGGTTTGGGGGTGGACACTCCCAAACTAACACAACATGTTTCGTACTAGCAAGGTCCTTCTCAAGGTTACTTGAGAAATGACCTAAGTCCGAAAACATGTTGTGTGAGTGGTCTGCAATTAATGCATCCTGTTTACTACAATTAACGTAGGGAGTGGTGAGTGTTCTTTTTACTCCATATTTTAATATGTTATGTTGGGATTGTGATGCCCCCGAACAAAGGCTAGGGTTTGAGAACCAAAGGAGGTGGGGATAGAGACTGGAATATTTGATATTGAAGATACATTACAAATACAAATCGATAATGAAAATGATAACACTCTTTAAAAACAGCAATGTTTAGCACTATAGCTAACCTCACAAACATCAGTTTTCCTCCCATGTGATTTCTAAAATCATAGTAAACCAAATGGTACTGTGACAGGTTGCCCAATTTTCCCCCTTCATATTTGCTTTAATCATGGACCCTTATCTCAAAGTACAAAAAGTAGAAAAAAGATCCTGCACAACACCAACACTTCAAGGTCAGAGACATTGGCATGGGTGCGTACGGATACAGTGGTAAAGCATATCAAAATATACAAAGAAAACCGTTGCACACAGGCTATTAAACTGGTGTTATGAAACATCTTCATCAGACATATCCAAAGTATACGCTCCAATTCCTGATATTTTGGGTATCAAAAATTGGCTAAATTGCTATTGAACAATATTTATTGATTGATTTAAGGTTGGTGTCCCGCTGATAAGGTCTTGGTCTGGCGTATTGGACATTACATGTGGCAGTTAGATATTCCTGCGTAGCACTCGTAAAACATTTTTTAACAGACGACTGAATGTAAACATATAATGTAAGGGAGTGAGCATTGGCCTTATACGTATATTTAATCAAAATTGCTAAAGAGAATTCCAAACTAGCAGCCACTAAATTTAACTATGCGACCACGCTACTCCTATTTTATCATCCAAATCCCGCCATCATTATTTCACTAAAGCTCATCAATACTTTTATGAAAATGTTATGGTCAAATAAACATCAGACTGTGTGGTATGGACAAGTCATTAAATAGTTAATAATCCTGTAGACCCAGATGATGGGAAGGGTTAAAAAGTTAACTAACGTGAAAATGAATGTACAGTATGTGTCTTTGGGTCGGCATCCTCAGGTTGGAGCATACGCCTAGGTTGTTATTGCTGATAGAAGCTTGTCAGAACAGGAAATGCAAATATACTATTGCTCGTCTAATTCAATAAGGTAGTTATGATTTGCTGTTTGGGTTGGGGGGGGTCCAGCTTAGTCATGCTATATGGGGCGATTCGCTATCCTGGGGGCCAATATCTAAAAAAAAAAAAAAGGGGCGTCTTGCCACACAGAAGTGCACACATGCACACGTTTACTTGTACCAGCCAACAATAATTGGTCGGCACCTGACATGTAACTTAATCCAGTGTAATGAGATATATTTAGATATAATTCTATAAGGTTAAGTGCTTGCATATTGCTATTCTTGGGGGGAAGATTACTTTCTAATACAGGGTATAAGAATTTGGATCTTACTTTCTGGTAGAAATATTAGAAATATAGTAGCATGGGTCCTTGTTTAGGTTGTGTTATCCAAATGGACAGTGTAGGGTAATACACATTATCAAAACCTAGATATAAGCTGTGAGGGAAAATATCCAGGTTTCCCCCCTAGAGCACCCTGCTATATGCATTCAACAAACAATTGTGGCATTAAAACTAATCTGATTTCTTGTCACATTCTAAAGCCACATATCAATATTCAGTAGCGACAGATGGAACAAAGACGCCTCCCACCCACACACACAACCTGAACCCCCTAAAAAACAACAGGGCGTCCCCCGTAGTAACATGTGCAATCCATTAGTCCAAAACAGGAATGGGACGTGAGCCACCAAAACATAAATGGTTCGTCAATGTCAGGATATCACAACGGAGCTCCTACACAGCCACCATGATGTACAAACTACTGGACAGCATGGCCCAAAAAAGTCTGTGTGAAGAGCTGGGGTATGAGATAGGGGACTTTGAGTTGTATTTATGTTTGACCCACTCTAACATATGGTTTTACGGGTACTTACTGTGCACCACAAACTGGATCCTACAAAGCTGCAGCTACGAAGCACCTAACGTGATTCAGTTTTCTATGCAAATGCAGCACATGAAGCAGAACTACACAAACTGGAAGTTGGCCAGCTGGAGGATCTTGATTTAAGAGGTTCTAGAAAAGAGGGGGTTATCCAAGCACAAAGCAAAACTAGGGGTTTACAAAATAGCAAAGAGTCAGAAAACAACTGTATTGCGGTATGGAAAAAGAAAACAGAGAAGAAAACATGGTCTGGATAAGAAAAATTAGATATATTACAATTACAATGAGAGTGGCTTGTGCATTTAAGGAGGATAGATGCATAAATATTGGGTCCTCTCTTTGAGAAATTGACCTGAGGAAAGAACATAGGAATAAAACAACAAGAAGCAGGAAAAGAAATATTGAGGGATGTTCTGTCACGGTGTAGTGTAGTGTATTTAAAGGAATTGTCAAAGGGAGTAATATGTATGTGTATAAATACTATGAAAGGAACATGTTGGGCAAAAATAAACATAAAGAAGAGTAGAAAGAAATGTAAAATGGCACCGGCATATTGGAGACACACAATACGAACAATGTCATGTTCTTCATTAGGGTCTAGAGCAAGTATCTCTTGGCCTCAAATGACAGGGGTGGTGTGACACTAGAGGGGGGAGCAGGAGAGCAACTGAGGGGGGGCCCCCAATTTTTATTATCTTTTCATACGATAGATCACAAACCTCCTCCCAGAAACCACTTTGGATTGAAGCACAAGGATAGGGGATCCATCATAGTTTGCTGGGGGGCCAGTGATCCGTTACGCCACTGCAAAGGGGGGGAAATACAGAAAAAGAAGCTACTCAAAAAAGTAAATGGATTTTACATTAGGTACTATTGTGGCCAAAAGGACTTATGAAATGAAAATGTTTCCTAGTCATTATTACCGCCATGTTTGCTCTTAACATAGATCACAATATCTCCTTTTATCTTACAAGTATTTTTGTACCTTAAGAAGGGTGCACCCTTAGGAATATGAATTGAAATGTGCAACCGTCCCCCAGTAGTTTCGACCCCCATAAGTTAGTATGCTGTATTGTACACAAAGTGGCGGGTAAGGAGCTATCGTTGATTGTTTGATGTGCTTGGTCTGACTGAGCTCCCAAATCTATGCACACAGGAAGATGTTTTCGAAAAACATTATATAGCAACTAAAAACAAAAAAAAAAGCACTAAAAAGCCTAACGAAACAGTCCATTCAGCAGTTATTGGGCTTGCCCCTCTGCTATGGTATGGCCTCTTTAATGTAGTGGTCTGTGCTACGGTAAATCCACTTGGTAATGGCTTTTTCTACTCAGCTATACAGACCAGCAAGCGATTTGAAACTGCACAGAATAAAGCATTGCAGGCCCCCAGTGGCGGATAGGCACAAGTGAGGTGTTTTAATATATGGAAGTGCACTTTTAAACTGATTTCTAGTACATTATTATTTTTAACTATTTGTGTTTTTTAACCTCCCCTATCTCAAACCCCAAGCGAACGAAGAAATTTAAAGATTTTTATGAAACTTTAAACAAAACTCTAGATTGCATTTATTGTCGAAAACGATGCTAGTTGTTCTTAGACGTGATAAAGCGAAATAAGTTGTTAAAATTAATGGTTAATGATCAGTGGGGATGCGTACTGACACACCAGGGTACCAGGGAAAATCTGGTGGGCTCATGGACCCAAGAATCCATGGGCAAAACCAAATATGTTGAATTAGATACAGAGGAAATTGAAAGTACATAAGGATTCACAGGAGTCTGTGGACTGATAGAAAATAGGTGACGGAAAAAAAAAAAGAGCTGAAATGTGAGTGGGCCCCCTTTTTACGCCCCTATTTTCTGGGTCTCCAGTGGGGTTTAAGCAAAATGATGAGTCCAGACCATGTAACTTTATTTTACATACTGTAAAAGGAAAAAAAAGAGAAAAATCAATATTTCGTGACAGGTACAGGATCGCGTCTGTAGATCATTGGCCATCTGATTTTGTCTCAAAATCTGTAACAAAGCAATGGAGGTGCATATTAACTGATTAACCAAAACCATACAGTCTGGGGGACGAAATATGGACAATGGTTACAGCCCATAGAAGAGTTTTGCCTCCTCTGGGATCACTCCCAAAAATAAGTAAGCATCAAGGGAAGGTTTTAGATATACAATTAACCATCACCCAAATGAGCTATTATTCTGTATAGAAAAGCAGCATTCCTATTTTCATCAAAGAATTCCAGCAAAATATTATATTCATAAACATGCCTTTCATAACAAGAACACAGTACATCTGAGTTTGTACCAGTGATAAAGCATGTTCTGGCTTGTCATCGAGTATTCTACTATAGATTAAGAATTACAATCTTATGAACTAGAGTAAAAAACCAAGTTAAATGAATCCCAGATCAATTTAAGTGAAGGTGCGGTGCTGCCAACCTTTGGTCTTGTTTGATTATCTTCCTCTATGCAAGTCTGTGAGTTTTTAAGAACCACTTACAACAAACAGCCATATGTTATCAGACCTTGAAAGAAAACTATGTCAGGTTGCAAGAATACAAGCTGTTTAAACAAGGAAAACCTTTAGCACATGTCATGCTGATCGGTTCATTGAAAAACGCTAAGGCCAAGTACATGAAACTCGTTGTGTCAGAGGTTGCAATCTTGCTGTAAACATTTATTGCAGAACCCCATGTTCTCAATGATCATCAAAGCATAACAACCTTACTAAGCACCTACTAACACGCTTGAAACTGTCTCTATGAATATGATCAGTTATAGAAAAAAGGGGCAGATGCAGAAGCGGTGGCAAAGTTTTGCACCAAGCTATTAATCTTGCAGCAACCCAATGTCGACACTACATGCCGCTCGGTCCACGCCGCTTTGCACTCGGTGGGCGTCGTGTAGAGTCACGGCGCCGAGATTCAAAAAACCGGGTCAGCTGGAACCGGTGCCCGATAGTACCATTTGCTACCTCCTGGCTCCTGTATCCACCTGCCTTGGATCCTGTTTTCTCTGGCTCAGCTTATTACTTCCCGCTCTAGTGGCGTTATAACTACCTGTGACTTCGTTCCAGTCAGCAGCACCTTGTCCAGCTTCTAGCCTACAGTTCCCAGCCAGCACTGTTCAGTATAAGTTCTTAACAGTTCCAGCAGCCTCTCGTTCCAGAATCCTGCCTACAGTCCAGCAGCAGCATGTTCAGATTCAGCCTAAGTTCCCAGGCAGCACCTTGTTCCAGAATCAGGCTACAGTCCCGCAGCACTTGTTCCCAGTATCCAGCTACAGTTCCAGCAGCACGATGCTTCCAGTATCCAGCCTAACAGTTCCCAGCAGCAACCTTGTCCAGAATCCTGCCTACCAGTTCCCAAGCGCACCTTGTATTCCAAGTTCCAGCCTTCTGTTCACAGCAGCCTCTGTGTCCTGAATTTTCCAGATATCTGCCCCTCCTTAAGTGTATTGTAAGTACCGCCCCCGCTTCCCGGCCATTTTGTACAGTACTATCGGGCACTGGAAACAGCCCCTGACGGGGGCTATGGACAGAGTGAGATAAAACTCTCCAAACTCTGTCCAAAACGCTATGGTACATTCTTTGAAACACCATCAGGCCAGTTTGCTCGTTCATGGGATTCCCTCGGTCGGGCTACCCCCAGCTCTTGCTCAGCTCGGGTTTCTACGCCGCTTCTTCAACGCCGGATCCGGGATTCCTTTCATTGGAGAGAGCCCACATACTCTCCACCTCACGGATTGATGGTAATGCCCAAGCCTGCCGTGGATCATTCACTCCAAGCCAAATCAAATTTGAATTCAAACCTCCCAATTTGACTCGGATGTGCAAAGGTGGTTAATATTGCCTTGCGGGAGGGCAAGTGTCTGGCCTGGGCTTCTCCCTATATGTCAAAAAGACGATCCTCTAGATCTAATCAATCTTACCGACTTTGAGTATGGTTTCGCAAGGTTTCGATGTCCAGGAAGAACCTTACCTGCCTCCTCTCATTGATGCAGCTCACACAAGGGTCTCGTTCCTGGATCAACTATTGCTAGTGAATTTCGTACCCTTGTGCGGGAGATTCTTGAGAAAATGAGGACACTTACAGCAGCCTTTTTGAAGGAATCTTGATCGGCCTCAGATGAATTAGTATCTACGAGAGTTACCTGTCCCATTGGAGACTTGATTAAGCTATGGCATCCAGATTGATACTCCGCTCGTCGAACGGCAGGCAGAAAGGTTGCAGGCTCGTACGCTTCCATAAATGCCTTATGCCATGCTAGACTTTTTTCCGCAACCTTATATCTTGGTTGAAGAGCACGATGCAAATTGGCGGCACATCTTGTCTCCTGAGGAAAAGTCACGCGGACGTTACAATGCGACTTTGTCTCTATAGTGATGGGCAAGGAACTTTGTAAGAAACTTGCCCCAGAAGTTGGGGAAATCCATCCTAGGTCAGGAGGAGCTACTTCTAGGCAATGTAAGTCTCATGCCAAATTTGAACCACTGAAACTCTTCTACCAGAACTATCCACCTTAATGGTAAAACGTTTCCTCCAGGCCTTGTCGATTTCCGGTGGAGGAACTTCATTGATTCTACATGGCAGCACAATTGGGGGACTCCTCTCCTTCCCTTGCAGCAACCTCTTCGAGTTCTGGGCTATTGATAAATAAACCCTTTGGCTTCTGAATTCATATCTACATACGAAGAGTCTAATTCCCATTGCATATTTCACCCAGAACGTTTGTCTTTATTGTACCAAAGCCCTTCCGTCCCTGATTCTGGACTTCCATGGCTCAGATCACTCTCACACAACCATGTTATAATTGGTCAAACAATGAAACAAGTTTGGAGCCTTTCTGTTCTGAAAAAGTTGCTTCCACTCATGACCCACCATTACCGTGAAAGAAATCGTGGAAAAACCTTCCCTGGTAACTGTTATCACGATTTCTCGATGTTTTTTGTAAAAAGCGAGCTGAGAAAGCTCAAACCGCACGATCCATGACGATTGCCCCATCGATCTTCTCTCAGGTACTATGCTTCCTCGGGGACACACATACCACTGTCTCGCTCTGATGAAACTCTAGACCAGAAAAGAGTACATTATGACATGGTCTAGGGGTTATACAACCTTCCTCTTCGCCTCGTGAGTGGTTCTTTTTTGTGAAAAAAAGACGGAGGTTTACGACCTGCATCGAACTACCGTGGGTTGATAATAAATTCACCATAAAAAAATGGTATCTCTTCTTCATCTTCTGAACTGTTTGACCCAGATAAAAGGGGCTAAGATATTTACCAAAACTGGATTCTTCGGGGGCATACCAATATGAATCCGTATACGAAAGGTGAGAGTGGAAAACAGCCTTCGTTACACTAGGGACCGGTCACTACGAATTATCCTGTAATGCCCTTTGGCTTTGACGCTCCACGAGGTTCCCAGATTATTCGATAAGGACATTTCCGGGATGTGGTTGGGAATCTCTGTAGTGTATATCTCGACGACACTTTTACCTCTTTTCTCCGATCTGCCCCTCACCGTCCTCCCATGTTAAAAGGGTTACTCGTCCTGAGAGAGAATAAGCGGGGGCCCTATATGCCAAACTGGAAAAATGTCTGTTTGAGTGTTCACAAGTACAACTTTATGGTGCTACATCTGTTATCTGCACAAGCGTTCAGGATAGAATTCTGTGAAAGTTTGGCCATACACACGTGGTCCTTCCTATGGGACCCCAAAAGCTATCAAAGGTGTCATTGGCTTGCCATTGATTATACAACAATTCATTCAAGGGTGTCTCTTCTATAATTTCTCCGATATGTAGACCCCATACGTTAAGGTGGTTAAGCAGATTCATGGACCCCTTCAGCCCTCGAAGCCTCAAGACTTAAGGAAGCCTTTGATGATGCAACATGTTTCTAGTACATCACGATCCTAGTCTGCCCTTCTACATCGAAGTGGATGCCTCGGACTTGGGCTCAGGAGCACAGCCTTTCCCAAAGACAAGGCCTCTATAAAGGAAACTCCATTCCTGTGCTTATTTCTCTAAGAAAGTTCTAACCAGACGGAACGGAACTATGATGTTACGAAATATGGGAATTCTTGCCATCAAGTTGGGCCCTACGAGGAGTGGCGTCATCTGTGGAAGGCCCTCTACGTACTATCACCATACCTTACCGACCATAAGAAACCTGAATACATCCAGAATCTAAAAGGGTTAATCCCGTCAAGCACGGTTGGGTCTTATTCTTTTCCCATTTCCAACTTGTTATATTATCAACCTGGTCAAAAACAAAAAGCTGAAGCCTTTCGTCATTTGTTGCATTCCAACTGTATTAATCAAAGGATAAGGGCTCCAATTAACAACCACTAAACTCTTGGCCTCTATATCGCCTCACTCTGTTCACAAGATCAAGCCGCACAAATTTGCTCTCCAGACACACCCTCTGCAAAGTTTTGTTCCTGTTTAACTTCAGAAAAATCCTGTCTTCAGAATCACGGGTTCCACAGCAAGTCGGATCACCGTGTGTTAACAAAAATTTACTATTCTGCCCCTTGCCCTATGGTGGCGCCCAAAAGAGAAAAGATGTTAAAGACTTACTTCAAGGGTGTGTACCAGTTGTGCAATCAAAATCTGCTAGAACCTCCCCGTGTGGTCTTCTTCCAACCCCTCCCATTCCGGTAAGACCTTGGACCATTAGCCATGGACTTTATTGTGGAACTTCTCCTTCCTCAGAGAAAAACCTGGTTATAGGGTGGACAGAGACCGCTCAGCAAAAATGGCCCATTTTGTGCCCCTCCCCATAAATACCATCTTCAACGCGAGTTGAGCTCAACTATTTTATTTGCATATCTTTACTTTAGGGAATCCCTTCTGAAAATATTCTGGACAGAGGTACTAAATTTGTTTGGCACCAATTTTGGAGAGAACGCCTCGTAAACCATGAACATCAAGTTACAATTTTCTTCGTACACCCACCAAGTCCAACGGGGCACACGGAACACACTAACCGTCTTTGGAACAATATCTCGTTGTTTAATTTTCCTCATACTTCAGGTGTGATTGGGCTGACACCTTCTGCTTGGGCTGGTTCGCCCCATAACAATCTCACCTCACGCTTTACTGGAAATCTCCTTTTTATGTGTCTTGTGGGCTAATATAGATGTTTCCTCAAAGATTGTCTGTTCCACAACCCAAGTACCGCGTGCCAATGACTCTGCAGCGCCAGATGGAAGCTCGCTTTGACTACGAAATCAGCCTTCAGAATCTGCCTTGGTACAAAAAACTGCAGCGATAGGAGACGTGAGAGAACCCCTAGTATTCTGTTGGGATAAAAGGTGGGTCTGCCTTGCTCATATTTAACCTAGGGTCCTTCCATACAAAACTGGGACCCAAATTTAATTGCGTCCTTTTTCCTACCTGGCATTAGTACCGGTTCCAGTGGCAGGTGTTCGCCTCCAACTTCCTTGCAGCATGAGGATTGTCCTAACGTGTTCAATTTCCTCATCAAGCCCCAGTATGCTATAATCAGTATTTCCCACCTTCACTACCGCCCGTGTCCAAATTTCCAATTGATTGGGTCAGTAGGAGTTTTGAGGTCGAGAAGATTGGACTCTGATTCGTTGAGGAGGTCTCTTAGTATTGGTCCATGGAAGGTTTTGGTCAAGATAGAAGAGAGTTGGAATTAAACATTTTGTTTGCCCGCTCCTCCATTAGGTCAGGCTTTCCACAGAAGTTTGTCAAGGGGAAACTAGGCCCGTTGGGTCCTGATGGCCTGTGAACTTACCTTTTATATGAATCTCTCTGTTAGTCCTTATCTTTCATAATACAATGATAAATTCTCTGCCTACCAATTTCATTATGAAGGCAGAATTCATTGACACATTTTGCCCTTTGAAGACAAGAGAAAATCTTATGGTGTAGTGAGTCCTCCTCCAGACAGGTCTGATCTCACTAAACCATTCATTCTACCTCTGTCTATACTGAAAAGAGTGGGGGAGACCTTTAAAACAATGAGTTCAATCATTAGTTGTATATGGTGTATTATAGGATAACTGGGCCACTAACGGTGAGTGGGATTGGCAAAAGTGCCTATGTGCAGAGTGTATTAAAGGGGGGTGGTTGGCTGGCCCTGTAATTCAATGTAATAACATAATTGGCGTATCCCCAATCAAGAATATTAAAAGAATATGGGGTTTTGTGTGATTCATGGTGATGCTGATAAGACATCTCTTCACACGCATTGAGCCCGTTAAGCTTGTTACAAACTTGCGCCTGGAGTTCTAGTTCTTGTTGTTGACTCCAATTGAGTACTACTAGGAACTAATACCTATTATTTATTTTAGGGTTGGGGATACTTATATTATATGAAAGAGGGGCCATAAATTGTACAAAATGGGTGGTATTGTAATAGAGAGAAGTATGGAGCACTTAAACCTATTGACAGGTCAATTACTGATGTGTTTTTCCTGGTTAATGCATTTTCAATATCTGATGGTTCCGAGTGTGCATTAATAATATGATGCAATTATGGTTTAGTGCATAAATGAAAGACAACTACTTCTCTTCTGTTGGAGACATTCACAGATTAATCCCTAGGACAACTGGGTAAACATGTTATATAAGGTACAGTAATGTGTAGCTGCTTAGGTTCCATAGAACAACCAAATTTAAAGTTAAGCAGCCGGTGTGCTGACTAAGGAAGGGTTGCATTGTTAAAACTTGATAATTTAACAAAACTACAAGGACACAACGCTACTCAACAAACTTATTGATATTGGCAATTACAAAATGATGATTCATTATAACAAGAAATTATTCATAGGAAACCATTTTTTTTTTTAGAACTAGACATATATACATACAGTCCCGGGTACAGGCACAAAAGCTCTTCATGTTGTATCCTATAGGCATTCAGTCAACAGCATCGTCTTATATTACAGCAAGAAAAGCACCTACTTTCTAATGGATTTTTTACTTTATGACATTGAAAGCTTATCCAAAAAGAATTCCTTATTAATAGAATCAGCTGAAACATTTAAGGTAAAGAACTTTTTTGTTTAGCTGTTTCGGTAGTTATAGTTATAGCAACCGACTTACCGGTAACATTCATGAGCGTCACAGGAAAAATTGTCCTGGGGGGGGGGGGGGCGCGAAAAGGGAATAAATAAGAGTGGGAGTGGGCGGGGAGGCCTTGTGGTAGGGTAGTGGTGGTAAATTTAATATAATATTAAAAATATAAATAAAATAGTCAGAGAAACAGAAAATCGACAGATAAAGAGATGATGAAAATAGATAGATTGGCACAAAGAGACAGGAAACGAGATATAAAAGATAGCGCATTAAAGATATGACAGATAGAGGATACAGGCAGATACCTACAACTAGAGCTGCTAGGAATACACATATACAGAGAGAAATAGAGACAGAGATGGAGGAGAGATAGAGCCGATCAATAGTAAAATTATTGATATGGGTTGCAGCAAAATGGGATTAGATTACAGGTACAGCAAACCAGGATATTGAAACAGGTACAGCAAAACACGGACTATTTGATACAGTACAGAAACACGGGGGACTATTGATACAGGTACCAGCAACAAGGACATGATACAGGTACGCAAACACGGGACGCTTGATACAGGTACAGCAAACATGGGAATTGATTAACAGTACAACAAACATGGAATATTGATACATGTAAACAAACATGGCTATTGATTTACAGGTACAGAGAAAAAATGGGGGTATTATTGATACAGGTACGTAAACTGGGGGTTATTGATACAAGTACAGGGAAAGTGAGGTTCTATGATTTTAGTCACAGCAAATGGGGGTTAGTGATACAAGCACAGGAAACTTGGGGTCCTGAACCCGGGCACAGGAAAAGGGGGTCATTGTGATTACAGGTACGCAGGCAAAGTGGAGTTATTGTATAGTCACAGCAAAATGGGGGTACTTGCGACAAGGCACAGGAAAATGGGGGGGTAATGGAGACAGGCACACACAAACGGGTGTTATTGAGACAGGTCAGCAAAGTGGGTTATTGATACAGGCACAGCAAACTGGGGGGGTTATGATACAGGCACAGCAAAATGGGGGTTATTGATCCAGGCACAGCAAAACTGGGGGCGTATTGATACGGGTAGGTACAGCCAACACTGGGGGTATTGATACAGGTACAGCAAACTTGGGGGTCTATTGATACAGGTACAGCAAATAGGGGTTCATTGATACAGGTACAGCAAAGTGGAGGCTTAGTGATATAGTCACAGCACACGGCGCGGTTAGGACCAAGCAAGGAAACTGGGGGGTTTATTGATACCGGCACAGCAAACACATGGGGGTAGGGTTATTTGATTACAGGTACGAAAGTGGGGGTTATTGATACGGACACAGCAAATGGGGGTTATTGTACGGGGGTACAGCAACTGGGGGGTTATGATACGGGTCACAGCCAAATGGGTGTTGGCTTATGATACAGGGACAGCATAAACTAGGGGTCATGATTACAGGCACAGCCAAACTGGTGGTTGGTTATTGTTACAGGACAGCAAAATGGGGGTTTGATACAGGTACAGCACAGTGGGGGTTATTTGGTACAGGCACAGCAAAGTTGGGGGTTAGTGGTACAGGCAAGCCAAAGTGGGGGTTAGTGATACCAAGCACCAGCAACGTGGGGGGTTGGTGGTTATTGGTACAGGCACAGCAAAGTGGGGCGGTATTGGGGGTTATTGATACAGGCACAGCAAAGTGGGGGTTATTGATACAGGTACAGCAAACTGGGGCGGTATTGAACAGCACCGCAATCGTGGGGGTTATTGATACAGGCACAGCCCAAAGTGGGGGTATTGATAACAGGCCACAGCAAACTAGGGGGTTATTGGTACAGTGAATCAGTAAAACTGGGGGGTATTGATTACAGGCACAGAAAAGTGGGGGTATTGCTACAGGCCAGCCAAAAACTGGGGGTTTATTGATACGGGTAAAGCAAAAAGTGGGGGCTGAATTACGGGTACAGGCCAAAGTGGGGGGGTTTTGACAGGCACAGCAAAAAAAACCCTTGTGGGGTTATTGATAAAGCCACAGAAAACGCGGGTGTTATGATACAGGTACAGCAAACTGGGGGGGTTCATGGTACAGGCACCGCAAACTGGGGGATATGATACAGGTACAGCAAACTGGGGGGTAATGGTCATGGAAGTGCAAGCAAGCTGGGGATTATTGATACAGGTACAGCAAAATGGGGGGTCATTGGTTACAGGCACCGCAAACTGGGATTATTGATACAGGACACAGGCAAAACTGGGGGTTATTGTTACAGTACAGCAAAACTGGGGGAGTTATTGATACAGGAACAGCAAGTGGGGTGTTATTGCGTACCGGCACAGCAAAGTGGGGGATTGGTTATTGGACAGGCACAGCCAAACTGGGGTTTATGATACGAGGTACAGCAAAGTGGAGGGTTATTGGTACGGCACAGCAAACTGGGGAGTATGATAAGGTACAAGCAAACTGGGGGTTATGATACAGGTACAGCAAAACTGGGGGTTATTGAACAGGTACAGCAACTGGAGGTTGGGTCATTGATCAGGCTACAGAACTGGGGGTCATTGGTAAGGGCACAGCAAACTGGGGAGTATTGATAACAGGTTCAAGTAAACTAGGGGGGTCCTTGATACAGGCACAGCTAAATGGGGGGATTGATAGGGCTGTACAGCAAACTGGGGGTCATTGGTACAGAAAGCAAACTGGGGATTATTGAACAGGTACCGCAAACGGGGGGCATTGCACAGGCCCAGCAAATGGGGATTATTTTAAAGGACACGCAAACTGCGACGGGTTATGTTCAGGTACAGCAAACTGGGGGGTATTGATACAGGCACAGAAAACTGGGATGTATTTGGTACAGGCACAGCACAAAGTGGGGTTGATACAGGCACAGCAAACTGGGGGTTGATTGAACAGGCACAGCCAACAGGGGGGTTATGGTACAGGCACAGCAAAGTGGGGTTATTGGTAAAGGCACAGCAACCAAAGATGGGGGTTATTGATACGGGGGGTACAGGCAAAGTGGGGGTTTGGGGTTATTGGTACCAGGCAAGCCAAAACGGGGATTATTGCATACACGTACAGCAAATGGGGGTTATGATTAAGGTACAGCAAACTGGGGTTATTTGAGAAGATACAGCAAACTGGGATTCTGATACAGGTACAGAACAACGGGGGTCATTGTACAGGCACAAGCAAACTGGGGATTATTGTGATACAGTACGCAAACTGGGGGGGTCATGATTACAGGCACCAGCAAACGGGGGGTGATGCTACGGGTACGCCAACCTGGGGGTCATTGGTAACAGGCACAGCAACTGGGGGGGATTTTGTAGGTACAGCAAATGGGTGTCATACAGGGGCAGCCATGCTTTGGGTTTTTATTGTAGTCGTACATTATACGGATTTGATATGAGATTTTTGATCATGGTATGTCATTACTGGTTCTTCGAATACAGGTTACTGATTACTGGGCGTATGATAATGTATATTCTACTGGGATTATTACTGGGATTATTGATCTGAATCAATATGTATATGTATTCGTTAGATACTCGACTTGAAGTTCGTTACTTGAAGACGTTGCTCTAGTAATCCGACTGGTTGTTCGCAATGTCAGATGACTTGTACAAGAATCTGTGGATTATGACCCTGAAAATCCAATTAGATATCACAGCCAGGTGTTAAGGGGTGTTGCAATAAGGGTAAGAGGATGTTATAGGAACGCCCAGGGTAAGGTGCTCAAAACAGATTGTACATTTACACTCCACCCTCTAGACTAATTTCGTATCAGCTGTTTTACATTTTTACCGTGCACCCTCTCTGGTCCCGGTTACATTTCAAAGGTTCAGTGCTCCACGTTAATAGGTTAACCCTTGTGAAATGCAAAACTAACAACAGTGTATATTGATGGACTACTAAGATAATCATAGCAGCTTTTGAACATTTTAGCTCTTTTTCAAGCGCTAATAATATTGTTGGACGGACCAAATTTTGCACAGTGATTAACTTTCTTATTCCTAGGCGGTGGTAGGGGTTATCCAGGACACAGAAGCAATGAATCCAGTGCTTTTCCAGTCTCCACCAGGATGATAATCAAGTCCATAAACAAGTAGGTAAAGTGCTTGTAAGTAGCAACTACCAACAAGAACGTATGTAGCTGTGTGAAACAGAATTTTATTAACACTGAAAACTGAGTGTACAATGTTTCGGACAGGAGTTATTTCAAGAGCACATTGAGGGAAACAGGACTCCCTGTCATGTAAAACAGCCCATGTTTCATGGTAATACAAGTACGTTTTCCGGGGTATATTTATAGCTGGTAGAGCTTAACCATTTATTCTGTGCTTGGATTGCCCCCAAGGGAGAGCATATTCGTAAATGTAAGTTATAGCAAGGTTGTGGTCTAAACCCTTAAATTGGGGATGAGGAACATGTCCTTCAAAGAGATATTGTTACAGAATACTCCTCTTCATATTTAGGTATACATACTCGCTGTCTGTAGCGTGTGCCTTTAATTGTAATACTGTTTTTCATCAGATTGATGACCAATGAAGGATTTCCTGGTGCGTTTTTTAACAGCACAAAGACACAATGGACCCTATAGAATAAATAGAGGTCATGTGCCCTGGGCAGTATTGCTTGGCCTGCATGGCATGTACCTTTCTTATTGCTTCAGTGGCTTTTACATGGATGTTACTTTTCTATTATGCTTTTCAGCGAATTCTGACAGAAAAAGAGAAACTAACTATATTATAAATAACAACTATGATCAGAGGATCCTTCTACAATGGGAACATTAACTGTTTATGTCTGTTATCTAAATAGCATACTTATCTAGAGAATAAAGTTTAAAATGAATAAAGTTCTGAGGGAAAATGTATGTAAAAAGTTGCTCTGTGCTGGTACTCAGAAATCTCTTTGAACTGCCACACAGTTTCTTCATACAGTAAAAGGCCTAATCCATATGACATACCAGAACATAATAATAATGAGCAGGGGAGCAAGGAGCCAGGGGCTATATTCTTTATTTTTCCTATGACAGATATAGCCTTCTCCAGAAAATCTGTGGCTGAAGCTTGGATGGGGGCCCTTTATAGTTTTCGCTGGGGGCCCAGTGATTCCAAGTTATGCGACTGCATTGAAGATAATTAGTTTGGATCTGGAAACCCATGGACAAATTGTGTGCTTTTTACTGTGTAGTCTGGATAGGACAAGGCCTGTTGGAAGATTTCAAAGGCTGCACTGGGACATTAAACAAAGTAGAAGAAAGAGAAAACTAGGTGGAAAAACATTCTGCGATGGCCAATTTTAAAGTACAGATACTCGGGAGCTTGTAATCAAAGAGAACTCATAACACTGCCATCAGGGGAGCGAAAAAAGCCTATATGTTTTTTGGGTTACCAGGTTGAGGTCTGAGAGTCTGAAAAACGGGATTCTTGGAATATGATGTGTTACAAAGTTTCATGTCCTGGAAGGCCCTAAGTCCTGCCACTGGATGCACTGGACATTTGCCCCAAGTGTTCAGGAACAGCCCCTTCAGATCAGGTCTTTATAGCCAAAGAGACAGTGGTTTGGTGATCGGAGGTGGGTGGGGTGGCATGATTCAGGGGGGACCATGAATGGCAATAGTGCAAGTTTATGAAATGTTGCAATTTTTAAATATTAACTTTATATATATATATTTTTTTTAACTGAGCCATAATAAATATTTGTCAGGGAAATTCAGAGGCTCAAAAGAAAAGAGGGCGCAAAGGAACAGGAAAGTTGCCCTTTGTCCACCTCTTTTAGATGCAGAGGATGCCATATGTGGCTCCTCTGGTCATATCAATTTAATCCTATAACAATGGATGGAGTCAAGAAACGGTGCCAAACGTTTTCCTGTGCCTAGTAACGGAACAATAAACCACACCTAACTACGTTGTTTGTAAATTGGTGAGGACCTAAAACTCTAGGTCCTAATTATGGGTTCCTCTAAGATCCTTAAACAGTCTGATAATTTCTGACATGTAACGTGCTGGTGTTGACCACGCCCTCTCAGAGTAAGCGACTGTGTGTAGACTGGCTTATTGGAGGGACACTTTTGCCAAGTAAGGAGAGAAGGAGAGAAGAGAATGGGATAGGAGATCTGAGCAAACCAAGTTGGGGGATGGAACCTATGGTTTAGGTTCTATCCTAGACACTATGTCGGAGGGTGCGGCAGCAGTTTTGGGCAGTTTGGGTGTTTGTAAAGGAAAAAATCGCCACTCCTAATTTCACACCAACAGTACTATCTAACTCCAGTAAACCAGTTTTAACATAGCTAACATCTCATTGATTGCTGCCAAAGAATCGCACCGGATGTGAAAAATTACTTATTTATGCTTAGCACAAAGTTAGTTGGACATAGGTGGTAGGCATGTTTTAAAAATATATGTTCCCTAAATTGAAAGATTCATTTAGGAATTGTGTCTTTCTTTAACCATTATGGAGGATTGTAGAAACTGGTCTTGGTATAATATTATAGAGATGAAATGAAAATCAGAAAAAGGAGAAATGAAATAAATGGACCTCAAAAACCAACACCCAGTTCCAAAAGAGGGTGGAATTGGTTAATGCTCGTCAAACATTATGTGATTTATTATAAAAATAGCCCACTACTTTATATTTGAGATTTTGTAGAAAACGGGCTGTTTGTGTGCTCTATTGTACCATTATATGGACTGTAATTGCTTGCGATTCTCACTTATTGGCACATTGATACCTACACCACCATGTATAGTTCTATTAGCGCATAAATATAGCCACCATGTATAGTTCCATTAGAGCAAAAATATACCCACCATGTATAGTTCCATTAGCACAAAAATATAGCTACCATGTATAGTTCCATTAACGCAAAAATATAGCATAGGTAAACTATCCAGAAGAGATTCATGGTGTTTTTGCAGCTCTTGGTTGATTTTAACCAAAATGTAAGTGTTTAATGCCAAGCTATAGCTCTACGTCGGCATGCAGCTCGGAGTAAATAGGTAGCTGTAATGTATACAGTATGCTAAATTTTAAAGTGAGTACTAATTATTGTTCCTTAAGACTATAAGGTATATTTAAAATCTGCGCGTTATCGTATCATAAAAGTATCGTGGCCGCGATAAATGTACGGCACGATCATACAGTTACAAACATATTACGAATGTTCATGGTAACATACAATGGGTACCAGAAGACCGCAATGGGATATTGTATTGGCCGATCCTAATTATACGATCGCAATCGCAAATTACGCCTTGTCCGATATCGAAGAATTTATGGACAGTTATCGTAGATTTACGACAACAATCGTAAATTTACGATAGACATCAGCAGACAACACTCGTTTGTTGAAGGCGCGGTATCCATAAATTGAGAATATGACCACAATGAGATATTTAGTTCTTCTGTATGTGCATTGCAGAACTATTAAAAATCTAAGAGTTTGTATTTCATTGCAATTAATTGTTCATGGGCTTAAATGTGTCCAATTCTTTACGTAACGGAATTTAAAACATGAATGTTTTTTTTTGCTTGTTTTGGTCTGTAGAGGGATGAGATTTAAAAAGGGTAATTTTATTTTGTTTACTGATAGATTTATGCCTAAATGTTAACTATTTTACCAAAGGAAAATAAAGTGTATGTCAATGCACATAATGTTAATTTGTTTGATTGACTTCAATTAAATTTTATTTAAGGTGAGTTTATGTGGTTTATAATAGAAGCAGATAATGATTATTTTTTTTAGAAGCCAAGAGCTGGAATAATCCTATAAATGCAATTGAATTGGATTGTTTTCTACCTGTGGTGTCATGAGGTCAGGAACATTTTCATGTGTATCTAAAAATAAAATTCAATCCGCATTTTGTAATCTATTACCCAATAAACAAAACCACTGACGAGAATTGTAAATACACCAGAACTCAATATGATGTTTGGGCTACAATACAAGTCAAGTAAATGGAACATTATATTGTTGTAAAGCACCATAAGGATAAATGTTTGTTGCGGCCTCCTAGGTAGATGGTAACCTTTTGTGTCCGTGTAATCATCTGTTTTCTGACACATGGCATATTTATATAAACGATTCGCAGGACATTGCAAGAAAAAATAGAGCTATTTTGCCTTATTTATAAAACGCGCGTTTTCGCTTTCGCCTTTGTGGAAAAAGTATCGCTGAGACGATGTTTCGCCTTATTAATTGCAATTAACTGTGGTGGTATCACTGTGAAAAAGAGAGATTGCTCTCTAGTGTAATTCAGAGCTATTTTTGTCCATTTTTTTAAATTTTAAAGCCATTATAAATAGGGTGATTTGGCCCTTTTGCGCCCTTTTCTCCCTTGTGTTGTTTTATTTGACAATTTTACCAGAATTTTGCCCCAAACATATTCCTTAGTGGAATGTTCCATAAACCAGCGATTTCTTACACAGCTTTATGGTATGTTCCATATTATGTAACGGGTTTGATAATTAGCTTCAGTGCTGTGAAAATAAACAATATAAAAAAATGTGTCCAATTAATAAAATAGAGAAAATTCACCTTTGGAGTGTTCACTTATTTACCATGTCCAATTAATAAAATTGAGAAAATTCGCCCCCTTTGAGTTTTATACAAATAACTATTTATTTATCTTTGGCTGAAAAAAAAACACCAAATTATTTTAAAATAACATAGATAGGTGTTCAGGGTGTATTAACCAATTTAATATAATTGAAAAACCACCAGAGAGTATTACCTATTTACCATCATATGTGCTGACCCGTTTTCAGCATTATTAGTGCTCCTTTTGCTACATACCGTATTTACTGAGTATAAACCGACTCCGAGGTATAAACGAGGTTACCCCAATTTCACCTAAAAACCTATAAAAGTTGTGACTCGAGTAATAAAATTATAAATAAAACTGAGGGTGAAACTTGGCATTCAAGTGTTTGCCATCCCAGTAAACTAGTGCCAATTGGCATTCAAATGTTTGGAAACTACAACTCCCCATGCCTTTATTAGCTGGAGTGGTATTCCAAACATCTTGAATGCCAAGTGATGTGGCATTCAAGATGTTTGGAAACTACAACTCCCAAGCATGCTTTATTAGCTGGGAGTTGTAGTTCCAAACATCTTGAATGCCACTCTTCACTTGGCATTCAAGATGTTTGGAAACTACAACTACCAGCTAATAAAGCATGCTGGGAGTTGTAGTTTCCAAACATCTTGAATGCCACCCTCCCCCTCCCACCCAGCTCAGTTTGTACATGTGAGGCTCTCTCCATCCTGGAACTGTGGGCTCTCCCCATCCAAGGGGCTCTACTGTTGGGGTGTGTGCCATGAAGGTAAGCGTCCTTCCATTGAAGGTAAGCATTCCGGCATCCGCGCGCTCATTCTGTAACTGGCGCGCCGGCTGAGTTCACTAATTAGGTAGGTCACGGACTGTAGGCGAAAAGTGTGAATAATGCCACAGCCCCCACAGTTAAAGTCCTGCAGATCAAAATGTATGTTACAGCACCACCCCACACACAAAGCCCCAACAATGCAAGCTTTACTTAAGTTTTCTGTATGACTGTGCTGTTGTGTCTGTGAATTAGTGCGTTACGTTTATGTAATATGTAAGCACGATATATACAAGCACGATTGTAAATACTGTTAGCCAGTAAGATGCACGTGGCGACTTGTTTGAAGCAGGTCAAGCAAGGCAGCATAAAGTAGTGGTCCAGGGGGGTGTTTTGGAAGGGTGAGAGGTGATTAGTAACTAATCTTGCTACATGTGCTATTAATGCTAAGGCCAGCCGTTGCCTCTTTATAAATATGTCCCTCGACCCCCATTTAAATACCTTAAAAAAGCAAAATCTCAGATTGTATTACCAGTAAATGATGGAAAATAGTCTCACACCCCCATGGGTACTTATTAAGAGTGAGAAAACTCCACAAATGTACTGACACCTTCCATGGACCCATTGGCGGCAGGCTTAGATAAAATGGAACCCCTCCCCCCACTTATGCGTTTTCGCACTTCAGACAGGCACAATTGGCAGGGCGTAACTAGATCTCAATAGGCCCCCAGCAAAATTTTGGATTAGGGCCCCACCACGCCACTCGGTTGATCGAGCATCTATCTGATATCTCTCGATCTCTCGTCTATCTATCTGCAAATATTTCTCTCCATTCATCTATCGAGCGAGAGCGAGCGAGCGAGCGAGCGCGCGAGCGAGCGAGGCGCGCGAGCGAGCGAGGAGCCAGCGAGGACGACGAGCTAGCGAGCGAGCGAGCGAGCGAGCGAGCGAGCGAGCGAGCGAGCTGAGCGAGGAGCCGGCGAGCGCGAGCGAGCGAGCCAGCGAGCGAGCGAGCGAGCGAGCGAGCGAGCGGAGCGAGCGAGGCGATCTATCTATCTAGACAGTGTTAAGTTCTTATAAGTTTTTTTTTTTTTTGGTTTTTTAACTTTTATTTAAATTACATTGTCCGGCCAGAACAGCACAAGGGAAAGCCGGTACGGTTTGCTTCGGAACTTGAGGGGCACTTGGGGAGGGGCACATGCATCCTTCAGCGGGCACGCAGGCACAGGCTGCCAATCACCAAGCAGCTTAATAAGAACCGGGCCCTTACGCCCCCCCCCCCTGCGAGGGGATTGCAGGGGAAAATTGTGTTTTGTTACGCCACTGCAAATTGAGAATAGCTTGTAACTTAACACAAAATACACTTTTCGCCATTTTCTAAATATGCTTGCGCAATTAACGCAGCGATGTATGCCGAAAAAGCAAAATTTGTAGCGGTAATAATGACCTTTCACCACTGGTTATCACTGTTAATAAAGAGCCAAAAAAGTCCAAATTTTAAAAAAGGCCTGCCGTTAAATAAAGAAGGCGAAAAGTTTAACAACCTGTATTAAATATGCCCATGCGTTCCAAATCTGACGATCCAGCAAGCTGAAGCTGCCCCATGTGCACAAGCATTTGCCTGAAAAGAAAGACACAAAATTAAGCAAGGAAAAAAGGAAGCAAAAATGCACTTTCTTCAGTGTAAGAGTAGCTGTGCGGCAGAGGCAGCAACATAAGTGGAGGCATATTAATTTGTAAGAGAGGGAGCTGTAAAGGTCCAGAAGTTTCAGAGAAACACTCTTTCCTCTGCAGTGATTCATCAGAAACTTTCATTAATGATGAAAAAATGAAACGGTCTCTTAAGTGAACAACTGATTGAAATAAACCTAAAGCCATTACTATATAAATCAAACTTATGATATCAGCAAAGCCAGACCAATCGAAGAAAAAATGTAAAAATTCCCAGACATCAAAACGAGGGATTTCCATACGAGTATAAGATGAAATGCTCTGAGAAAACAAAAGCGCACAAGACATCACAAAGTACTTTATTTCGTTAGAGAGGACGGTTGAAACTCTGGCCGGTTACCTGATTAAAAACCGAATGCGGACGCATTTAAAGCCTATGGGCACAAAGAAAATTCTGTCTATAAAGTGAAGTTCAGTGGAAAGTTGTTTAAAAAATCTTAGTTTATTATTATACATACCTAGTTATTCTACATATTCGATTTCATTTTAAAAAATCAATTGAATTTAGTCCCCTTGCAATTCCCAGCTGTTGACAAGTGAGCTGACATTTCAGGTTTGGTGACCAGCCCTTCTCAGAATGACCACTAATGGACTGTTTTCTAACAGTAACAGTAGGGCTAGGCACACTGCTGCGTTTTTTGCATTTGCCGCTGCGATATTCCAAAATCATTGAAAACGCGGACAACGCAAAAAAAACGCGACATTTTCGGTGCGATTGCGGGTGCTTGCGTTTTGCGTTCTGCCATTGTTAATCGCCAATTCATGCGTTTTTCCTTATACTCATTGAAGAAATCGCAATCGCACAAACGCCAACGAAAATCGCACATGAAATCGCATGCTATGCGTATTGCGTTTGCGTTGCAGTGTGGCCTAGCCTAACAGCTTATAGGAACTTTCTCAAACAAAAACTGATAAATTCATCTGTTCAACCATGAGACAAATATGACGTATATCAAAAACCCAAGGTTCTTTTCCAAAGCGAAAGTCATCTAAAGAAATTGAGTCCTATGTAGATAAAGAGGACTATTAAGAGTAGGTGGATGTCGGGTCTCGGCAGTTTGACAGAACAGAAAGAAGAAAAGCCCCCCTATTATTATCCCTCGTGATCATTAGGTTGCTACATTGTTGTGAGATGTTATCCACAAAGCAGGGTTTAATGAAAGGTGTCACATAACATAAGGACAAATCAGAGCTGCAGGATTTGGATTTTTGTGGCAAGCACCTGGCATCCACCATAACACATGTAAAAATTATCTGCCCAAGCTAAGATGAAGACTGGAAAGTCAAGATGGCTGACTTGCCAAAAACCCCAAGTCACTAGTGGGGTATTGATGGTTTCGGTCCATACAGTTGTAACTTGCGCACTAGAGGAAGTAGTGCTGACCTTTCACCATATTTGTCTACCTAAACTGGGCATATAGAAACTGATAACTAGTCAGCATTCTAGCCTTAAAGGGTGTGTAGCCAGACAAGCAGCTGCATATGTGATGGCGAGAGTCAGCAATCAACAGACTGTGATTGCTGGTTATGGTTACTAGAGGGTAACAAGGTTTGGGTAAGTCTATTATGTAAGTCCATGTATAGTTCCATTAGAGCAAAAATTATACCCACCATGTATAGTTCATAGCGCGTTAAATATACCCACCATGTATAGTTCTATTAGCGCAAAAAGGTACCCACCAGTATAGTTCTATTAGCGCAAAAATATACCCACATGTAGAGTTCCATTAGCGCAAAAATATACCCACATATATAGCTTCTATTACAGCACAAAAATACCCACCATGTATCGTTCATTCTCGCAAAAATATAACCACATGTTATAGTTCCATAGCGCAAAAAATATACCTCCATGTATAGTTCCATTAGCGCAAAAATATAACCCCATATATAGTTCCATTAGAGCAAAAATATACCGACCATGTATAGTTCCATTAAAGCAAAAATAACCACCATGGATAGTTCTGTTAGAGCAAAAATATAGCCCACCATGTTAGTTCTATTACAGCAAAAAATATATACCCACCTGTATACTTCCATTAGAGAACAAAAATAAGCCAACATGTATAGTTATTTTAGCGCAAAAATATACCCACCATGTATAGTTCTATTAGAGCAAAAATATACCCACATGTATAGTTCCTTTATCTCTTAAAATGATAGCCACAGTATCGTTCCATTAGAGGCAACAAATATACCACCATTGTATAGTTCTATTAGCACGTAAATATACCCACCATGTATAGTTCTATTAGCCGCAAAAATTATACCCACCATGTATCAGTGCTATTAGCGCAAAAATATACCCACCATGGTATAGTTTCCATTAGCGGCCAAAAATATACCCAACCATATATAGTTCCATTAGAGAAAAAATATACCCACCATGTAGTTCATTAGCCACAAAAAAATATACCCACAATGTATAGGTCCATTAGAGCAAAAAAAAAAATATACCCACCATGTATAGTTCGATTAGCGCAAAAATTACACACATGTATAGTCCATAGCGCAAACATATATACCACATAGATAGTGCATTAGAGCAAAAAAATATACACACCATGTTAGTTCCATTAGCGCAAAAATATACCCACAATTGTTATAGTTCCTTAGAGCAACATATCCCACCATGTATAGTTCTATTAGCGCGTAAATATACCCACCATGGATAGTTCTATTAAAGCAAAAAAAATGTACCCACATGTCTAGTTCTATTAGCGCAAAAAATATACCCACCAGATATAGTTCCATGAGCGCAAAAAAATATACCCACATATATAGTTCTATTACAGCAAAAATATCCCCACCATGTATAGTTTATTAGCGCAACAAAAATTATCCACCATGTATAGTTCCTAGCGCAAAATATACCCTCCATATGTTATAGTTCCATTAGCGCAAAAATATACCCCCAATTATAATAGTTCCATTAGAGCAAAAATCTTTTTTTTTTTACCGACCATGTTATAGTTCCATAGCGCAAAAATATACCCACCATGTATAGTTTAGTAGAGCAAAAAATATGCCACCATGTAAAGTTCTATTACAGCAAAAATTACCCACCATGTATACTTCCCATTAGAGCAAAATATAACCCACCATGCTATATTCTATTAGCCCGCAAAAAATTTACCCACCATGTTAGTTCCATTAGAGCAAAAAATTATAGCACACCATGTATAGTTCCATTAGCGCAAAATATAGCCACCATTTTGAGAGTTCCATTACGCAAAAATATACCACTAGGCTATAGTTCATTAGAGCAAAATATACCCACCATGTAGTTTCTAGTAAAGCAATATATTACCACACCTGTATAGTTTCCATTAGAGAAAAAATATAGCCACCATGTTATTCCATTAGCAGCAAAAAATATAGCCACCATGTATAGTCTATTAGAGCAAACAATATTACCCACGTGTTGTATAGTTTATTAGCGCAAAAAAATAACCCACAGGTTAGTTCATTAGCGCAAAAATTATACCCACCATGGATAGTCCTTAGAGCAAAAATCTACGCACCATGGAAGTTCTATGAGGCAAAAATATACCCCAATGTAGAGTTCCATTAGCGCAAAAATATACCCACCATATATAGTTCCATTTAGAGCAAAAATATACCCACCATGTAAGTTCCAATTAGAGTGTAATATAGCCACCATGTATAGTTCATTTAGGGCCAAAAATTATAGCCACAATGTATAGTTCATATAGCGCCCAAAAAATTATACCCACTATGTTAAGTTCCATTTAGCCGCAAAAATATACCCACTAGCTAGTTTCATTAGAGCAAAAATATACCCACCATGCATAGTTCCATTTTAGAGCAAAAATATACCCACATGTATAGATTCAATTTAGAGCAAAATTATACACACCATGTATAGTTCCATTAGCGCCACAAAATAATACACACCAGGTATAGTTCCATTATAGCGCAAAATACTAGACACATGTATAGTCCATTAGCGACAAAAAACAAATTATAGCTACCATGTATAGTTCATTTACCGCAAAAAAAAATAAACAACCATGTATAGTTGCCCTTAGGCGAAATATAGCTTACCATGTATAGTTCCATTTAGCGCAAAAATATAGCCACCCATGGATAGTTCCATAGTGCGTAAATATACCCACCATGTCTTTATAGTTCTATTAGCGCAAAAATATTACCCACCATGTATATTCCATGTAGCGCAAAATATAGCCACCAATGTATAGTATAGTTCCATATTTAGAGTGCGAAAGAGAGCCACCATGTATAGTTCCATAGTAGCGCAAAAAATATAGTCACCATGATATAGTTCCATAAGCGCGTTCGTTAAATATAGCCACCATTGTATAGTGTTCTATTGTGCGTAAATATAGCCACCCATGTATAGTCTTATAGTTCTATTAGATAGCACAAAAATATAGCCCCATGTAAGTCAATTAGCGCGTTAAATAAGCCACCATGTATAGTTCTATTAGCAATAAATATAGCCACCATGTATAGTCTATTAGCACAAAATATAGCCACCATGTATATTCCAATAGCGCAAAATATAGCCACCATGTCTAGTTCGATTAGGAGCAAAAAAAAGTAGCCACCATGTTGTATAGTTCCATTAGTGGCGTTAAAGATAGCCACATGTAGTTCCATAGCGATCATATAAAATATACCACCATGTATGTATATAGACGCAAAAATTTAGCCACCATGTGTAGTTCTATTAGCGGCATAAATATAGCCACCATGTATAGTTCCATTATCTCCTAAAATATAGCCACCATGTAAGTTTCCATTAGAGCAAAAAATATACCCACATGTTATAGTCTATTAGCGCAAAAATATTACAACCAGGTAGTGGTTCTATTAGCGCAAAAATATACCCACCATATATAGTTTATTACAGAAAAAAAAATATACCCACCAGGTATAGTTCTATTAGCGCAAAAAGATACCACATGTATAGTTCCCATTAGCGCAAAAAATATACCACCATGTATAGTTCCATTAGCGTAATAAAATTATTACCCACCATATATAAGGTCCAATTAGAGGGCAAAAAAAATATACCCACCATGTGTAGTTCCCATATCTCTTAAAACTATAGCCACCATGTATAGTTCCATTATTTAGAGCATAAAAATACCCATTTGTATAGTTCATTAGAGCAAAAAAATATAGCCACAGAGCCACCATGTATAGCGTTCTATTACAGCAAAAATATACCCAACATGTATAGTTCCATTAGGAGCAAAAAAAAATAAAGCCACCATGCATAGTTCTATTAGCCGGGGGCAAATATACCCTACCATGATAGTTCTCTTAGAGCAAAAAATATACCCACATGTATAGTTCTATTAGAGCAAAAATATACCCACCATGGATAGTTTCATATCTCTTAAAATATAGCCACCATGTAATAGTTCCATTAGTAGAGCAAAAAATATACCACCATGATAGTTCTATTAGCGCAAAAAATAACCACCATGTATAGTTCTTTAGAGCAAAAATATGCCCACCATGTATAGTTCTATTAGCGACAAAAAATATAGCCACCATGTATAGTTCTATGAGCGCAAAAATATACCCACCACAGGTATAGTTCCATCATTAGAGCACAAAAATATACCAACATGATAGTTCTATTAGCGCCAAAAGATACCCACCATGTCATAGTCCATAGCGCAAAAATATACCCAACCATATATAGTTCCATTAGAAGCAAAAATATTACCCCACCATATATAGTTACCATTAGAGCGTAAATATAGCCACATGTTATGTATACTGCCTTAGAGCAAAAATATAGCCACCATGTAGCCCACCATGTATAGATTCAATTATCGCAAAAATATACCCCCAGTTATAGTTCCTTAGCGCAAAAATTCAACCCACTATTATGTATAGTTGCATCTAGCGCAAAAATATACCCACCATGTATAGTTCCATTAGTAGCAAAAAATATACGCCACCATGTATAGTTTCTATTAGCGCAAAAAAAATATACCCACCATGTTTGTATAGTTTCCATTTAGCGCAAAAAATTACCCACCATATTATAGTTCCATTAGAGCAAAAATATACCCACCATGTATATTCCATTAGCGCGTAAATATAGCCACCATGTGATCGTTCCATTAGAGCAAAAATATAGCCACCATGTATCGTTCCATTAGCACAAAAATATACCCACATGTATAGTTCCATGCGCGCAAAAATATACCCCACTATGTATAGTTCATTAGAGCAAAAATATTACCCACAATGCATAGTTCCATATTAGAGCACAAATATACCCCACCAGGTATAGTTCCATTAGAGCAAAAAATTCTACCCAACAATGTATATAGTTCCATTAGCGCCAAAAATATACCCAACATGTATAGTTCCATTAGACGCAAAAATTACCCACCTGTATAGTTCTATTAGCGCAAAATGATACCCACCATGTATAGTTCCATTAGACGCAAAAAATATACCCACCATGTATAGTTCTATTAGCGCAAAATATAAACCACCAGTATAGTTCCATCAGGCAAAAAATATACCCACCAATATAGTTCCATTGAGCAAAAAATATACCCACCATGTAAGTTCCTTAGCGCCGTAAATATAGCCACATGTATAGTTCCATTTAGAGGCAAAAATATAGCCACCCTGTATAGTTCCATTAGCGCCAAAAAATATACCACATGTATAGTCCTTAGCGCAAAAATATACCCACTATGTATAGTCCATTAGATTAGAGCAAAAAATATACCCACCATGTCAGTTTATTAAGCCAAATATTAGCCACCATGTATAGTTCCATTAAGCAAAAATATAGCCACCATGTATAGTCCATTAGCGAAAAAATATAGCCACATGTTGTATAGAGTTCTTTAGAGCAAAAATATACCCACCGTGATAGTTCTTTAGCGCAAAAATATACCACCATGTATAGTTCCCATCTAGCCTGCAAAAATAATAACCACCATGTAAGTTCCATTAGAAGCAAAAATATACGCACCTGTATAGTTCTATTAGCGCAAAAAATATACCCCCCATGTATAGTGCCATTAGCGCGAAAATATTTACCCACCATATATAGTTTCATTAGAGCAAAAATATACCCACCATGTATAGTGCCATAGCGCGTAAATATAGCCACCATGATAGTTCCTTCCAGTAGAGCAAAATATAGCCACATTGTTGTTCCATTAGCCGCAAACATATACCCACTATGTATATTCCATTAGCGCAAAAATATACCATATGTTAGTTCCATTATGAGCAAAAATATACCCACATGCATAGTTCCATTAGAGCAAAATATACCCAACCAGTATAGTTCCATTAGAGCAAAAATATACCCACATGGATAGTTCCATTAGCGCAAAAAATATAGCACCATGTATAGTTACATTACGCCGCAAAAAAATATAAGCTACCATGTATAGTTCCATTACCGCAAAAATATAAACCACCATGATAGTTCATTAGTGCGTAAATATAGCTACCAGTTAGTTTCCATTGAGCGCAAAAATATAGCCACCATGTATAGTTCCATAGTGCGTAAAATACCCACCATGTATCGTTCTATTAGCGCAAAAAAACTATACCCACCATGTATCGTTTCCATAGCGCAAAAATATAGCCACCATGTATAGTTCATTAGTGCGTAAATAGAGCCACCATGTATAGTTCCTTCCATTCGGCAAAAATATAGCCACAATGTATAGTTCCATTAGCGCCCAAACACGATTACCCACCATGTATAGACTATAGACCATAAATTAGCCACATGTATAGTTCTTATAGTTTCTATTAGCACATAATATAGCCACCATGTATTTGAGTGCATTAGAACGCGTAAATAAGCCACCATGTATATTCTATTAGCACATCAATATAGCACACCTGTATAGTTATATTAGCACATAATTAGCCACCATGTATAGTTTCCAATAGCGCAAAAAATATAGCCACAATGTGATAGTTCTATTAGAGCAAAAATTATAGCCACAATGTATAGTTCCATTTAGAGTGCGTTAAATATAGCCACCATGTATAGTTCCATTAGCACATAAATTAAATATAGCCACCATGTATAGTTCTATTAGCGCAAAAATTATAGCCACCATGGATAGTTCTATGAGCGCATTAAATATGCACCATGTATAGTTCCATATCTCTAAAATATAGCACCATGATAGTTCCATTGAGAGCAAAAATATACCCACCATGTATGTTGTATTAGCGCAAAAAATATACCAACCATGTAAGATTCATTACGCGCAAAAATTATACCCACCATTTATGTATAGTTCCATAGAGGCAAAAAATATACCATTAGCTATAGTTCTTTAGAGCAAAAATATAGCCACATGTATAGTTTCTCATTACAGCAAAAATTAACCACCATGTATGTTCCATTAGAGCAAAAATAAAGCCACATGTATAGCCTATTAGCGCAAAATATACCCACCATGTATAGTTCTATTAGAGCAAAATATACCACCATGTATAGTTCTATTAGAGCAAAAATATACCCAACCATGTAGAGTTCCATTATCTTAAAAATATAGCCACCATGCTTAGTTAAATTAGAGCAAAAATATACCCACCATGAAAGTTCTATTAGCGCAAAAAATTACCCACCATGTATAGTTCTATTAGAGCAAAAAATATAGCCACCATGTATAGTTCTTATAGCGCAAAAAATAGCAACATTGTATAGGTCTATTAGCGCAAAAAATATAACCCACCAGGTTAGTTCCATTAGAGCAAAAATATACCCACCATGTGTATAGATTCTATAGCGACAAAAAAAGATAACCCCACCATGATAGTTCCCATTAGCGCAAAAATATACCCACCATATTAGTTCCATTAGCGCGTAAATAAGCCACCATGTATAGTTCCTTAGAGCAACAATATAGCCCACCATGTATAGTTCCATGCGCCGCCAAAAATATACCCCACCATTGTATCGTTCCATTAGCGCAAAAATATTACCCACGATGTATCGTGGCAATTAGCGCAAAAATATACCCACCATGTATTATAGTTCTTTGGCGCCAAAAAGATACCCAACATGTATAGTTCCATTAGAGCAAAATATAACCCACCCTGTATAGTTATCTTAGCCGCAAAACTATACCCACCATGTATAGTTCCATTTAGCGCAAAACTATTACCCACCAATATAGTTCATTAGAGCAAAAAATATACCCACCATTGTTATAGTCATTAGCGCGGGAAATATAGCCCACCATGTATACGTTCCATTTAGAGCAAAAATATAGCCACCATGTATAGTTCTTAGAGCAAAAATATGCCACCATTGTATAGAAAAATACTTCATTTAGCGCAAAAAATCCCACAGTATTAGTTCATTAGCGACAAAAATATACCCACTATGTATAGTTCCATTAGAGCAAAAATATACCCACCATGTTATAGTTCCATTAGAGCAAAAAATATAGCCACCAGTATAGTTCCTATATTAGCGCAAAAATATACCACAATGTTATAGTTCTATTAGAGCACAAAATATACCCACAGTGTATATTCCACAATGCAAAAATATACCCACCAGTATATCGTTCCATTAGAGCAAAAATATAACCCACCATGTGAGTTCCATTAGCGCCGTCGTTAAAATATTAGCCACCAGTATAGTTCCATTAGAGCAAATATAGCCACCAGTTGTAGTTCCATTAGCGAAAAAATATACCCCAATGTATAGTTCCATTAGGCAAAAATATACCCACTATGTATTTAGTTTCCAGTAAAGCAAAATTATACCCACCATGTAGTTATATTAAAGCAAATATATAGCCACCATGTATAGTTCCATTAGAGCAAAAATATAGCCACCATGTATAGTTCCATTAGCGCTAAAAAATATAGGCCCCCCAAACCATGTATATTCATTAGAGCAAAAAAATATTACCACGGAGTGTATAGTTCTATTAGCGCAAAAAATATACCACCATGTAGATTTCCATTAGCGCAAAACTATACCCCCCAGTATAGTTCATTAGAGCAAAAATATACGCAACCATGTATAGTTTCTATTAGCGCAAATATAACCCCATGATAGTCATTAGCGCAAAAATTATACCCACCATATATAGTTCCATTAGAGCAAAAATATACCCACCATGTAAGTTCCATTAGCGCGTAAATGATAGCCACCATGTTATAGTTCCTATTAGAGCAAAAAGATTGCCACCATGTATAGTCCATTAGCCGCAAAAAAATATACCACTTTGTATAGTTTCCATTAGGCAAAAATATTACCCACTATGTATAGTTCCATTATAGGCAACATATACCCACCAGCCATGTTCCTTAGAGCAAAATATACCCACCATGTATAGTTTCCATTAGAGCAAAATATACCCACAATGTATCTAGTTCCATTAGCGCACAAAATACCCAACATGGATAGTTCCATTAGCGCAAAAATATAGCCACCATGTATAGTTCCATAGCGCCGCAAAAATATAGCTACCATGTATTATAGTTCCGTACCGCAAAATATAACCACCATTGTTATAGTTCCAATTTTAGTGCGAAATATAAGCTACATGTGATAGTTCCATTAGCGCACAAAAAATATAGCCACCATGTATAGATCCTAGTGCGTAAATATGACCCACCATGTATAGTTCTATTGCCGCAAAAAATTACCCACCAGTATAGTTCCATTAGCGCAAAATATAGCCACATGTATAGTTCCATTAGTGCGTAAAGATAGCACCATGATAGTTCCAGTAAGCAAAAATATAGCCACATGTATAGGTTCCATTGCGCAAAAATATACCACCATGTTATAGTTCTATTAGCCACATTAATATAGCCACCATGAAGTTCTTTAAGTTCTAATTAGCACATTAATATAGCCACCAGGTATAGTTCCAGTAGCGCGTAAATCTAGCCACATGTTATAGTTCTATTAGCACCTAAATATAAGCCACCATGTATAGTTATATTAGCACCTATTTAAATATAGCCACCATGTTATAGTTCAATAGCGCAAAAATATAGCCACAATGTTAGAGTTCTATTAGAGCAAAAATATAGCCACAATGTTATAGTTCCATTAGTGCGTAAATATAGCCACCATGCTATAGTTCCGTTTAGACATAATATAGCCACCATGTATAGTTCTATTAGCGCCAAAAAATATAGCCACCATGTTATAGTCTATTAGCGCATAAAATATAGCCACCATGTATAGTCCATATCTCTTTTTAAATATCGCCACCATGTATGTTCCATTAGAGCAAAAAATTTATTACCCACCATGTATAGTTGTATATTAGCGCAAAAATATACCCACCATGTAAGTTCGATTAGCGCAACAATATACCCACATGTATAGTTCCATTGAGCAAAAAATACCAATTATGTATAGTTCTATTAGAGCAAAAATATAGCCACCATGTTAGTAGTTCTATTACAGCAAAAAATTACCCACTCATGTATAGTTCATTAGAGCAAAAAAAGAAAGCCACCATGGGTATAGTTTCTTGCGCAAAAATATACCCACATGTAGAGTTCTATAGAAGCAAAAATATACCCCACCATGTATAGTTTATTAGAGCCAAAAATATCACCCACCATCCCCCATGTATAGTTCCATTATCTCTTAAATATAGCCCCCATGTATAGTTCCTTAGAGCAAAATTATACCCACCATGAATGTTCTATTAGCGCAAAAATTACCACCATGTATAGTCTATTAGAAGCAAAAATATAAGCAACCATGTATAGTTAATTAGCGCAAAAATATAGCACCATGCGATAAGTTCTATTAGCGCAAAAAAATATAACCACCATGTATAGTTCCATTAGAGCAAAAAAATATACCCACCATGTATAGTTCCATTAGAGCAAAAATATACCCCACCATATATAAGTCCCATTAGATCAAAAATATACCAACCATAGATATAGTTTCCATTAGCGCGTAAATATAGCCACCAGTATAGTTCCATTGAGCAAAAATATAGCCACCAGTATAGTTCCATTAGCGCAAAAATATCCCACCATGTGATAGTTCCATTAGCGCAAAAATATAACCACTATGTATAGTTGCATTTTAGACTCCCAAAAAAACCCACCATTGTAAGTTCTATTAGCGCAAAACAAATATACCCACCATGTATAGTCCATTTAGAGCCAAAAATATACCACCAGGTATAGTTCTATTAGCGCAAAATATTATTACCCACCATGTATAGTTCCATAGCGCAAAAAATATACCCACCAATATAGTTCCCTTAGAGCCAAAATATACCCCACCATGTATAGTTCCATTAGCGCGTAAATATAGCCACCAGGTATAGTTCCATTGAGCAAAAATATAGCCACCAGGTTATTATGTGTTTCCATTAGAGCAAAAATTAGCCACCAGTATAGTTCATTAGCGCAAAAAATATACCCACCATGTATAGTTCCATTTAGCGCAAAAAATATACCCACTAGTTGTTCAATTAGAGCAAAAAAATATACCCACCATGTATAGTTCCATTAGAGCAAAAATATAGCCACCATGTATAGTTCCCATATTAGCGCAAAAATATAAGCCACCAGTATTAGTTCTATAGAGCCAAAAATATACCCACCGGTGTGTATAGTCTATGAGCGCAAAAATAACCCAACGTGTATAGTTCCAATAGCGCAAAAATATACCACCAGTATAGTTCCATTAGAGCAAAAATATACGCACCATAATGTATAGTTCTTTTTTAGCCGCCAAAAATCATATACCCACCATGTATCGTTCCATTAGCGCAAAATTATTACCCACCATATATAGTTCCAGTACCAGCAAAAATATACCCCACCTATATAGTTCCATTAGCGCGTAAATAAGGACACATGTATAGTTCCATTAGAAGCAAAAATATAGCCACAAGTATATAGTTCCATTAGCGCAAAAAAAAGACCACCATGTATAGGTCCATGAGTGCAAAAAATATAACCCACTATGTATTGTTCCACTAGAGCAAAAATATACCCACCATGTAAAGTCTATCAGCACATAATATAGCCACATGTATAGTTCATTAGCGCGAAATATAACCACCATTTGTATAGCTTCATTAGTTGCGTAAAATATAGCCGCATGTATAGCTTCCATTATCTCTTAAAAAGAGCCACCATGTATAGTTTCCATTAGCGCAAAAATATAGCAACCATGTATAGTTTTCTATTGCGCAAAAAAATATAGCCACCATGTAAGTTCATTAGTGCGTTATAAATATAGCCACCATGTATAGTTCCATTATCTCTTAAAATATAGCCACCATGTATTAGTTCCATTAGCCGCATAAATATAGCCCACCAGTTATAGTTCTATTAGCGCAAAAATATAGCACCCATGTATAGCTCTATTAGCGCATAAAATATAGCCACAATGTTATAGTTCGATTTAGCGCCATAAAATAGCGACCAGTATAGTTTCCGATTCCGCAAAAATATAGCCCACCATGTATAGTCCATTAGCGCATAAATATACCCACAGGTATAGTTCTATTAGGCGCGTAAATATAGCCACCATGTATAGTTTATTAGCGCATAAATAAATCTAGCCACCATGTATAGTTCCAGATCCTTAAAATATAGCCACCAGTATAGTTCCGATTAGCGCACAAAAAATCTAGCTACCATGTTAGAGTTCATTAGCGCAAAATATGCTACCATGATAGGTCCATTAGCGCATAAATATACCCACCATGTATGTTCCATTAGCGCGTTAAATAGAACACCATGGATAGTTCATTAGAGCATACAATAGCCACCATGTATAGTTCTATATTAGCGCATAATATAGCAACATGTATAGTTCTATAGCGCAAAATATAGCCACCTGTACAGTTCCATTTATCTATTTTAAAATATAGCCCCATGTATAGTTCCTTTAGCGCCAAAAAGATACTACCAGTATAGTTCCATTAGCGCAAAAATATTAGCTACCATGTATAGTTCAATGAAGCGCAAAAAATATAGCCACATTATAGTTCCATTTAGCGCGTTAAATATAGCCGCCATGTATAGTTCCAATTACACGGTAAATATAGCCACCAGTATAGTTTATTAGCGCCTGTAAATATAGCCACTGTGTGTAGTTCCATTAGCCCGTTAAATATAGCCACCCATGTATAGTTTTTATCTCTAAATATATGCCACCCGGTATAGTCTATTAGCACGTATCGTTTAGACACGATGTATAGTTCATTTAGCGCGTCGGATAAAATATATAGCAGCATGTATAGTTCTATTAGCATTGTAATATAGCACCATGTATGGTCGATAGCACTAAATATAGCTACCATGTATAGTTCCATAACGCGGGAAAAATAAGCACCATGTATAGTTCTATTAGCACGTAATATAGCACCGTATAGGTCCATTAGCACATAAATATAGCCACTATGTATAGTTCTATTAGACATTAATATAGCCATTGTAAATATTCTATTAGTGCATTAAATATAGCAACCATGTATAGTTCTATTAGCAGCAATAAAATAGCCACCATGTATATCTATTAGCACAATCAATATAGCCACCAAAATTTTTTTTTTTTGTATAGTTCTATTAGCAAATAACATATAGCCACAATGTATAGTTTCATTATCGCGGAAAATATAGCAACGCACCATGTATAGTTCATTAACAAGTAAATATAGCCAACCATGTAAGTTAGTTCCATTAGCACGTAAATATAAGCCACAATGTATAGTTTATTAGAAGCATAATTATAGCCCACCATGTATAGTTCCATTAGCCATAAACTATAGCCACCATGTATAGTTCCATTAGCGCATAAATATAGCCACAATGTATAGTTCTATTTAGCACACATAAATATAGCACCAGTATAGTTCCATTAAGCGCATAATATAACACCCAACCGTTTACTTTAATTCCCCATTGGCGGTAAAAATATAGCCACAGGTATAGTTCCTTAGTGCCGTAATATAGACACCATGTATAGTTCTATTAGTGCGTAAATATATAGCAACAATGTATAGTCCATTAGCTCGTCGTTAAAAATTAGATCCCAGGCTATAGTTCTATTACCACATAAAATAGCCACCCATGTACAATTCTATTACCACATAAAATATAGCCGCCAGTGTTATAGATTCTTTAGCGCGTTTAAATATAGCCACCATGTATAGTTCCATTAGCGCGTAAATATCCACCATGTTAGTTCGATAGCGCATAAATATAGTCCACCATGTATAGTTCCATTATCTCTTAAAAATATTATAGTCACCATGTAAGTTCCATTAGCCGTAACAATATTATTACCCACCATATATAAATTCCATTAGAGCAAAAAGATACCCACCATGTTATTAGTTCAATTATCTCTTAAAATTTAGCCACCACACCATGTTATAGTTCATTTTAGAGTAAAAATTACTCAACCATGTATTGTATAGTTCTATTGATAGAAGCAAAAATATAGCCACCATGATAGTTCATTACAGCAAAAATATACCCACATGTATAGTACATATTAGAGCAAAAATAAAGACACCAAGTATAGTTCTATTAGAGCAAAAATCACCCCCCACCCAGTATGTTCCATTAGAGCAAAAATATACCCACAATGTATAGTTCTTATTAGAGCAAAAATGTTCACCCACATGATATAGGTTCCATAGCGCCGTAATATAGCACACCATGTATAAGTTCAATAGAGCCAAAAATTATAGCCCACCATTATAAGTTCCATATAGCGCAAAAATATACCCACCATGCTATAGGTGCATAGCGCAAAAATATACCCCATGTTATAGTCTATTAGCGCAAAAATATTAACCCACACTGTATGTTCCATTTGAGCAAAATATACCCAACATTGCATATTCTATTAGCGCAAAAATATACCCACCCTGTATATTCCTTAGCGCATAAAATTTATACCCACCATATATAGTTCCATAGAGCAAAAATATACCCCACATGTTATAGTTCCATTAGCGCATAAATATAGCCCACAATGTATTAGTTCCATGTGAGCAAAAAATATAGCCACCATGTATAGTCCATTAGCGCAAAATAACCCACCATGGTATAGTTCATTAGCGCAAAAAAAAAAAATTATACCCACTATGTATAGTTCCATTAGAGAAAAATATACCTACCAGGTATGTCCATTAGAGCAAAAATATAGCCACCATGTTATAGTTCCATTAGACAAAAATATAGCCACCAGGATAGTTCTATTAGACGCAAAAAATAAGCCACCATGTAGCGTTCTATTAGACGCAAAAATATACCCACGTGTATAGTTCTATTAGCCGCACCAAAATACCCACATTATAGTTCATTAGAGCAAAAATATACGCACCCTTGTATAGTTCTTTTTTAGAGCAAAAATTACCCACCGTTGTTATAGTTCCATTAGCCGCCAAAAATTCACCCCATGATATATTCCAGTTAGAGCTAATAATAGTCCACGGTATGTACGTTCCATAGCACGTAATATAGCCACCATGTTATTATAGTAAATAGTGAACCATATAGCAGCGTAAATATAGCCACCATGTATAGTATATTTAGCACGTACAACTATACCTGTAGTTCATTACCGTATATGGAGGATTCTTCTATTAGCATGTAACATAGCCACAATGATTATAGTTTCCAATTAGAGTAAAATATAGCCACCATGTATAGTTCCAAATTCGCGGCAAAATTACACCATGTCATGTATACGTTCAATCAGCCATAAAGAACCACCAGGTATAGTTCCACTAGCCTAAAATAGCCACGGCCGTTATAGCCATTTCTTATTACCCATTTAGCCAATAGGCGTAAATATAGCCAACCATGCTATAGTTCTATTAGCGCATAAATATAGCCACCATGTTTATAGTTATTAACAAAAATAGCCACCATGTATTAGTTCTCAATTAGGCAAATAATTACACCATGCGTATAGTCTATTAGCAAGATAAATATAACCCACCAGGTTTATATGTAATCGCGCATATAGACATTTATTGCCGTTAAAATATACCACCATGTTTAAAAAGTTCCATTAGCCGCTTAAAAAATAGCCACATGTATAGTTTCTCGTAGCGCCTAAATTATAGCACACATGTATAGTTCTATTACGCATAAATTAGCACAAGTAAGTTCATGATAATAGCCACCATGACTAAGTTCCATAGTCTATAAAATATAGCCCCATGTATAGTTCCTTTAGCGCAAAAATATAGCCTACAGGTTAGTTCTCATTAGCCGCTAAAATATAGCACATGTATAGTTGCATTAAGCGCAAAATATATCGCTCACCAGTTTAAGTTCCATTAGCGCGTAAATTAGCCAACCATGTATAGTTCCATTAGCACGGTTTAAATATATCCCCCATGTATAGTTCTCTGATAGCGCGTACTAAGCTACCCTGTATTAGTTCCATTACGCCGTTAAATATTAGCCACAATGTATAGTTCCATTATCTCATTAAATATAGACCATGTTATAGTTTAGTTAGCACGAAATATAGCCCACATGTATAGTTCCATTAGCACTTAAATATAGCCACAGCATTTGTATGTTTATTAGCACTGTAATGTAAATATAGCACCATGCGTATAGTTTCCATTAGAACAGTTAAATATAGCCACCATGTATAGTTCATTAGGCGCTTTAAATATACACTGTTAGTTCCATTAGCGCGTAATAGCCACCCAGTATAGTTTATTAGCGATAAATATAAGCCACCATAGCCATTAGGTGCTAAGTATACCAGTAAGTCTAAGCAGTTAAAATATAGCCCCCACCATGTATAGTTCCATAGCACCAATAATACTAGCCTACCATGTATAGTGTCATTAGGCATAAATAGTAGCGCACCATGTATAGTTCTCTTAGCGATAAATACCCACCAGTATAGTTCATTAGGCTAAATATCACCACATGTATAGTTAATTAGCGCATAAATATAGCACCATGTAAGTTCTATTATGCGCATAAAGATAGCCACCATTTGTATAGGTTCTATTAGCGCCATAAATATTAGCCACCATGTACAGTTCCATTATCTCTTAAAAATCTAGCCACCATGTACAGTCCATTTCTCTTAAAATAAAATAAGCCATCATAGTATAGTTCCTTTAGCGCAAAATATACTACCATTTATAGTTCCAATTTAGCGCAAAAATATAGCTACCATGTATAGTTCAATAAGCGCAAAAATATAGCCACCATGTATAGTTCTTATAGTTCTATTAGCACATAAATATAGCCACCATGTATAGTTCCATTAGCGCGTAAATATAGCCACCATGTATAGTTCTTTAGCACATAAATATAGCAACCAATGTATAGTTTCTATTTGCACATAAATATAGCACCATGTATAGTTCCAATAGCGCAAAAATATAGCCACAATGTATAGTTCTATTAGAGCAAAAATATAGCCACAATGTATATTCCATTAGTGCGTAAATATAGCCACCATGTTTAATTCCATTAGCACATTAATATAGCCACCATGTATAGTTCTATTAGCGCAAAATATAGCCCCATGTATAGTTTCATTAGCGCCTAAATATAGCCACCATGTTTAGTCCATTAGCGCGAAATATAGCAGCATTGTATAGTCTTATTAGCATGTAAAACATAGCACCATGTATAGTTCTATTAGCACGTAATATAGCCACCATGTATAGTTCCATTTAGCGATAAATATACCCACCATGTTTAGGTCATTTAGCAGCGTAAATATAGCCACCATGTATAGTTCTATTAGCGCATAAATATAGCCACATGTATAGTTCCATTAGAGCAAAAATATACCCACCATGTATAGTTCCATTAGCGCAAAAATATAGCTACCATGTATAGTTCCATTAGCGCATAAATATAGCTACCATGTATAGTCCATTAGCGCATAAATATACCCACCATGTATAGTTCCATTAGCGCGTAAATTAACCACCATGTATAGTTCCATTAGCGCATCATAAATATAGCCACATGTATAGTTCTATTAGCGCATAAATATACCACCATGTATAGTTATATAGCGCTATAAATAAGCCACATGTACAGTTCCATATTCTCTTAAAATATAGCACCATGTACAGTTCCATTATCTCTTAAAATATAGCCCACCATGTATAGTTTCCTTTAGCGAAAAAATATAGCTACCATGTATAGTTCCATTAGCGCAAAAATATAGCTACCATGTATAGTTCAATAAGCGCAAAAATATAGCCACCATGTATAGTTCCATTAGCGTGTAAATATAGCCGCCATGTATAGTTCCATTAGCACGTAAACATTGCCACTGTGTGTAGTTCCATTAGCACGTAAATATAGCCACCCTGTATAGTTTTCATTATCTCTTAAAATATAGCCACCATGTATAGTTCTATAGCATAGTAAATGATAGCCACCATGTATAGTTCCATTTAGCGCGTAAATATAGCCACCTGTAAGTTTTTAGCGCGAAAATAGCCATGTGTGAGTTCCATTAGCACGTAAATAAGCCACCATGTATAGTTTCATATCTCTAAAATATAGGCCACCATGTATAGTCTATTAGCACGTAAATATAGCCACCATGTATAGTTCATTAGCGGTAAATATAGCAGCAGTGATAGTTCTACTAGCATGTAAAATAGCAACCATGTATAGTCATAACGCGGAAATATAGCACCTGTATAGTTCTATTAGCACGAAATATCGCACCAGTTTAGTTCCATTAGCACATAAATATAGCCACCATGTATAGTTCTATTAGCGCATAAATATAGCCACCATGTATATTTCTATTAGTGCATAAATATAGCCACCATGTATAGTTCTATAGCGCATAAAATAGCCACAGGTATAGTTCTATATAGCACATAAAATAGCCACCATGTATAGTTCAGTATCGCGTAAATATAGCACCATGTATAGTTCTATTAGCACGTAAATATAGCCACCATGGATACAGTTCCATTAGCACGTAAATATAGCCACAATGTATAGTTCTATTAGCAGCATAAAATAGCCACCATGTAGTTCCATTAGACTTCATAAATATAGGCCACCATGTATAGTCCATTAGCACATAATCATAGACCACAATGTATTAGTTCTATTAGGCATAATATAGCAACCATGTATAGTTCCATGTAGCGCAAAATATAGCCACCAGTGTTTAATTCCATTAGCGCGTCATTTAGCCACATGTATGTTTCCATTAGCCGCGTAAATATACCCACAATGTATAGTTACCATGTAGCGCGCTAAAATATAGCCACCATGTATATGTTTCTATTAGCGCGTAAATAATACCACCATGTATATTCTATTGCGCATAAATAGCTATCCACCGATGTATAGTTCTATAGAGCGCATAAAAATACCCCTATGTACAGTTCCATTATCTCTTAAAATATATCCAAGCCACCATGTACTAGTTTCCATTAGCGCAAAAATATAGCTACCATGTACTAGTTCCATTATAGGCAAAAAATATAGCCCCATGTATAGTTCCATTAGCGCAAAAATAGTGTCAACCATTGTGATTAGTTCCATTAGCGCTAATATTTTTATACTTTCGGCAGTGTATAGTTCCCATTATTAGCGCGTAAATATAGCTACCATGTATAGTGCTATTAGCACGTTAATATGCCACATTATAGTTACAGTTAGCGCTAAATTATAGCACGATGTATTTATTCCATTGCGCGGAAATATAGCTCCCATGGTAGTTCCATTAGCGCGTAAATATAGCTCATTATAGTTCCATTAGCACATAAACATAGCCCACCATGTAAGTTCTATTAGCACTAAATAATAGCGCTCTGTATAGTTCCATTAGACCATAATATGCCCAACCTGTATGTTCTATTAAGACTTAAATAACGCAGCTATGTATTGTCCATTAGCATAACAGATTAGCCACCAGTATAGTTTCTATTAGCGGTAATATAGCCACTGTGTGTAGTTCCATTAGCAGTTATAGTTCTATTAGCGCAAAAATATAGCCACCATGTATAGTTCTATTAGCGCAAAAATATAACCACCATGTATAGTTCCATTAGAGCAAAAATATACCCACCATGTATAGTTCCATTAGAGCAAAAATATACATTACTTGGAATTAAGGACATCTAAGCCACAGAACAACACTGAACAGCAGGCCAGAACACCCTTGAATAAAGCCATTTACTCAGTGTCTTAACTCTCATTTTGAATGAAATAATAGATGGGTTGTGCTTAATCTCACAGCATTCTCGATATCACACAGTTCGGGTCAATGACCATTATGATTCGTGAACCCTGCTCAGTCTTTAGCTCATGGCAGACACTTGTTAACAGTTGGACCCACCATTAATATAATCGCTATCCAATCCTTTTACAGGACAGATAAAGCAAGGCAAGTCATGTGACTGAGGCAGAGGTGGTGAGTCTACACTGCACATACACACAGATAATTCATATCCCGTGTCTTAACACCAGGCTTACATTATTTTAATGCAATTTCCTGAAGTCATCAGTTATATAAGCTTAATGGTTTTTTTTAGGGGGGCTGTTTTCAGATTCTGGAGTAAAACATGGATTAAGTTTTCCTTTAAACTTCAATTTTCGTCCGCTACCATCCTCAGTTACGGAGCCGAGAACGCACCAACCGCCTGTCCTGAAGAATTCCTTCGATGCTACATTGCTTATCTCAAGACAATTGACTTGATTCTTCTACCATTGGCGGGCATTTGCCCATAACAATGCCGTCCACTAGTCTAACTGGAAAATCTTTTTTTTGTGTTTGTTTGTGTTTTTTTTTGGCTTAAACCAAACGGTTTCCACAGGATTTTTTTTTCTTCTGTACCAGTTCCTGCAACTAACACACGAGTAGGCAAGAAATGTCAGTCCATCTGCAGGCTACAAAACACCTGTCTTTAGAATCTGCCTTGTACAAAACCGCATAGCTGATAGAAGAGATTAAAACCTCCATTATATTCGTTGGGATATAAAGTTTGGTTATCATCAACTCAACATTAATCTAAACGTGTTCCTTCGCCTACATTGGGTCACTAAATTTATTGGCCCCTTTCCCTATATTAGAATTGGTGGGTCCCTACGGCAGTACGACTTCAATTGCCACCATCATGAATCTCCTAATGTGTTTCCATGTCTCTCTATCAAGCCGGTGGTGCTGAATCGATTCTCTTTTCTCTTCAGTCACCTATCCTATAATGATCAACGGTCCAGCAAGAATGTTGAGGGGGTACTGTAAGGATCTTACCTGCCGCGCTCCCTCGCCGTTCCGGGACTGGTGACGTTACCACGTCCGGACGCCGATTGGCGCGAAGATTCAAAAATAGGCACTCGCGAGGGAGCGAGTGCCTATTCGTAGTACCTCGTACCAACGTCCATTCTGTAGCGTTCCCTTAACTCGACATTGGTCCATCCAGCCTTGTATCCAGCATTTGTTTACCACATTGTAATCCTGCTTGTATCCAGCTTGTATCCAGCATTGTATCCAGCCATTGTTTCAACTCCATTGTTCCAGTCTTGGTATCCCAGCCATTAGTGTTTCACTCCATTGTTTCCAGTCCATTGTATCCAGCATTGTATCCGCCATTGTTTCACTCATTTGTTCCAGTCATTGTATCCAGCCATTGTTTCAACTCCATTGTATCCAGTCATTGTATCCTGCCACTTGTTTTTCCACCCATTGTGTCAGTCATTGTTCCATCATTGTATCCAGTCATTGGTGTCCAGCATTAACATCCAGCCATTGTTTCAACTCCATTGTTTCCAGTCCATTGTCAATCCAGCATTGTATCCACCTTGTATCCAGCATTGTACCCAGCCATTGTTTTCAATCTATTGTATCAGCATTGTATATCCACCTTTGTTTCAACTCCATTGTTTCCATCCATTGTATACTGCATTGTATCCAGTCAATCCAGCATTGGTCATCCAGCCGTGTTTTCAACTCCATTTTTCCAGCCATTATAATCCTGCTTGGTTCCACTCCATGGTTTTTTCCAGCCATTGTTTCCTCCTGCTCCTGTTTGAATCCTGCCCTACAGTCTGAACTCTTCCTAAAAAGTACAGTGAACCTCGTCCCTTCGAGAACTCAATTCATTTCAGATCCTTTGTTAAAGCCCATATGTGCTGGTTATCGGCCAGGAGCCTGGTCCAAACTTAGCAGTGGTGTCGAGGTGTTGAGTACCACTTGTGCATAATTGCCACAGATTCTTGGTACAAAGTCAAGTCATTCTGAATTGAGAAAGCCAGTCGGGATGACTTACGAACGTCTTCATAACTAAACTTCAAGTCCAGTTGATCAATTGAATACAAAACAGATATAACATGACCTGGTGACTGAGAACCTTCACAATCATTAATAGATAGGGAGGAGAATATATCAGGCGTTGGAAACTCCCTTTTCCATTCGCACTAATGCAAATCAGGAACAAAGACTTCTGGGAATTTAACCATGTTTCCATGGAAGCTCTAGGAAGCTAGATCTTTTAAAAAGACTTTTTTAACAGCATGCCCAAGTAATGCAAAACAGAGCACCACTACAGACAGGTTTTTGGCTAATTGAGCCATCATCAGTGTAGTGCAGGCCCTCTCTGTTTTGGCATGTGTCAAGCACCTATGGAAGACTTCACCCCTAATAAACTAAGAATATGTTAACTTTTATACTTTGTAATTGTCATAGATCTAAATAAATTTAAATATATAGGTCTCTGCCCGTTGTGTCCTCTGATTTCTTTTAGCATGCGCGGGAAGTCCCTTTATCCCCCTCACGATCCCTCCCTGACTGCTTGTCCCCCCACCCCCAAACGCTTTATTCTTACACAAAAAAAAAAAACACTTCTCTCTCTACTTACAGCAACCTCTTTCCAGTGCTGTTCTCATGATGGGCAGCCGCGCTGTTATTGGCTGTCTCTCAGCCAATCACAGCCATGGCTGCCGGTCCAGCCACCTGCTTGTAGTTCCCCCCTTCCCGCGGGCAGGGAGCCGGACCAGAACGGCGAAGGAAACGAGGTTGCTGTAAGAAAGATGGGGAAAGCGTTTTTTTGTGTAGGCATATAGCGGTTGGTGTAGTTTGACATGCCCCACATTAATATTAACAAGTTTAAAAGAGGGTTGGACAGCCCTTTAAGGGGCATAAACCTTCACCTTTTCACATAGAGACAGCACCTACTCTTTTTGACCAGGCACTACAACAGTAGAACCATTTGTAGCAGAGGACGAAAGGGCAGAGGAGAAGGTAAGAATGTGTTTAACACTACACATCAGGGCCCAGTAGTGGGATAAAATTTAGGTTAGGTGGGACCTCCCTTTAAGTTTACAGATTCCAGCATTTTAAAATTTTCTACTACTGGATCTAACTTCCAGATCTCTTAATTTGTAAATGACAAATATTGGTAACCTTGTGATCAGGTTGGCTATTATGCCCGCACCATCGAGACTGACAATGTCTTTTGGCACAGCCATGTGCTTAAACAGAGATCAGAGAGTTTAACAACCCCTGCCTTTCCAGTCACTCCAGCATTACTGCTTTCTGCTTGTTTCCAGTGACCTCTGCAAAACTTACCCCAGGCACTACAAAGTTAATTTTCATCAACATAGCTGTCTGTATCCTGTCCACATGGCATCCCTTTATATATATATATTGTTCATATCAACACTGTTTGGTTTTAAAGGTAAAACCCATGAGGGCCATTTTCCCCCATTTTAGTAAGGAGTCTCATTGTTTTATAAAGCTGTCATTTCATACGAATTGGTTATTGTGTGGCCTCCAATGTAAGAAACTCTACTCTCAGTGTGGGGTTTGGTTACATTCCTAGAGAGCTTATTGAAGCAGTTTCAAGCAAAACATTCAATGTATAGCAGAACTGAAGCCTCATTTTACTCTTGGATTCAGATTCTTTCAACAACGTACTAACTCTGTGGGCATTTGTTACAAAAACTCACTGTGTAAACACACAGGATCAGTGTGCCTCCTGTGTATATCATCCCCTTGCATAACATAATGGCTGGGATAAACACAAGGAATACGATCCCATGTGACATTGATAGTTTGTTTTTTCTCTGTGGGTGGATCAAACCGCCCTTTCATTATCAGTTTTCGAAAAAGACCAAAAGTTATACCGTCCTGTTTTCTCGTAAAAGTGGATGTGTGTGCTAAGGGCAACTATTAAAAATAAAATTGCCATGTAAATGAACATTACAGGCTCTCTGTTCACTAGCACGTTTTTTTTTTTGCCTTTTGCAATGCATGTATTTAGAACAGCAACAGGAAACGTATGTGAGCAAATCCCAACAGTTTTGCCACACAAATTAAATGACTGGTAAAATTTGAGTTATATATAATTTCTTATCAGTACTTCATTTTGGTAGGAAGAAAGCCCTATGCACTTTCATCATATACTTTGTTATGTATATACATACTGACAGTTCTACCAATCAATCATAGTCACCAACCGCATGTCCCTGAGATCCACAGAATATAAGCATGTGTAAATACACAAGATCCTTGTGCAGGGCCACACCTGTGGACCTACTCAATTCCACTCTACTTTTGCATTCCCGCCCAGCGTTTCCATTCCTTGGATCACTCAGTAATGGGTTGCTCGTTAGTTTTCCTTCCTTTGATCCAAGGAATTGCTGTGTATATTGGAGAGCCTTAAGGGCACCTATATGAAAAAAACACCACATTGTCCTTCTCTTTGCAAAGTTAATTCAGTGTCTCTGTGCTGCCTTAATCCTAATCTATGTCAGTGGACTCCTGTTTAACCATGGTGTCAATCTGTGTGCAGCACTCCCCCCTTCCCCCTCCTCTGTTCCCTCCTTCGTGTCTCTACTTCTACTTTACGGCTAACTTACAGCTTATCATGAGCAGTAGGAGTTAAAAGATGGCAACGACACGATCCTGAAACCACCCCCACGCACAGTGGCCAATAGAAAGCAACGCTGTCCTGGAGCCACGGAAGAAAGGAATATCAGTACAGTTTACGATCTCTCCCACTTTGGTGACCCATCATCATCAGTAAAAGCTATTAAGAAGGGGGCCTTATATCTACATCAAGCTACCTCTCTCTCCCCCATGCTATTCCTGTACTGTTCTCTATGTTTATTACATCGCAGGGAGGAGGGGATCACAGTCATCACAGGGATTTGCTTGACAGTCCAAGTAGGAGTAGAGGAAATGCAATCACTGTATTCTTCTAACTGGTGTATCTAGGACAGAGAGGGAATTCTTAAAAAAGTGGGAAGACACCTGGGGTTGTGGGGACTTATAGACACATGGAAAGAAAGAACAAAAGTTCATTTCCCCACTTATAGATGCCCGTTAAGGCTATGGCCACACTACTACACATTGTAATGTGTATGAAAAGCGCATTCCGCAATGCATGTGAGAAACATACATTTGTAAGCCTAGCTATTAGACTTATGCTCAGAAACAGCTGATAACATTGGTGTTCATAACTAAGGAGTCAGTCTTAAGGGTCCAATAAACATTCCGGATATTCATTAAAACCCCAGCACCACGATTTTCGGCCAAACAAATTTTTTTCCATTGGATCATTCCAGGGCCTTATACTAAAGTATAGGTATAGATATAAGTATTGTTGCATCTATGGCCCACACAAGAGATTGTTTAGTATAATGTATATCCGGACATTGTTTATTTGTATGGCCCCCTCCCTCAGAATCGGATCGTGGGTTTGCGACTACAGTACATGTGTTTGGGCACCTTTAAGACTTCCTCAAAGTCATAAAATGGCCAATGTGCCCTCTCCAAATAAAGAGAGAAGATCTGATCCAGTAGCAGTAGCATTTTATCTCCCTGTAAACCTGACGGCCGGGATAGTATTGATGTCACACATGTATATCTTTGGTTTAGAAAAGAGTCCATGGAATTTTCATCTAATAAATCGCGTTTTTCAACTGCTTTCAAGGATAATGTGTTTTAAAAAAACTGTAAAGTTGTCATATCAGAGCAGAAAAGCGCAAATTGTCAGCACAGCGGCATATCAAAATCACACGATTCACCTTCTCTGGGTGGATAAACCTTTACATTGTATTGGATATATTAGCACAGTGCTTATACTGAGCAATTTAGCTTTAACTCTATGGGGGGTTGCTTTTTGTTCCCAATCATTCAGTCAACAAAAAACAACTTTGGTGACAAAACTAATATTTAGAAAGTCGTCCAAACGATATTTGTCGTGGAAACCAAACATCCATTTTAGATCAAATAAAAGCAAACTTGGGTGACAAACTAGATTAAGTGTGACCAAAATCAGTTTTCCGTGGTTAAAAAAAACAACTAAATTTAGTACAACAAAATATTTTGGTGAGAAACTATATTTATTCGACCAAAGTAAATTCGGTAGTTAAAATTTTGTGGTGGTTTTTTCAAGAATTTTTAGAAATATCACACAGCAAAAATTAGGTAAAAGAAATGCAAACGCCAATAATACATCAGGTAGGCTAGCTGTAAACATGCGATTTCGCATCGTCCTAATATGTATTTTCGTGATATGCAGTCTTTCTTTAGATATTAGATTGTGATGTAGTTGGTTTTCCTATTTAAGAGCTTGGTTTTCTTTAAGGGCCAATTTTAGATCAGAAAACAACTCTAAGGTCAGGTATCCCACCCCCTCGTGCAGACAACCACCCTTCTGATCAATGTCGTCCACATCAGACTCCCGCCTCAATGAGGTGTCACAATAATCCGGCCCATTAGAGACACGCTTTCTTTCTAGCGTCCTTTCATTGGCAAAGTAGCCCAACGGAGTGCCAGGAGCAAACCGAGGAATTCACGGTGAGTAAATCTAACCTAGAAAGTGAAGCCCAGGGGTGAAGGTTTTAGGGTAGGGGGTCCCTACCCTGGGAACTTTCAAGAGGGATGGTGGGAGTTGATGATGTAGTTGCCTTAAAATCCTTAAAATCCCCATTTCTCTTGATTCAAGCTGCATAGCATAGCTATTTTTTAAATCCCAATCGCATGGCCATGGGCGTTCTGCATAAAATTTTCCTGGGGGGGGGGGGGGGGGGGGGGGGGGGGGGGGGGGGGGGGGGGGTCAATGGAATCATAACCCGACGTGGGAGTGGGGCGGGGCCTTGTGGAGGGATTAGTTTTGGTAAATTTAAAATATAATATTAAAAAATCTAAATATAATAGAACAGATAAACAGAATAGACAGATAAGAGTATGAATAAGATAGATTAGGCACTAGAGACAGACAGAGATATAAAAGATAGCATAAAGATCTTGACAGAGAGAGATACAGGCGATACCCATACAAATTATAGTGCCTAGACATACACTCTACGAGAGAAATAGATAACAGAGGAGAGAGAGCTAGATCGATCAATAGGTAAATTGATTGATAACGTGTGCAGCAAACTGGGATTATTGATACAAGGTCAAGCACACACGGAACTATTGATACAGGTCGCAAACACAGCCATTGATACAGGTACGCAAAACCGGGACTATTGTACAGGTACAGCAAACACAGACTATTGATACAGGTATCAGCAAAACACGGACTATTGATACAGGTACAGCAACACGGACTATGGATACAGGTACAGCAAACACGGACTATTGATACAGGTACAACAGCAAACACGGCTATTGTACAGTACAGCAAACGATCGACTATTGATCAGGTACAGCAAACACGGACTATTGATACAACAGGTACAGCAACACGGACTATTGATAAAGGTACAGCAAACACGGACTATTGATACAGTTAACAGCAAACCCGGCTATCGATACAGTTACCGCAAACACGGACTATTGATACAGGTACACAGCAACACGTACTATTGATGTACCATGCTGGTTGGAAACAACCTTCCTCTGGGCGTTCCTATAACGATCCTCTTATGGGCCACTATCTAATCACAACCCTTAACCCTGGCTGTGATAATGCTAATTGGGAATGCTCCAGGTGTACATAATTGGCCACAGTCCTTGTACAAGTCCTTCTGATTGAGAAGCCGTCAGACTGCTTAGCGAAAGTCTTCAAGAACTCAGTCCAAGTCCCAGTTGATCTATGCATACAACATATCAACATGACCTGGATGAATGAGAACCGTTCACAAACCTTGATACAGGTACAAGCAAACCGACTATTTGATACAGGCAGTAACCGCAAACACGGACTATTCTACAGGTACATGAGCAAACACGGACATTGATACAGGTAGCAGCAACACGGCTATTATACAGGTAAGCAAACACGGACTATTGATAACAGGTTACTGCAAACACGGACTATTGATAACAGGTACAGCAACACTACTATTGATACAGGTACAGCAACACGGACTATGATACAGGTACAAGCAAAACACGGGCCTATTGATACAGTTAAATCCGCAAAAACACGTCTATTGTACGTACACAGCAAACACGGACTATTGATACAGGTAACAACAGCAACACGGATATTGCACAGGTACAGTCAAACACGGACTATTGATACAGTACAGCAAACTGGGGTTTTTGATACGTTACAGCAAACTGGGGTCATTGATACAGTTACAGCAAACTGGGTCATGATACAGCACAAAACGGGTTGTTTTGATACAGGCACAGTAACTGGGAATTTTTGATAACAGGTATGTCATACTTGTTTTATAATTGATACAGGTTTACTGTCTGGGGATTACTGTACCTTAAATAGCATAACTGGGATTATGATATGGGATTCTGTTTGTCTTCAATTTAGATCAACTGGACTTCGAAGTTTAGTTCTCTTGAAGACGTCTTCACTAGTCTCTCACGACTGGTTTTCTCAATTCAGAATGACTTGTACAATAATCTGTGGCAATTATGTACCCTGTAAATCCCAATTAGCATCTCACATCCACGTGTTAAGGGCGTGATTGCATCGTTGCTACAAGTTATAGGAACGCCCAGGGTAGGGTGTCAAAAACAGCATTGTACTGCAGACTGATGTTGGTGTCCGAAAACCCCCCCCCCCACCTCTATTTTTAAGCTTGGTTCCCGTTTAGTTTTCATTCACCACATAAATGGTCTCCTTGACACCATCTCATTCAGAACCAGTCACGTTCCTTGCCATTGTAACATACAATCTATCTTCAAAGGTATGTCCTTTATCCTTAAGATGGCAGGGACATGTGCTGAGTCCTGGACGAGGAATTGGCTCTTCTGTTAGGGCCATACGTTGATGCAGGCAGTCACTGTTTTGGTCCCCCCACTACAAATCCGGCATTCTTCACGCACTGTGTATATAAAGGGCACTTATCTTGTGTTCGGTATTTGGGTCTTTCCGATGTACCATTGCTGCCTCTTGTTGTTCGGTTTAAAATCAGACCGGGATACTGTGTTTTTTGAAAATTCTCTTAATTTCTCTGAGACCCCTGCTACATATGGGATGACCATGTTTCTTTCTCCTGTCTTTGGCTTTGCCCCTATTGTATAAACCGGTTAAAAATCCACCAGACGGAAAGTTCACAAGCTTCACAGAACAGATTAATGCAAGTAGACCAAAATCCCCAAAATCAAATTTACAGGGGAAGTTAAAACAACAAACATCTTTGCTGGACTGCTTGTAGAAGTCAGGTGCTAATGTAAACTTGAAGTAGAGGTTCATCAGAAAACCCACACACACAGGTCCGTATTTGATGTTTGACTCCCACCACACCCTTTAGATCACAAACTTGGTTGTTCTCAGAACCCTGCAACCAGAGCTGAGAACATCCCCACTAGACAGAGCGAAGGCTAAAGAAATGAAACAAATCTCAGAGGACCCTTAAACTTGTGTATATCCAGACTGGGGCTTTTTGTCAAACTGAAGTAGAAGGAAGAAAAAGAACACGAATACACACAGTGAATGGTAAAAGCAGACAGGATGAAGAACATGGTCATCCCAATTGAGGCAGGGTCTCCGAGAAATTAAGAAGAATTTTCAACCGAACACCGTATCCCTGTCTGCTTTAACAAAACCACCACGAGGCAAGCAATTGTAATCCGAAAAGACCCATAACTGAAACACAGCAGGGACATCATGTATGCAGTGCACAGTGCGAGTGAAGAATGCTCTGATTGCATGTTTGGGATACCAAACAGCAACTGCAGCATCACTGCATTCAAAAAGCACGGCAGCACCAACCAAACCACGGCACACCACTCATCTACCCCCTCCTGTTTATAACCCCCTGTAAATCTACCCCCGTCACCACCCGTCACCCCCTTCCTGTATCTATACAAACCCAACCAAAACACAAGACCCCACCCTCCCTGTATCTACCCTCCTACTTCCTGTATCAAACCCCCCGTTTACACCAGCCCTCCCTGTCCCCCCCTATCTACCCCCCTGTCTCTCCAAAAAACTCCCTCCCTGTATCTACCTCCCCCCCTTGTATCTAAACCCCCCTCTATACCCATTACAGTGGAAGGCTGTTTTCTGGAACGTAAGTTCTTTTACCCTGCTGTTTTGTATTTAAATGTATTTTAAATAGCATTGTATAATATGATAGATACGAAGAGCATGCCTCCAGTCGCCAGCTGAGTCCATTATGACTCCTTGGAATGCAACGCTGCTCCTTAAGTTCTATGTAAGTTCAACTGTGAAGGATCCGGATGGGATGGTGAAGTACCGGAGTGTACTTGGACAGTACTTTTGCTGTAATACAAAAAGCATGGTTAACTCCTTTAATGTTCAGAAAACAGCTTCACTTGTAATGGGTAACGAGGAGGGGGAATTGTGGGGGGTTGCATTGGTGAGAATACTTATTACAGTCACTCAGAGATGCACCTGGTGGACTGTAATAAGTATTCTCACCACTGCACCCCCCAAATTCAAAGTATAGGAGCCTTATGTATTAGATAAAAGGGATATACGCTACCTACAAGTGTAAAATAAAGGATAATTTACCGCCTCCGATGAGTTCTAACCATATAAAGCACAAGGCCCGCAGGTCGATTGCTTTTATACAGCATGGAACTCCAAAAGAAGTACATCCTATATATCACTGTAGGAAGTGTATTATGTTCTTATAATACGTAGGCCAGCCAAAAAATAACCTGGCCATAACTACCCTGTGTCTTTTCCCCCTTCGGTTTAGTATGTATATAGGAATCCCTGTTTAATGTATACATAGTTTAGTTACCGTTCGGCAATTCCAAGAGAAAGAAAGACCGAACATTGTCTGTCCAACATAAAAAAGGGTTCCTATATAATGATAATACCGGAAGGGATACAGTGGGAGGGTGGATAATGCACCCCCAACTGTAAATTATAAAGGATCATGAAATATCCGAATTGTGTACATAAAGGTTCAAGGACAAAGGCCAACAGACTGGAAAACCCAGAATGGCATTCCTGGTATAAAGGAGAAACCTTGTTTCCCCCCTACCATATTTATAAGGATATATACTAAGCTAGGCATTTTCAATGGGAAGGTGCAGTGGCGAGAATCTATATACAATCACTCGGTGATGTCACTTGAGTGACTTCCTGTATTCTATACTAATACCTGCCCCTCCCACTGTCCCTCTTCCCCCTCCCTGTATTATTCATTTCTATAAAGGCATCCCTGTTATTTGATGTGGTTGTAAATTAGCCGGTTGGAGTGCTTCCACAATCCTTGTATTGGTATGTAATTATTGGGAGCTTGGTCAAGCCTCCATGTGTAATAGCACCCCCACACACGCCCATTTTATGGGAGGTCCTATTCGGTCGGGGATTGCCGACAACTGACTTGGCGATCCTGAACGCACCCGTGTCCGTTTCGGCCATAGGCCCTACACACGGGGACGTGTGAACGCACCTTAGGGGTAAAGGTTCACAAAACTTTAATTTTGAAAACCATGATTTACTACTTTGTTTTTATTAACATGAAATTTAGGTTGGGTGCTTCCTATTTTGTAGTTTTTGGTTGAGATGTTTGCCTACCTGTTGTATCTACTAACTCTAACCAGTTCAGAAGCTGCAATTTATTATGAATAAATTCTATGTAGGAACTGATAAGTTACTGCAAAGCTAAGTTAAAGGAAATGCCTTATCTTGTGGATACGATAATGACATGATTACATATTTTTATAATCCCATTTAATGTTCTACAGAATTAAAGAGCAACTAGTGATTGCTGTAAATGCGCCATATCAGTGCCAACATACTATGCACATCATGCAGATGGCTGTTTTTCATAACTTGAACATTATGTCCATAATACGATTATTTGTTTCTCTTACCAAGATGCTCACCATAATGTAGATGCATGATCAGGTGCACACTAGTCATGTTTGGTATTGGTATACTAGTAAAAGGGTGGAAAAAACTGGACATCCATTGTTATGTATGGATACGAGAGGATTTGTGAATAGGCAGACCTTACATACAGTTCACAGAACCTTTTTATGTAAAGTAGGGATTCATGCAGTGTTTATAGCATCACTGTAATGGCTGATAAAATTCCATCCCTATGGTTCTAGAAGAAAAGCGCTGACATCACTGTCCGGTCGCTGCTTCACGCACCTCTCCCTGCAATATGTAGGCATGTACTATATGTGGGGTGGGTGCATGCCGACCTAGATGGGAGCATTAACACAGAGTAAGGACTGGACAATTCATTTAATGTCTACGCTTAAGAAGTACCGTGGCCTTTACAATCTTCTGTGGACCTTTACTAAACTGTGTCTTAAAATTATAACATAATACACACAGGTTCTTTTCAAAATCTATTCCCATGTTTTACAGACTTTAACTATGTAAAGATAAAAGGTCGTCTTGCAGTCTGCCTCTTCCCATGCATATTACAAATAATTTACTGACAATATACTGGGTGAGGAATATCGTAGGTTTTGTGCCATTTACCTATATAAGCAAAGAAAAAGCAAAAAGGCCACTATTAACAGAAATTTATAGTAACAAGAATCGTGCAAGCCCTAACACCTATTCTAAGTAATGCATAATGTGAACTATTCATGTGGCTAAGTTTGCGTGCTAAAGAACTATACATTGGTGGATATTTTATGCGCTAATAAGATAGACTATACATTGATTGCTATATTTATGCCTATAGAACTATAACTTGTGGGCTATATTTTTGTAACCGCTAATAGAACTACGCGTGGTTGGGCTAATTTAACGCTAATAGAACTTTTACATGGTCTATATTTCCGCAATAAATAAGGGAAAAAAACAAAAGATACATGGTGGGTATATTTTATTGCGCTAATAGAACTATACCAGGTGGCTATATTTAATAGCAGCTAATGAAAAGCATGACATGTGTTGTGCATTTTAATGTGCTAATGGACCTATACATGGTGCTATATCTTTACGTGCTAATAGAACTATAACTGCTGCGTATATTTACGCACATATAATAGGAACTATACTGGACAGTGGTTGGCTATATTTACGTGCTAATAGAATATCCATGTGGCTGAATTTAACGTGCTAATAGGAACTACAACACGTGGTCTAGTATGTATACGGCTAATAGAACTTACATCGTTGGCTATATTTATGTGCTGAAACTTGGAACTAATACATAGTGTTATGTATAAAAAGTTGCTAATAGACGATAAACAATGAAAGTGGCTATATTTATGTACTAATGTGAACTATCATTGGCGTCTATTATTAAGTGCTAATATAACTATACAAATGGTAGTCTATATTTATTGTGCTAAATGGTGAACTATAACATGGCGGCTTATACTTTACGCACTAATGAGAACTATACCATGGGTGCTATATTTACGCGCAAATGGAACTATAACATCGTGGCATATATTTACGACGCTAAGAGAACTATACATGGTGGCTAATTACGTGCTAATGGAACTATAACATGGTAGCTTATTTTAACGGCTAATGGGTAAACTGCACTACAATATAGCGCTCATGCTATATATGTAGCTAATTTTAGCGCTAATGAGACTATACATGGTGAGCTATATTTTTGCTGCTAATGAACTATAACATGGGCTATATTATTTTGACGGCTAATGAGACTATACCAATGTTGACTAATATTAATGCGCTAATAACTGATACATTGTGCTATATTAATATATCGGCTATAAATATACATTGGGTTGGCGTATAATTTATGCGCTATAGAAGTAACTGGCATATTTCACACAGTAGACCGTGAGTATATATTAATGCGCTATAGGAACTGTAATAGTGTGCTATAGTTTGCAATTCTAATGAACTAATACATGGGGCGAATATTTGATTCGCTATGATGACTCTATACATGGTTTATCGTGCTATAAAGATATTACATGCGCTATAGATATAGCAAACTATACATGGTGGCTATTTATAGTTCGTGCTAATGAGACTATACATGGGTGCTACTAGTTTTACGTGGCGAGAATGGAACTATCAACCTGCGTGGCTATATTTACGAATTCACAAAATGAACTATCACATGGTGCGTATATTTACGGTGCTAATAGAAACTATACAGGGGCTAATTATAAAGTGCAATATATACGGAGGCATGGCTACACTATCAGTGGCGGTATATTTAGCTGCTAATAGAACTATAACATTGGCTATCGTTTAATGTGCTAATGATAAGGGCTAATTCCTCCGAATAACTATAATGGTGCTATATAAGGCTACGATAACACGTGGCGTATATTAGTAAACATAGGGACATGAAGTGGCTATATTTAACGTGCTAAAGAACTAACAGGCTGCTATTTTAGCGCTAATAAGGAACTTACATGCACGTGGCTAGGAAAAAATGTTACTTATTCTAATGGAACTAATACATGGCTATATATTTTGCGCAATGGAACTATCCTGGGAGCTATATTTATGCGCTAATGATTAAGCTATACATCGGTGCTATAATTTCAGCCTAATGGAACTATACAATGTGGCTGATATTTAACGTGTAATACTGGCACTGATACATGGGTTGCTATATTTAGCGCTTATGAAAACGAACTTTTATTTAACGCTCTGACCATAACATGGGTACTATATGAGAAAAGGAGCTATAAATTACAGTAATGATCTAATATAGCGCCACAACTATACGGTTGGTGTATTTTAGCGCTACGAGTAGGAACTATACATGGGCATATTTACGCCTTCATGGAATAGTAAACATGGAGTGCGTTATTTTTGCGCTAATTGGGAACTGGATACATGTGTATTGTAGAATATATTTGTATAGTAAATTGCATAATGGGAGACTGTACATGGTGGCTATTTTTATGAGCTAAGGAACTGAGATACAAAAGGTGGCTATATTATGCCTAATAAGAACTATACATGGCTCGGCATATATATTATCATGGCTATAGAACTAATACATACTGCGATGACTATTCGATGTGGCTAGCGGTTCTACAATGGTGAACTATACAGTGGGTCGCTATGGACCATTGCATAAATGTGCGTAGATGGAAATTACTGGTGGCTATATTTATGCGACTATGAAACTATACCATGGTGCTATATTTATGCACTAATAGATAATACTAGTGGTGGTTCTATTATGTGCGTAAGGACTAATAACATGGATGGCCCTATATTTATGAGTAGGAACCTACATGGTGGATTAGGAATACTATGACATTGGGGCTATATTTACGTGCTAAGGAACATCTGGGCATAATTCGCTATAAACTATAATGGTGCTATATTGTCAAATCGGGATGAACCTACTAATGGTGCTATCTTTACATGCGAATGACTATATGAACTAGTACTGATCTATTATGCCTAATAAGAACTAATACATGGTGGCTATAATAATTATAGCAACGATACATAGGCAATATGAAGGATAACGACTAAGGTGGCTAATAATTTAGTTGACAAGGAACTAACTGGCTATTACGCAGATAAACTATAACATGGTGGCTATATTTAGTGCTAATGGAACTATACATGGTGCGTATATTTACGTGCTAATAGAACTATACAATGGTGCCTATATTTCCTCAGGATATGGAACTATACATGTGTGCTATATTTACATGTCATAGACTATACCTAGTGCAATGTTACTGCTAATAGGAACTATACATGGGGCGTATATTTACGGCTCACTAATGACTATACATGGTGGCTATATTTTTTCAGCTTATGAAACTGATACATGGTGCTATAATTTATTGCTAATGGAACTCACACAGTGGTAATTCGCTAATATATTAGGTGGCTTAGCTGCTAAAGGAACTATACATGGTGGCTTATTTTATAGAATAATGCACTTACATGGTGGCTATATTTTAAGAGATAATGAGAACTGTACAGGGTGGCTATATTTATGCACAGAACTACAACAGTGGCAGCAATGATTTATGCGCTAATGGAACTATACATGGCGGGCTATATTTATCACTACGTAACGATAACATGTGGTGCTATATTTTTACGCGCTTATATGGAACTATCCCACATGGTGCGTATTTTTTTATGCGCTATATGGAACTATACATCTGGTAGTCCTATATTTTCGCTAATGGAAACTATACTGGTGAGCTATATTTTATGAGACTAATGGAACTGTACATGGTGTGGTATATTTTAGAATATGGACTGTACTGTGGTATATAGGAATACTATACATGGTGGGTATATTTATGCGCTAATAGAACTATACATGTGGCTATATTTTAGGGCGCTAATAACTATACATGGTGTGTATATTTACGCCTAATGGAACTATACATGGTGGGCTATATTTATGCGGCTAATAGGCAACTATACATGTCTGTTTACATGCTATAGCTATACATATGCTGCTATATTTACTTCTAATGGAACTAACATGGTCTATTGCGGTATAAATTAATGTTTAATTTGGCGCTAATGACTATACATGGTGGGCTATATTTATGCTCTAATTGGAACATACATGTGGCTATATTTACGCACAAGAACTATTAGCTGTGTGGCTAAATTTACTTGCTCTAATAGACACTAAACATTTGGTATATTTATTTGCGCTAATGGAACTATACATGGTGGCTTATATTACTTGCTAATAGAACTATACATGGTGCTATATTTTACTCTAATAAGAACTATACAATGCTGGCTATATTTTCCGCTAAATGGACTATACCATGGTGGCTATATTTATGTGCTAATGAACTATAAACTATACTGGTGGCTATGATTTTTGCGCTTAATACTAATACATGGTAGCTATATTATGTTGCGTAAAATGGAATAATACATGTGGTAGCTATATTTTACGCAGCTAAAGGAAATATAACATGATGGCTTATTTAAATATATGGCTGTCGTCTATATTTAAGAGACTGCATTACATGGGGCTATATTTTTGCGCTAATTGAACATACATGGTGGCTATATTTATGGGCATATAGACTATACATGGTGCTATATTTATGGCTAAGAACTATACATGGTGGTGATATTTAGGCAATGGAACTATACATGGTGGCATATATTTATTGCAGGACCTAAAGAACTATACATGGTGCTATATTTTTAGGCGCTTAATGAACTATAACAATGTAGCTTATATTTTTGCGCTAATTGGAACTATACATGGAGTATATTTTGCGCTAATGGAACTATACAGATGTGCTTCTATTTATGCGCTAAAGAACTAAATGGACTATTTACCGTAAAAAACTATAGGTGGGTAGATTTTTAAGGCTAATGGAACTTACATGGTGGCTATATTTAGTGCGCTAATATCTATACAGGTGCTTGTTTACATGCTAATGAACTATACCATGCTGTGCTATATTTACCGCTAATGGAACTATACTGGGTGGCTTATTTCGTCTAATAAACTATACATGGTGCTATATCTTTAGCAAGCTAATGAGAACATACAGGTGGCTATATTATGACGTAGACCTAAATGGATAATTTGCGTGCTATGGAACTATACTGGGGGGCTATATTTTTCGTCACTGAATGAACTATACATGGTGGCTTATATTAGATGCGCTAATAGAACTATACTGGCTGCTATATTCGCGCTAATGGAACTAACCTGGTGCATTTGCGTTATTGACTATATGTAGTATATTTGCGCTAATGGAACTTACATGGTCTATATTTAGTTCTGAAAGAAACTATCATGGTGCTATGTTAGAATGACACTTACATGTGCTAATTTAAGAGTAATGGACTGACATGGGCCTATATTTAGCGCTAATAAACATACATGTTGGCTATATTTATCGTCTAATAAAACTATACATTGGTGCTATTTTTAAGAGACGTAATGGAAACTATACATTGTTTGCTATATATTTACGTGCTAATGAATACAAACTAATGTGGCTATTTTATGCGCTAATAGGAACTATAACATGGGGCTATATTTTCGAAACCGTGCTAATTTGTCTGAACTATACATGGTGGCTATATTTAGCGCTATTCTGGCTACTTTACGTAAGGAACTATACCTGGGTGGGAATATTTTTGTCGCTAATTGCAACTATACACGTGTAGCTATATTTTTGCGCTAAGTGGAACTATACATGGTGTATTAGCTATGACTTCATGTGGGATTTTTTGCGCTTAATGAACTATACATGGGGCTATAATTTTTGCTAATGGAACTTAGCAGGTGGCTATTTTACGTAGCATAATGGAACTAATATTGTGGCTATATTTACTGCGCTAATGGAACTATACATGGTGCGCTATATTTACTCTTGGAACAACATGGTGCTATATCGGATGAACTATACAGTGGTGTTTTTGCTCTAATGGACTATTAGTGGGTAAATGTGGCGCTAATTGGAATTATACCTTGTGTAATTTTTTAGACATAGGTGGTATATTTTAATGCCTAATGGCACACATACATGGTGGGTATATTTATGTGCTGCTAATAGGCAACTATACAGGTGGGTATTTTTGCCTATAATAATCACATGGTAGCTCTATTTTTGCTCTAATTAGAACATAACATGGTGGCTATATTTATTGCGTCTAATGGAACTATACATTTGGCTATATTTCGCTCTATGGAACTATACATGGTGGTATATTATTTGCTCTAATGGAACTATCACGATGTGGTATATTTTGCGCTACAAGGGAACTATACCTGGTGGGTATATTTTTGGCGCTGATTGAACGATACATGGTGGGGCTATATTTTTGCTCAATATGGAATATACATGGTGGCTATATTTTGCTGCTAATGGTTAATGGATGGATACTTAATAACATATGGTGGTATACTTTTATGCCTAATGGAACTATATACGGTGGGTATATTTATGCCTAAATGAGAACTATAGCATGGTGGTATATTTCTTTGCCTAAAGGAACTATAAACATGGTGCGGTATATTTTGCGTCTAATGAGAACGTACATACCTGGTGGTATATTTTTGCCTAATGCAACTATATATGGTGGGGTAATTTTTGTGCGCTAATGGAACTATAACACGGTGGCTAGATTTTTGCTCTAGAAAATGAAGTGCATAGTACAGGGCTAATGGACTATACATGGTATTTGCTCTAATGAACTATACATGTGGGTATTTTGTTGCTCTTAATAGGAACTATACAGGTTGGGTATATTTTTGCGCTAATAGAACCTAACTGGTGGCTTATTTTTTGCTAGATAACCTGGGGGTATATTTTTAAGAACTATCCTGGTGGCTATATTTTTGCTCTAATGAGAAAACTAAACATGGTGATTATATTTTTACTCTAATGGAACTATACTGGTAGTATATTTTTAGAATAATGGAACTATACATGGTGGGTATAATTTTTTTTTTGCGTCTAATGAAGTATACCATGGTGGGTTATTTTGTTAACGCTAATGGACTATACATGGTGCTATATTTTAAGAGTATGGCCTACATGGTCATATATCCTAAGACCTATCATTGTGGGCTATAATTTACTCGCTAGATGGAACTATACATGGGGTATATTATTTGCTCTAATGAACTATAATGTGTGCTGTGTATAAATTTATACTGGTAGGTATATTAACACTGGGTGCATGAGTATGATTTTTGGCTATAATTTACGACTAATGACATAATGTTGGTATATTTTGACGCATAATGGAACTATACAGTTGGGTTATATTTCGCGCTAATAGGACTATTAACATGTGGTATATTATTTCGCTAATGGACTACTGGGCTATATGGCTAATGAAGATTGTGGTATATTTAGCGCTATATGGAACTTATACATGGTGGGCTATATTTTTGGCTGCTAATTGAACTTATACATGGTTCGCTTATCATTTACGGCGCTATAATATAGGGAAATTCTCAATAGCATATTGTGGTATATTTTCTCTGAATGGAACATACTGGTGGGGGCTATATGTTTGCTTAATAGAACTATGCTGGTCTTATTTGCATATGAAACTATACATGTGGGCTATATTTTGCTGCTAATAACTATACATGGTGGCTATATTTATGCTAAGACTTACATGATTTACTAATAGAACTACGATACATGGTTGGCTATTTTTATGCTATAATGCAACATAACATGGTGTGGCTTATTTTAAGACTCATGAACTAATACATAGTAGGTATCTTTGTGCTAATGATTTATATAGGATGGGTATAATATTTTAGGCTAATAACTTACAGGTGACTAAGTATTTACCGGTAATGGAACTATCACATGGTACTATATTTACGTGCTGATGAACTATGACATGCTATATCATGTGAACTGCTGTATATACGGGTATAACTATCATCGTGCTAAATTAGAGAGAAGGTGCTAAAAGCTACATGGTGGCTAATTAGATATTAAACGCAGGCTAATTAGATGCTATGGAACTACTGGCACAGTGGCTATATTTATGTAATAGAACTTGTACATGGGTGGCTATTTACTGCTAATGGAAATACATGGGGCATATTTACCTAAGAACTATACTGGATCTAAATTTTTAACGAGAGCTTATGTGACTATACATTGTGTGCTATATATTTACTGCACTAATGAACTATACTGGTGCTATATTAGTTGCCTAAGGAACTATACTGTGGCTATATTTTACCAAGGGGAGATAAGAGAACGGTCGGTGTCTATATTTATGCGCTTAATGAACTATACTAGGGCTATATTTATGTTCGCTAAATAAACTATACATTGGTGGCTATATTTATGCGCTAATGAACTATACATGGTGTTTTATTTACGGCTAATGGACTATACATGGTGGGCTATAATTTATGTCTCTAATGACCTAACATTGTGGCTATATTTATGCCTAATGGAACTAACTACATGGTGCTATAATTTATTGTGCTAATGGAACTATACATGGTGCGTTCTATATTTTGGATAATGAGAACTATACTGTGGCTATATGTAGAAGAACTATACAAAATTTTGGGTATTGTTGCTATAGATAATACATGGTGCTATTTTATTGCGCTAATGAGAACTATACATGGTTGTATATATGACGTAATAGATATTACATGGCTATATTGAACTATAGAACATACATAGTGGCTATATTTTGTGCTAATGGAACTATCTGGTGCAATTATGCCTAATGAATACTGTGGCTAATTTAGCAATAAGACTAACCTGGGGTATTTTCGATACATGGTGCTATATTTGGTATTGACATCATGGCTGCTATATTTTAGGAAATGAACTATACATGGTAGCTATATTTACGCCTAATCGAACATACATGGTGCTATATTCAATTGCTAATAGACCTATACAATGGTGGCTATATTTTTTCGCGCCTAAATGAACTATACATGGTGCTATATTTAGATAAAGAACTACGGTGCTTATTTTACGACTATGGACTATACTGGTGGCTATATTTAGCGTAAAATGGACATACTGGTGGCTATATTTAACGGCTAATGGAACTACATGGTGACATTTGCTATGGACTATACATTGTATAGTTTGTCCTAATGAACATACTGGTGGGTATATTTTTGCCTAATGGAACTATACATGGGGCTATATTTGCTATGGAACTAAAACTGTGGCCTATATTTGCGCTTATATGAACTATATATGGTGGTAATTGCTGAAGGAACTATTTATTTGGTATCGCTAATGGAAACTATAATGGTGGAATTTTGCTAAAACTTCTGGTGCGTATATGTTTGCCTAAAGGAACTATACATGTGGGCTATATTTTAATAGCTATTGGAACTGATACAGGTGGCTATATTGTTTGCGCTAATAGAAACTATACAGGTGTTTATATTTGCTTGCTCAATATACTATACATGGTGGCTATTGTTTGCCAAGAAAATAATGAACTATCACATGGTGTCTATTTCTTTGCTTAATGGAACATACATGGTGGGTATATTTATGCCTAATGGACTATACATGTGGTAAATATTTTGCGCTAATGGAACTCATACATGTAGCTAGGTATATTTTTGTGCGCTAATGGAACTATACATGGTGGCTATATTTTAGGCTCTAGGAACTATACATGGTGGCTAGATTTATTTAGCGCTAATAACTATACATGGTGGCTATATTTACGCGCTAATAGAACTATACCTGTTGGGTATATTTTGCTAATGAACTATATGTGTTTCTAATGGAACTATACATGGTGGGCTATATTTTGCGGATATAGAACATACTGGTGGGTATTTTATGCTCTAAATGGAACTATAACACTGTGGCGTATATTTTATGTCGCTAATAGAGCTATACATGGGGTATATTTTTTGCGCTAATAGAAATCGATACATGGTGGGTATATTTATTGCGCTAATGGAACTAATACATGGTGGCTATATTTTCTGAGGCTAATAGGAGGAACTGATACATGGTGGCTATATTTATGCCTAATGGAACTTACATGGTGGCTATAATTTTGCGCATAAAAACTATAATGGTGCGTATATTTTTGCGTCTAATGGAACTAGACATGGTGGCGTCATTTTTAATGAACTTAATGGAACTAACATGGGGTATATTTTCGCTCTATGAAGCTATACAATGGTGGTTATTTTTGCGCTAATGAACTATACAGTGGCTTATTATTGGCTTAATAGACTTACATGGTGGTCATATTTTTGCTCTAATGAGAACATATACATGGTGGGTATATTTTTGCACTAATGACAACTATACATGGTGGTCTTTTTTTGCTCTAATGGAACTATATACTGTGGCTATATTTTGTCTAAGAGAAAGACTATACATGTGTCTGTAGTTTATGCGCTCTAATGAGAACTATATCAGGTGTGGGTATATTTTTGCTGTCTGAACTATACATGGTGGGTAATTTTTTGCGCTAATGATACGTATACATGGTTGGTTTGCTCTAGTACTACTGGGGATTTTTGCTGTAAAAAAGAACTATACATTAGGTGGTATAATTTTTGCTCTAATGGAACTAATACTGGGTATATTTTTGCGTCTAGGAACTATACACGTGTGGGTTATTTTTGCGCTCATACTATCACCGGGGAATTTTGCTTATGAACTATACGGTGGTTATATTTTTGCGCTAATATGACACTATACATGGTGGCGGGTATATTTTTGCTCTAATGGAACTATACATGGTGGGCTATATTTTTTAGGTTAATTGAACACTGTGTGGCTATATTTTTGCCTAATAGGAATTCTATACATGGTGGGATATTTTGTTGCGCTAATAGAACTATACTGCATTTGTCTATGGAACCATATACTGTGCTATATTTGCTCAATCGGAACTATACATGGTGGCTATATTTACGCGACTATGGAACTATAACATTGGGGTATTTTTGGCTCTAAGGGAACTATATTGGTGGGTATATTTTTGCGCTACTGGAACTATACATGGTGGGTAATAATTTATGCTGCTAATAGAACTATACATGGTGGGTATTATTTATTGGCTCTAATAACTATACATGGGCTCAGAGCGTCTATGGATTAAATGGTCTTTGTGCTAATAGAACTTACAATGGGGTTTTTGGGAGTTAATGCAACTATAATAGCTGGTTGATATTTTTTGTGCTCATGAGAACTATACATGGTGGATATTTTTGCGCTAATGGAACTATACTGGTGGCTAATTTTTTTGCTCTAATGGAACTTACTGGTGGCTATATTTACGCCTAATGGAACTATATCATGGTTGGTTTTTGTCTATGGACATTATTGGTAATTGCTGCTAACTGGAACTATACATGGTGGGTATATTTTTTGCGCTAAGAGAACTATACATGGTGGTTATATTTTTACCATATGAACTTATCATGGTGCTATATTTTTGTTCGCTATTAACTATACATGGTGAGCTAATTTTTCGCCTAATGGAACTATACATGGTGGTTATATTTTTGCGCTAATGAACTATAACATGGTGAGTATATTTTTGCCTAAGGAACTATACAGGTGGCTATATTTTTGGCTAATGGACTATACATGGTGGGGGTATATTTTTGGCTGCTAATGACTATACATGGTGGGGTATATTTTTGCTTCTAAGAACAAAAACTAAACATGTGGGTATATTTTTGGGCAAGAACTATACCTGGTGGTTCGGTATTTTTTGCTCTAATGGAACTATACCATGAGTGGGTATTATTTGGCTGCTAATGGAACTATAACATGGTGGCGTATATTTTTGCTCTAATAGAACTATACTCATGTGGCTTATATTTTTGCTCATATGGAACTATACTGGTGGGTATATTGTTGCGCTACATGAACTTACATGGTGGGTATATTTTTGCTCTAGAACTATATATGGGATATGTGCGCAATTGAACTATACATGGGGTATTTTGTGCGTATAGTAAACTATATGGTTTGCTACTATATGAACATCATGTGCATATTCTAATAGGACTATACATGGTGGCTATATTTTATGCGCTAATAGCACTATACATGGTGGCTATATTTTTTGGCGCTAATAGAACTATACATCGGTGGGTATATTTTTCTTTAATACGGAACTTAGCATGGTGCTATATTTATCGCTACTATGAACTATAACATGGTGGCTATATTTTTGCTCTAATGACTCTATACATTGTGGCTATATTTTTGCCTTTGAATATGAACACTGGTGGGTATATTTAATGGTGCTTTAATGAACTATACATGAGTGGCTTATATTTTGCTAATGACTATAACATGGTGGGATCTTACTGCGCACTGGAACTATCACCTGGTGGCTATATTTTTGCTAATTACTTAAATGAACTATACATGGTGCTATATTAATTAGCGCTAATAGGAACTATAACATGGTGGTATATTTTTGCTCAAGGAACGATATACGTGTATTTTGATGGCTACGTGGGTATTTTTGCTCTATAGAACTATCATGGTGCGTTATTTTTGCCTAATGGAACTATACATGGTGGCTATATTTTTGCGTCTAATGGAACTATACTGGTGGGTAATTTTTTGCCAATAGAACTATACATAGTGGTATATTTCGCGCTATGGATACTATACATGTGTTGTGACTATATTGCTTATTTTTGCTCTAATGGAACTATACATGGTAGCTTATATTTTGCACTAATTGGAACTAAACAATGGTGGTAATGCGTACGCGATAATAATACATGGTGCGTATATTTTTGCGTCTAATGGAACTATAATGGTGGCTCTATTTTTGCCAATGGAACTATCACATGTGGGTATATTTGTTGCGGCTAATGGAAACTAATACATGGTGGGTATATTTTGCTCTAATGGAACTATACATGGTGGGGGTATATTTTTGCGTAAAACTATACTGGTGTATATCGTATGCATGCTGTGGGTATATTTTTGCCTATATGGAACTATACATGTGGGTAATTTTTGCCTAATGGAACTATACAATGGTGCATATTTTTTTCGGTCTAATGGACTATACATGGTGGCTATATCTTTGGCTCTAAAGGAACTATACTATGGTGGCTTATCTTTAGGCGCAAGACTATCATGGTGATTTGCCTAAGCTATACATGGTGGGTTATTTTTGTCTCTATGGAACTAATATGGTGGGTATATTTTTGCGCTAATGACTATACATGGGTTGCTATATTTTTGCGCTAATAGAACTATACATGGTTGGTATATTTTTGCTCTAATACTAATGGGAAGCCTAATGAACAATGGTGGAGTATCTTTTTGCGCTATCAGAACTATAACTCCAGGGTGGGTAATATTTTTGCTCTAATGAACTATACATGGTTTGGCCTATATTTTTTAGAGTAGATGGAACTATACATGGTGGCGTATATTTTTGCTCTAATGAGAAACTATACATGGTGGCGTATATTTTGCTTTAATAGAACTACATGGTGGGTATAATTTTGCGTATAAGTAACATGGCTTTATTCAATAAATACATAGGGGTATATTTTTGCCTGAAATGAACTATACATGGGGCTATATTTTTTCTCTAATGAGAACTATCATATTGGTTATTTGCTCTAATGGAACTATACTGGTGGTAATATTTTAACGCTGGCGCTAATAGAACTTACATGGTGGGTTAGATTTTTGCGCTAATGACACGATAACTAGGTGGTGTATATTTTTGCTCTGTAATGAATATACACTGTGGGTATATTTTAGGTTGACTCATAATGGGATTTAGCTAATAACACTTCGGGTGGCTATATTTTGCGCTAATATAGAACTATACTAGGTGGCTATATTTTTGTCTAATGGAACTATACATGGTGGGTATATTTACGCACTAATGGAACTATACATGTGTGGTAGATTTTTGCTCGCTAATAGAACTATACTGTGGACTTTTTTGCGGCTAAATGATGTATACTATACAATGGTGGCATATTTTATGCTGCTAAGAGACTATACATGGTGGCTATATTTTTGTCTAATATGAACTAGACATGGTGGGCTATATTTCCGCGCTAATGAAACAATGGTGGGTATATTTATGTGCTATAGAACTATATAAGAATGGTGGGTAATAGTTGCGCTAAATGAACTATACATGGTGGTATAGTTTTGGGCTAAGTTAACTATACAGGGTGGGTTATAATTTTGCTTCTAAGGAACTAACTGTGGCATATCTATAGGACTATACTGGGTCATATTTTTTGCGCACTGGAATACTGTATATTTGCGTATAAATATACATGGTGGGTATATTTTGTAGGACTATATGGCTATATTTTTGCCAAACCAGTACTATTTATTCGCCATGACTTGGTGGATATTTGGTAGACTATATTGTATTTTTTGCGCTAATGGAACGATACAATGGTGGTATATTTTTGGCGCGCATATGGAACTATACATGTGGGGATCTCTATGGAATTCCGTGGGTATGCTCTAAGGAACTATCATGGTGGGTTATTTAGCGCTAATGGAACTAATATAGTGGTATTTTTTGCGCTAATGGGAACTATCATAGTGGGGTTTATCTTTTTGGTAATGGACTATGCAATTGCCTATGGAACTACTGGGGATACGCGTACATCGGTGGGTATATTTTTGCTCTAATGGAACTAACTGGTGGGTTATTTCTTCATGCTTTGGTTATGCGCTAATAGACACTATAACATGGTGCTATATTTTTGTTTTGCTGATACATGGAACTATACATGGGGCTATATTTTTTGCCTAATGAACTATACATGGTGGGTTAATATTTTTGCGCTAATAGAACTTCAGGTGGGTATATTTGTTCAGAACTATCATGGCAATTTGATGGACTAGTCATGGTGCATTTGCTTAATGGAACTATGGCTATATTTTGTTTAATACAGGTGGTATATTTGTATGGAACTATCATATGGTATCGCTATGTACGTGGGTCGTATTACATCATGGCTATTTTTTCATGATTCTGTTGGTGAAACTATATATGGTGGGTATATTTTTGGCAGCGTAATGTAGAAACTATACATGGGGGTATATTTTGCTCTAATAGAACTATACATGGTGGGTATATTTTTGCTCTAATGGAACTATACATGTGGCTATATTTTAAGAGATAATGGAACTATACATGGTGGGTATATTTGCCTAATAGAATGATACACATGGTGGCTATATTTTTGCTAATAGAACTATACATGGTGGCTATATTTATGCGCTAATGAACTATACATGGTGGCTATATTATGCCTAATGGAAAACTATACATGGTGGCTAGATTTTTGCTCTAATAGAACTATTACATGGGGGCTATATTTTTGCGCTATGGAACATACATGGTGGCTATATTTATGTGCTAATAGAACTATTACATGGTGGCTATATTTATGTTGGCAAGGTTAGAACTATTACATGGTGGGCTATATTTACGCGCTTAATGGAACTACATGGTGGTATATTTTTTGCTTAATAGAACTATAAGAACTATACATGGTGGCTGATGTACGCACTAATAGAACTATACATGGGGGCTAATTTACAGCGCTTTTATGGAACTATACATGGTGGCTTATATTTTTGCGCTAATGGAAACTATACATGGTGGCTATATTACGCCTAATGGAACTATACATGGTGGCTATATTTTTGCGCTAATGGAACTATACATGGTGGGTATATTTTTGCGCTAATAGAACTATACATGGTTGGGGTATTTACGCACTATGGAACTATACATGGTGGCTATATTTTTGCGCTAATGGAACTATACGTAGCTATATTTACGCACTAATGGAACTATACATGGTGGTTATATTTTGCGGTAATGAACTATACATGGTGCTATATTTTTGCGCTAATGGAACTATATGGTGGCATATTTTTGCGCTAATGGAACTATACATGGTGGTAATTTTTGCGCTAATGGAACTATTCTGGTGGTTTAGCGCAAAAATATACCCACCATGTATAGTTCCATTAGCGCAAAATTATACCCACCATATATAGTTCCATTACAGCAAAAATATACCCACCATATATAGTTCCATTAGCGCGTAAATATAGGCACCATGTATAGTTCCATTAGAGCAAAAATATAGCCACCATGTATAGTTCCATTAGCGCAAAAATATACCCACCATGTATAGTTCCATTAGTGCAAAAATATACCCACTATGTATTGTTCCATTAGAGCAAAAATATACCCACCATGTAAAGTTCTATCAGCACATAAATATAGCCACCATGTATAGTTCCATTAGCGCGTAAATATAACCACCATGTATAGTTCCATTAGTGCGTAAATATAGCCGCCATGTATAGTTCCATTATCTCTTAAAATATAGCCACCATGTATAGTTCCATTAGCGCAAAAATATAGCCACCATGTATAGTTCTATTAGCGCAAAAATATAGCCACCATGTATAGTTCCATTAGTGCGTAAATATAGCCACCATGTATAGTTCCATTATCTCTTAAAATATAGCCACCATGTATAGTTCCATTAGCGCATAAATATAGCCACCATGTATAGTTCTATTAGCGCAAAAATATAGCCACCATAACTTACATGGTGGCTATATTTTTTTGCGCAATAGAAAACTATACATGGTTGCTATATTTTTGCGCTAATGGAAACTATACATGGTGGCTCTTTTTAAGAGATAATGGAAGCTATACATGCGGCTATATTTTACGCAACTAATGAAGCTATACAAATGGTGGTTATATTTCGCGCTAATGAACTATACATGTGGCTATATTATGTGCTGATAGACTTTACATGGTGGGTATATTTTTGCTCTAGTGGAACAATACATAGTGGGTTATATTTTTTGCACTCATGGACCTATACATGGTGGTCTTTTTTTTGCGCTAATGGAACTATATACTTGTGGCTATATTTTTGCTTCTAATGGAACTATACATGTGTCCTTATTTACGCGCTAATGGAACTATATAGGTGGGGTATATTTTTGCTGGTACTGGAACTATATATGGTGGGTAATAATTTTGCGCTAATGGAACGATACATGGTGGGTATATGATTTTTGGCGGCTAAAAAAGAACTATACATTATGGTGCGTATATTTTTGCTCTAATGGAACTATACTGGTGGTATATTTTTGCGCTATTGGAACTATACACGTTGGGTTATTTTTGCGCTCATAGACTATACACACCGGTGGGTATATTTTTGGCTCTATAGAACTAATACTGGTGGCTTATATTTTTGCGCTAATATGGGAACTATACATGGTGGCTAATTAATTTCGCCTAATGGAACTATACATGCGTGGGTATATTTTTCGCCTATTGAACTAATGGGCTAAATGTGCTGGAATATATGGTAGCTATTTAGCGCTAATGGAACTATACATTCCGCTTTTATACGCTCAGGAGTATTGTATATTTTTGCGCTAATGAACTATACATGGGGCTAATTTTTGCGGCTAATGGAACTAATACACTGGTGCTTTTGCCTATCGACTATACTTTGCTTACGCAAGACTTGTGCTAATATCGTATAGACTATCATGGTGGCTATATTTACCACTGCGCTAATATATGGATGATCGCTAATGGAACATCATGGTGGGGTATATTTTGCGCTAAAGAACCTATATATGGTGGTAATTTATTGCGCTAATAACTATACATGGTGGGAATATTTTGCGTCTAATGAACTATACCTGGTGGTATATTTTACGTGCTAAAGACTATACATGCTGGTATATTTTTACGCATAATGGAACTTACAATGGTGGTATTTTTGGGAGTGCTAAAATCAACTATACATAGTGGTATATTACGGCTAATGGAACTCACACATGTGTATTTTTGCTCTAATGAACTATACATGGTGGCTATATTTATTGCTATGACTATATAGTGATATGCTATAGCCTAAATGGTGGCTATATTTACTGTGCTAATGGAAACTATACTATGGTGGTATATTTTAATGCTAATGGACATAACTTGGGGTATTTTTATGTGCTAATGGAAACTATACATGGGGTATTTTCGCTGCTAATGGAACTATACATGGTGGTCTATATTTTATGCGCTAATGGACTATATGGTGCTATATTTGCGCTAATTAACTATACATGGTGCTATATTTTGCGTGCTAATAGAACTATACATGGTAGTATTTTTGTCTCGCTAATAGAGACATTACAATGGCCGTATAATTTACGCCTAGTGAACTATACATGGGGCTATTTTATGACGATAATGGAACTATACATGGGAGGTGGATTTTTTGGCCTAATAGAACTATACATGGTGGATCTATATTTTTGCTTCTATATGAACTATACATGTGGGTATATTTTTAAGCGAAGAACAGTACCATGGTGGCTTTTTTTGCTATAGCACATAGGTGCTCATATTAATTGAATAAACTATACATGAGTGGGTCATTTTTCTGTAATAGAACTACTACATTGTGTATATTTTTCGCTCTAATAGGAACTATACATAATGGTGGTATTTTAGCCTAATGGAACTATACATGTGGGTAAATGTTCGCGCTAATGGAACTTACATGGTGGGTATATTTTGCGCTAATAAACTATACATGGTGGGAATTTTTTTGCTCTAATGGAACTATACATGTGTGGCTATATTTAAAATGAGTTCAATGGACTATACCTGGTGGCTATATTTATGGCTAATAGGAACTATAACATTGGTGGCTATATTTATGGCGCTAAAGAACATAACATGTGTGGCTATATTATTAGTGCTAAGGAACTGGTGGCATTTACGTGCATATGACAATGGTGCTATATTTACGCATAATGGAAACTATACATTGATGGCTATATTTTGCTCTAATAGAACTCTAACATGTGGCTATATTTTCGCTATTAGAACTATACATGGTGGCTATATTTAAATGGTGCTAATAAACTTATACATGGTGGGCATATTTATGCGCTAATAGAACTATAACAATGGTGGCTAGTATTTTACATGCGCTACTGGAACTATACCTGGTGCTGATATTTCGTGCTAATTAGAACTTAATGTGCATTTCGCGATAACTATCATGGTGCTATATTTAATGTGCTAATAGAACTATAACATGCTGCTATATTTTACGCGCAATGGAACTAGACATGTGGCTATTACTTTAAATCATGGTGCTCTATTGGTAACTGAAACGTACATGGTGGCTATCTTTACGGCAAGGACTAAACATTGGCATTCGCAACTATACATGGTGGCTATATTTAGCGCTAATGGAACTATACAGGTGGGCTAATTTTGCGTGCAATAGAACTATACATGGTGGGTCATATTTTAGATCATACGTGGAATTACTCATGACACTGGAATGTAGTGCTAATATTAACATGGCTATATGTTTACCGCTAATGGAACTATACATGTAGGCTTAATATTTCTGTGCAGCTAATTGGAACTATACATGTGAGCTTATATTTTTTGCGGCTAGAATAAACTATCATGGTAGCTATATTTTTCCGCTATAGGAACTATACATGGTTGGCTATATTTTAAGAGTAAGGAACTGTCACATGTTGGGATATTTTAGTGGATAATGGAACTGATACCATGGGTGGGTATATTTTGCGCTAATGGAGAACTATACCATGGTGGTATATTTTAGGCCTAAGTAGACTATGACTGGTGGCTATATGTTAGCCTATAATGGAACTATACATAGGGGTATATTTCGCGCTAATGACCTAAGTGGCATAACGCTATGAACATAAGTGGTACTATTTTTATGCGGCTAATGGACTATACATGTGCAATTTTTTGCCTAATGACTATAAATGGTGCATATCGCTATGAACTACTGGTGGGTATATTTTTGCTCTACTGGAACTATAATGTGGGCTATGAATTTTTGCGCTAACTGACTATCACTGGTGGTCTATATTTGCTCGCTAATAGAACTATACATGGTTGCGGTATATTTTGCTGCAATGACTATACTGGGGGGCTATATTTTGCCGCTAATGAGAAATCTATCATGGTGGTATTTTTTTGCAGCTAATAGAACTATACCCGGGTAATTTGCTTATGATTACTGTGGGCCATATTTTAGCGCTAATGGAACTATACATGGTGGCTATATTTTAATGCGCTAATCTAGAACTATACATGGTGTATATTTGGCTAATAGAATATCATGGTGCTAATATACTTAATGGTGGCTATAATTTGACTAACTATACATGTGTGGCTATATTTTTGCCTAATGGAACTATACATTGGGGTATATTTTTGCTCCTAATGGAACTACTAACTTGTGGCTATATTTTGCGCTCTAATGGAACTATACTGGTGGGCTAATCTATGTCTATAAAACAACTGTGCATTTAGGCTAATAGAACTCATACATGGTGGGTATATTTTTGCCTAATGGAAGACTGGGATATTTTTCATGTGAATATACACTTGTATATTTGTGCTATACCATAGAAACTATAACATTGGTGGTATATTTTTGCGCTATATGGAACTATACTGGTGGCTATATTTTTTGCTCTAATGGAACTATAACATGGTGGGTATATTTTTGCTCTAATGGAACTATACATAGTGGGTATATTTTTGTCGCTAATGAACTAATACTGTGGGATTTTTTGCGCTAAATGAAGTATTTTTCTATACAATGGTGGCATATTTTTGCTCTAAGAACTATACATGGTGGCTATATTTTTGCTCTAAATGGAACGTATACATGGTGGGCTATATTTCCCGCGCTAATGACTATAACAATGGTGGGTATATTTTTTGCTCTAATGAACTATATTGGTGGGTAATAGTTTTGCGCTAAATGGAACTATACATGGTGGGTATAGTTTTGCGGCTAAGATAACTATACAGGGTGGGTTATATTTTGCTCTAATGGAACTATACATGTTGGGTATCTTTTTGGCGCCAAAGAACTATAATACATGGTGGGTATATTTTTGCGCTAATTGCCACGATACATCGTGGGTAATATTTTTGCGCTAATGGAACGATACAATGGTGGGGTATATTTTTGGCGGCGCATGGAACTATACATGGTGGGCTATATTGTTGCTCTAAGGAACTATACATGGTGGCTTATTTACGCGCTAATGGAACTAATATGGTGGGTATATTTTTGCGCTAATGGGAACTATCATGGTGGGGTTATCTTTTTTTGTCGCTATAGAATCTATACACATGGTGGGTATATTTTTGCTCTAATGGAACTAACCTGGTGGGTTATATTTTTTGCGCTAATAGACCTATACAATGTTGCTATTTTTTGCGCTATAAGAACTATACATGGTGGCTATATTTTTTGCTCTAATAGAACTATACATGGTGGGTAATTTTTTGCGCTAATAGAACTTTCATGGTGGGTATATTTTTGCTCTAATTTAACTAAGCATGGTGGCTATATTTTTAAGATAATGGAACTCTACATGGTTGGGTATATTTTTGCTCTAATAGAACTATACATGGTGGTATATTTTGCTCTAATAGAACTATACATGGTGGGTATATTTTGCGCTAATAGGCTATACATGTGGCTTTATTTTTGCTCTAATGGAACATACATGGTGGTTAATTTTTGCTGTAATGAGAAACTATACATGTGGCTATATTTTTGCTCTAAAGAACTATAGCTAATGGTATATTTTTTGCCTCTATGGAACTATACATAAATGGTGGGTATAATTTTTGCGCGTAATGAATCTTACATGGTTGGTATATTTTTTGCGCTAATACAACATACATGGTGGGTATATTTTTGCTCTCAATGGAACTATCATGGTGCTATATTTTAGAGATATGGAACTATACATGGTGCATATTTAATGCGCTCATAGAACTATCCATGGTGGCTATAATTTTTGCGCTAATAGAACTATACATGGTGGCTATATTTAATTTATGTGCTAATGGAACTATACATGGTGGCTATATTTAACGCACTCTAAATGGAACTATACATTGTGGCTATAATTTTTGCTCTAATAGAACTATCACATTGTGGCTATATTTTTTGCGCTATTGGAAACTATACATGGTGGCTAATTATGTGCTAATATAACTATACAGGTGTGCTATATTGATGTGCTAATAGAATATACATGGTGGCTTATTTACGCGTTCTAATGCACTCAAATACATGGTGGCTATATTATGTGCTAATAGAAACTATAAGAACTATACATGTGGCTAATTTATGGTCTATAGTCTATACATGGTGGGTAATCGTGTTTGGGCGCTAATGGAACTATACATTGTGGCTATATTTTTGCCGAATGGAAGGAACTATACATGGTGGCTCTATTTACGCACTAATGAACTATACATGGTGGCTATATTTTTGCGCTATGGAAACGATACATGGTGGGTATAGTTTTTTTGCGCTAATAGAACGATACATGGTGGGTATTTTACGCACTATGGAACTATACATGGTGGCTATATTTTTGCGCTCAATGGAAACTAACTGGTAGCTATATTTACGCACTAATGAACTATCATGGTGGTTTATATTTTTGCGGTAATGGAACTATACATGGTAGCTTATATTTTTTTGCGGCGTAATGTAACTATACATGGTGCTATATTTTTTGCGCTAATGGAACTATCCATGTGGGTATATTTTTGCTCTAATGGAACTATACTGGTTGGGTATATTTTGCTCTAATGGAACTATGCATGTGGGTATATTTTTGCTCATAATGGAACTAACATATGGTATATTTTTGCGCTAATGGAATATACATAGTGGGTATATGTTTGCGGCTAATGGAACAACAATGTGGCTATATTTTGCTCTACTGGAAGGAACTATCATGGTGGCTATATTTACGCGCTATGGCACTATACATGGTGGGTATATTTTTGCTCTAATGAAACTATATATGGTGGGTAAATATTTTCGCGCTAATGGCACTATACATGGGGGGTATATTTTTTGCGCTAATAGAACTATACAGGTGCGTATATTTTTGCTTCTAATGGAACTTACATGGTGGTTATTATTTTTGCAGGCTAGATGGGAACTATACATGGTGGTATATTTTTGCGCTAAAGAACTATCACGGTGGGTATATTTTTGCTCTAAAGAACTCTATACAACATGTGGCTATATTTTTTCGCTAATGGACTATACATGGTGGCTATATTTTTGCTTAATGGAACTATACATGGTGGCTAATATTTGGCTTAATAAACTGACATGGTGGGTATATTTTTTGCTCTAATCTAATGGACTATACATAGTGGGTATATTTTTGCGCTAAGGACTATACATGTGGTATATTTTTTGGCGCTAATGGAACTATACAGGGTGGCTATATTTTTGCCTCTAAATGGAACTATACATGTGGCTATATTTACGGCGCTAAGGAACTTACATGGTGGGTATATTTTTTGCTCAATGGAACTATATTGGTGGGTATATTTTTTGCCTGATGGAACTATACTGGTGGTTTATATTTTGCGCTAATAGAACTATACATGGTGGGTATATTTTTTGCGTCTAATGGAACTATACATGGTGGGTATCATTTTGCGCTAATAGAACTATACAGGTGGGTAATTTTTGCGTCTAATGGAACTATACATGTTGGGTATATTTTTGGCGCTAATGGAACTATATACATTGTTGGGTAGAATTTTTTGCTCTAATGGAACTATACCTGGTGGGGTATATTTGTGCTCTAATATGGAACTATGCATTGTGGGTAATATTTTTGCTCTAATGAACTATACATAGTGGGGTATATTTTTGCGCGCATGGAACTATACATGTGGGTATATTTTTGTGCTAATGGAACGATACATGGTGGCTATATTTTTGCTCTAATGGAACGATCACATGGTGGCTATATTTACGCGCTAATGGAATATACATGGTGGGTATATTTTTGCTCTAATGGAACTATAATATGGTGGGTAATTTTTTGCGCTAAATGGAAACTATACAAACATGGTGGGTATATTTTTTTTGCGCTAATAGAAACTATACATGGTGGCGTATATTTTTTGCTACTAATGGAACTATACATGGTGGGTATATTTTTGCGCTAGATGCAACTATACATAATAGTGGGTTGAATTTTTGCGCTAAGGAACTATAACTGGGGGTATATTTTTGCGATAATTGAATCTATACATGGTGGGCTACATGGTGGCTTATTTTGCTACTAAGAGATACTACATGTGGCTATATTTATCGCTCTAATAGGATAATATACATATGTGGTCTATATTTTTGCTCTAATGGAACTATATATGGTGGCGTATATTTATCTGCTTAGCTAATGGATATTCTATGGAACTATCTGGGGGTATTTTTGCGCGCTAATGAACTATACATGTTGGTATATTTTGTGCTCTAATATGAACTATACTAGGTGGTGGCGTATATTGTTGCGCTACATGAAACTATACATGGTGGCTATATTTTTGTCGCTAATTAGAACTATACATGCGTTAGGCATATGCTTTATGGGCTATTCTGGCTAAATAGAATATACCATGGTGGCTATATTTTTAGCGACTAAAGAACTATCTGGTTATATTTACTGCTTACTAATAGAAACTATTACACTGGTGCTATATTTATGTGCAATGGAAACTATCCAGGGTATATTTTTGCTTAATAGAACTATACATGTGGTCGTATATGTTTGCTAATGAGAACTATCATGTGAGGTGGGTATATTTGTCCGCTAATAGAACTATACATGGTGGCTATTATTGTGCTATGGATTTACAGGCTACGCATAATGGAATATACATGGTGGGTATATTTGCTTGCTATGGAATAGACACGGGCTATATTCGTAATGGGGAACTCTGTGGCTATATTTACGTTTTGCTCTAACTGAAATATACAAGGTGTATTTTGTATGACTATACAGCGCATAACGTAGGAACTAACATGGTGGTCTTATTTGTAAGTATCTGGTATATGGCAGAATGGAACTACACATGGGTTGCGGTAGTATTTTTTTGCGCCTCTAATGGAACTACTATATGGTGGGTATATTTATGACGCTAATGGAACTATACATGTGGTATAGTTGTATTGCGCTAATGGAACTATACAGTGGTCTATTTTGCGCTAATTAGAACTTTACACTGGTGGTATATTTCTTCTGCAATAATGAAACTATTACTATGGTGGGTAGTTATTTTGCGCTATAGAACACTACTGGTTAATATGCTATAGATTAAGTCGTATATTATTGCTCTAATGGAAACTATACATGGTGGCTATATTTAGGAGTAATGGAACTATACATGGTGGCTAATTTATGCCTAATAGAACTATCAGACGATACGACTAATGGAACTAAATGTGGGTATAGTGCGCTATAACATACATGGTGGCCTATATTTTAATGCAATGCATGGAACTAACAAGTGGCTATTTACCGCTAATAGAAATCTATACCATGGTGGCTAACTTTTATGCTTATCGGAAAACTAGACTGGTTAGTGCTAATAAATAATGTTGGCGCTATTTGGAATACATAACATGAGGGCTATTATTTGTGCTAATAGACTACTACATGGTGGCTATGTTTATTGCTATGAGAACTATACATGGGGCTAATTTAACGCGCTAATTGAACTTACATGGGGCTAATTTCCGTCTCAATAGAACGTATAAGACTATCAGGTGGCTATATTAGCGCACAATAGAACACTATACAATGGTGGCTATATTACGGCTTAGGAACTATATCATGGTGCTATATTATTCGCTACTATGGGAACTATACATGCGTGGATCTTTTAGCGCTACTATACGGACATATTTTGCGAAAATACTATACATTGGGGCTATATTTTGCGCTAATGGAATAACATGGTGCGTATATTTTTGCGCTAATGAAACAGACATGGCTTGGGATATATTAGAGTAAGCATGGATAGGGGTATTGTTATGCGCTCTATGGAACTATACATGGTGTAATGGCTATATATGTGTATATACGCGCTAAAGAACTATACATGGTGAGCTATATTTACGCCGAAGGGCAACTATACATGGTGGTATTATTTCTTTTGCGGTTAAATGAACTATACATGTGTGCTATAATTTGAACTTTGTCGCTAATGGAATAAACATGTGCTATATGTTTGCGTATAATGGAACTATACTGGTGTGTATATATTTCGCTAATGGAACTATACATTGGTGGCTATAATTTATGCTGCTAATGGAATCTATACATGGTGGGATATATTTATTGACGCTAAAATGGAACTATGCTGGTGGGTATATTTTGCTCTAATAGAAACTAGCATATGTGGGTATATTTTATCGTTGGCTAAATGGAAACTCTAACATAGTGGGTACTATATTTAGTTGGCGTATAGAACTATACATGTGCTTTTGCGATATCAAATATACATGGGCTGTTTTGTGCTAAATAGAACTAACATGGTTGGCTATAGAATTTACATGGCTCTATTTAGGATAGCAAATACATGGTGGCGTATATTTTTGCTCTAATATAACTATAATGGTGGTGTATATTTTTGCCTAATGGAACTGCTACTGGTGCGTATATTTCGTGCCTCATAGAACTATACATGGTGCGTAGATGTCGTTTGCTCTATACTGGGACTATGACTGCAATAGTAGAAGGTATAATCTGTATTTTGCGCTAATGGAACTAACTGTGCTATATGAGTGCGTAAGAGTTATGTGTTATTTAGGTAATGAAACTATACACATGTGGGTAATATTGTTTAGCTCTAATAAACTAACTACAGGTGGCTATATTGTGCGCTAATAGGAATAACATGGTGGCTTAATTTGGTCTCTAATGGAAACTATAAATGGGATGTGCTGTAATATAATTGCTTATAGAATACAGGGGAATATATTTGTAATAACTATACTGGTGGCTATATACTTGCGTAATGGAACTCTACAACAGATGGTGGCAATTTGTGCGCTAATGGAACTATACATGGCTGTGCTATATTTTTACCGCTCAATGGAACTAACATGGTGGCGTAATTTTTTGCGATTATGTAAAAATATACATGGTGGGCTTATATTTTGCTACTAATGGAATATAAATGGTAGGTAATTTTTGCGCTGTAATAGAATTAACATGGTGGCATATTTTGATTAACTAAACTTACATGGTGGGTATTATTTTAGAGTAATGGTGGAACTATAACAGGTCGGTAAAAAAAGATTTTATGCGTCTAATAGGAATATAAATGGGTGGTATATTTTTGCGCTAATGAACTATAACATGTGGAGGTATCATTTTGCGCTAGGGAACTATACATGGTGGTTTTGTTCGCGCTAATGAAAACATACATGGTGGGTGATATTTACAGCTGAATGAGAACTATAATGTGCGGTATATTATTTGCGTAATGGAACTATATCGGTAGCTATATTTTTGCGCTAATGAAACTAACAGTGGGTTAATTTTTTTGCTCAATGAGACTATACCATGGTGGCGTATATTTACGCGCTAATAGAACTATACATGGTGGCTGATATGTTAGCGTAAGGAACTATTAACAATTGGTGGGTATATTAGTTGCGTAATGAACTAACATGGTGTGCTCTATTTTTTGATACTAATAGACTATACATGGTGCGTATAAGTTACTGCTAATGAGACTATACATGTGTCCTATTATAGCGCTAATGCGACCTATACATGGTGGTATATTTTTTTGCGTCTAATGGACGCTATACATGTGATGGCTATATTTTTGTGGCTAATAGAACTAACATGGTGGGTATATTTTGCCTAATGGAACTATAATTGGTTGGTATATTTAGCCACTAATGGGAAACTATACATTGTGGTATATTTTTGCGCTAACTCTACTGGCATCTTGCGCTATGGACTATCATGGGGGTATAATTTATTGCGGCTAATAGCAAATATACATGGTGGGTATATTTATCGTGCTAATAGAACTATACATGGTGTATTGTGCTTATACATTGTGACTTAGAGTAATGGAAACTATACATGGTGGGTATATTTTATGGCATTAATAGAACTATACATGGTGGGTATATTTTTGCGCTATGAACTATACATGTTGCTATATTTTTGTCCTAAATGGAATATAAAGTGGTAGCTCTATTTTTGCGCTAATAGAACTAACATGATGGCTTATTATTTATTGTCTAAAGAAACTGTATCATGGTGGCTATTAAGAATATGAATGTAATTGAGCTTATAGCGCAATGAACTATGACATGGTGGTATATTTGCCTAATAGAACTATATATGGGGTATAGTAATTTGCGCTAATGGAACTATACATGGTAGGTTATATTTACTTGCGCTAGGGAACTATAACATGGTGGATATATTTATGCGAGATGAACGATTACATGGTAGCTATAGGGTATTTGTGCGTATGAGAGCTATAATGTGGAGCTATAGGTTTGCGCTAATGGAACTATACATGGGGTAATTTTTGCCTAAATGGAACTATACGGTTGGGTACCTTTTAGCGCTAATAGAACTATACATGGTGGATATATTTACGCGCTATGGAACTACATGGTGGGTATAATTTTTGCTCTAATGGAACTATACATGGACTTACATAATAGACTTACCCAAACCTTGTTACCCTCTAGTAACCATAACCAGCAATCACAGTCTGTTGATTGCTGACTCTCGCCATCACATATGCAGCTGCTTGTCTGGCTACACACCCTTTAAGGCTAGAATGCTGACTAGTTATCAGTTTCTATATGCCCAGTTTAGGTAGACAAATATGGTGAAAGGTCAGCACTACTTCCTCTAGTGCGCAAGTTACAACTGTATGGACCGAAACCATCAATACCCCACTAGTGACTTGGGGTTTTTGGCAAGTCAGCCATCTTGACTTTCCAGTCTTCATCTTAGCTTGGGCAGATAATTTTTACATGTGTTATGGTGGATGCCAGGTGCTTGCCACAAAAATCCAAATCCTGCAGCTCTGATTTGTCCTTATGTTATGTGACACCTTTCATTAAACCCTGCTTTGTGGATAACATCTCACAACAATGTAGCAACCTAATGATCACGAGGGATAATAATAGGGGGGCTTTTCTTCTTTCTGTTCTGTCAAACTGCCGAGACCCGACATCCACCTACTCTTAATAGTCCTCTTTATCTACATAGGACTCAATTTCTTTAGATGACTTTCGCTTTGGAAAAGAACCTTGGGTTTTTGATATACGTCATATTTGTCTCATGGTTGAACAGATGAATTTATCAGTTTTTGTTTGAGAAAGTTCCTATAAGCTGTTAGGCTAGGCCACACTGCAACGCAAACGCAATACGCATAGCATGCGATTTCATGTGCGATTTTCGTTGGCGTTTGTGCGATTGCGATTTCTTCAATGAGTATAAGGAAAAACGCATGAATTGGCGATTAACAATGGCAGAACGCAAAACGCAAGCACCCGCAATCGCACCGAAAATGTCGCGTTTTTTTTGCGTTGTCCGCGTTTTCAATGATTTTGGAATATCGCAGCGGCAAATGCAAAAAACGCAGCAGTGTGCCTAGCCCTACTGTTACTGTTAGAAAACAGTCCATTAGTGGTCATTCTGAGAAGGGCTGGTCACCAAACCTGAAATGTCAGCTCACTTGTCAACAGCTGGGAATTGCAAGGGGACTAAATTCAATTGATTTTTTAAAATGAAATCGAATATGTAGAATAACTAGGTATGTATAATAATAAACTAAGATTTTTTAAACAACTTTCCACTGAACTTCACTTTATAGACAGAATTTTCTTTGTGCCCATAGGCTTTAAATGCGTCCGCATTCGGTTTTTAATCAGGTAACCGGCCAGAGTTTCAACCGTCCTCTCTAACGAAATAAAGTACTTTGTGATGTCTTGTGCGCTTTTGTTTTCTCAGAGCATTTCATCTTATACTCGTATGGAAATCCCTCGTTTTGATGTCTGGGAATTTTTACATTTTTTCTTCGATTGGTCTGGCTTTGCTGATATCATAAGTTTGATTTATATAGTAATGGCTTTAGGTTTATTTCAATCAGTTGTTCACTTAAGAGACCGTTTCATTTTTTCATCATTAATGAAAGTTTCTGATGAATCACTGCAGAGGAAAGAGTGTTTCTCTGAAACTTCTGGACCTTTACAGCTCCCTCTCTTACAAATTAATATGCCTCCACTTATGTTGCTGCCTCTGCCGCACAGCTACTCTTACACTGAAGAAAGTGCATTTTTGCTTCCTTTTTTCCTTGCTTAATTTTGTGTCTTTCTTTTCAGGCAAATGCTTGTGCACATGGGGCAGCTTCAGCTTGCTGGATCGTCAGATTTGGAACGCATGGGCATATTTAATACAGGTTGTTAAACTTTTCGCCTTCTTTATTTAACGGCAGGCCTTTTTTAAAATTTGGACTTTTTTGGCTCTTTATTAACAGTGATAACCAGTGGTGAAAGGTCATTATTACCGCTACAAATTTTGCTTTTTCGGCATACATCGCTGCGTTAATTGCGCAAGCATATTTAGAAAATGGCGAAAAGTGTATTTTGTGTTAAGTTACAAGCTATTCTCAATTTGCAGTGGCGTAACAAAACACAATTTTCCCCTGCAATCCCCTCGCAGGGGGGGGGGGCGTAAGGGCCCGGTTCTTATTAAGCTGCTTGGTGATTGGCAGCCTGTGCCTGCGTGCCCGCTGAAGGATGCATGTGCCCCTCCCCAAGTGCCCCTCAAGTTCCGAAGCAAACCGTACCGGCTTTCCCTTGTGCTGTTCTGGCCGGACAATGTAATTTAAATAAAAGTTAAAAAACCAAAAAAAAAAAAAACTTATAAGAACTTAACACTGTCTAGATAGATAGATCGCCTCGCTCGCTCCGCTCGCTCGCTCGCTCGCTCGCTCGCTCGCTGGCTCGCTCGCTCGCGCTCGCCGGCTCCTCGCTCAGCTCGCTCGCTCGCTCGCTCGCTCGCTCGCTCGCTCGCTCGCTAGCTCGTCGTCCTCGCTGGCTCCTCGCTCGCTCGCGCGCCTCGCTCGCTCGCGCGCTCGCTCGCTCGCTCGCTCTCGCTCGATAGATGAATGGAGAGAAATATTTGCAGATAGATAGACGAGAGATCGAGAGATATCAGATAGATGCTCGATCAACCGAGTGGCGTGGTGGGGCCCTAATCCAAAATTTTGCTGGGGGCCTATTGAGATCTAGTTACGCCCTGCCAATTGTGCCTGTCTGAAGTGCGAAAACGCATAAGTGGGGGGAGGGGTTCCATTTTATCTAAGCCTGCCGCCAATGGGTCCATGGAAGGTGTCAGTACATTTGTGGAGTTTTCTCACTCTTAATAAGTACCCATGGGGGTGTGAGACTATTTTCCATCATTTACTGGTAATACAATCTGAGATTTTGCTTTTTTAAGGTATTTAAATGGGGGTCGAGGGACATATTTATAAAGAGGCAACGGCTGGCCTTAGCATTAATAGCACATGTAGCAAGATTAGTTACTAATCACCTCTCACCCTTCCAAAACACCCCCCTGGACCACTACTTTATGCTGCCTTGCTTGACCTGCTTCAAACAAGTCGCCACGTGCATCTTACTGGCTAACAGTATTTACAATCGTGCTTGTATATATCGTGCTTACATATTACATAAACGTAACGCACTAATTCACAGACACAACAGCACAGTCATACAGAAAACTTAAGTAAAGCTTGCATTGTTGGGGCTTTGTGTGTGGGGTGGTGCTGTAACATACATTTTGATCTGCAGGACTTTAACTGTGGGGGCTGTGGCATTATTCACACTTTTCGCCTACAGTCCGTGACCTACCTAATTAGTGAACTCAGCCGGCGCGCCAGTTACAGAATGAGCGCGCGGATGCCGGAATGCTTACCTTCAATGGAAGGACGCTTACCTTCATGGCACACACCCCAACAGTAGAGCCCCTTGGATGGGGAGAGCCCACAGTTCCAGGATGGAGAGAGCCTCACATGTACAAACTGAGCTGGGTGGGAGGGGGAGGGTGGCATTCAAGATGTTTGGAAACTACAACTCCCAGCATGCTTTATTAGCTGGTAGTTGTAGTTTCCAAACATCTTGAATGCCAAGTGAAGAGTGGCATTCAAGATGTTTGGAACTACAACTCCCAGCTAATAAAGCATGCTTGGGAGTTGTAGTTTCCAAACATCTTGAATGCCACATCACTTGGCATTCAAGATGTTTGGAATACCACTCCAGCTAATAAAGGCATGGGGAGTTGTAGTTTCCAAACATTTGAATGCCAATTGGCACTAGTTTACTGGGATGGCAAACACTTGAATGCCAAGTTTCACCCTCAGTTTTATTTATAATTTTATTACTCGAGTCACAACTTTTATAGGTTTTTAGGTGAAATTGGGGTAACCTCGTTTATACCTCGGAGTCGGTTTATACTCAGTAAATACGGTATGTAGCAAAAGGAGCACTAATAATGCTGAAAACGGGTCAGCACATATGATGGTAAATAGGTAATACTCTCTGGTGGTTTTTCAATTATATTAAATTGGTTAATACACCCTGAACACCTATCTATGTTATTTTAAAATAATTTGGTGTTTTTTTTTCAGCCAAAGATAAATAAATAGTTATTTGTATAAAACTCAAAGGGGGCGAATTTTCTCAATTTTATTAATTGGACATGGTAAATAAGTGAACACTCCAAAGGTGAATTTTCTCTATTTTATTAATTGGACACATTTTTTTATATTGTTTATTTTCACAGCACTGAAGCTAATTATCAAACCCGTTACATAATATGGAACATACCATAAAGCTGTGTAAGAAATCGCTGGTTTATGGAACATTCCACTAAGGAATATGTTTGGGGCAAAATTCTGGTAAAATTGTCAAATAAAACAACACAAGGGAGAAAAGGGCGCAAAAGGGCCAAATCACCCTATTTATAATGGCTTTAAAATTTAAAAAAATGGACAAAAATAGCTCTGAATTACACTAGAGAGCAATCTCTCTTTTTCACAGTGATACCACCACAGTTAATTGCAATTAATAAGGCGAAACATCGTCTCAGCGATACTTTTTCCACAAAGGCGAAAGCGAAAACGCGCGTTTTATAAATAAGGCAAAATAGCTCTATTTTTTCTTGCAATGTCCTGCGAATCGTTTATATAAATATGCCATGTGTCAGAAAACAGATGATTACACGGACACAAAAGGTTACCATCTACCTAGGAGGCCGCAACAAACATTTATCCTTATGGTGCTTTACAACAATATAATGTTCCATTTACTTGACTTGTATTGTAGCCCAAACATCATATTGAGTTCTGGTGTATTTACAATTCTCGTCAGTGGTTTTGTTTATTGGGTAATAGATTACAAAATGCGGATTGAATTTTATTTTTAGATACACATGAAAATGTTCCTGACCTCATGACACCACAGGTAGAAAACAATCCAATTCAATTGCATTTATAGGATTATTCCAGCTCTTGGCTTCTAAAAAAAATAATCATTATCTGCTTCTATTATAAACCACATAAACTCACCTTAAATAAAATTTAATTGAAGTCAATCAAACAAATTAACATTATGTGCATTGACATACACTTTATTTTCCTTTGGTAAAATAGTTAACATTTAGGCATAAATCTATCAGTAAACAAAATAAAATTACCCTTTTTAAATCTCATCCCTCTACAGACCAAAACAAGCAAAAAAAAACATTCATGTTTTAAATTCCGTTACGTAAAGAATTGGACACATTTAAGCCCATGAACAATTAATTGCAATGAAATACAAACTCTTAGATTTTTAATAGTTCTGCAATGCACATACAGAAGAACTAAATATCTCATTGTGGTCATATTCTCAATTTATGGATACCGCGCCTTCAACAAACGAGTGTTGTCTGCTGATGTCTATCGTAAATTTACGATTGTTGTCGTAAATCTACGATAACTGTCCATAAATTCTTCGATATCGGACAAGGCGTAATTTGCGATTGCGATCGTATAATTAGGATCGGCCAATACAATATCCCATTGCGGTCTTCTGGTACCCATTGTATGTTACCATGAACATTCGTAATATGTTTGTAACTGTATGATCGTGCCGTACATTTATCGCGGCCACGATACTTTTATGATACGATAACGCGCAGATTTTAAATATACCTTATAGTCTTAAGGAACAATAATTAGTACTCACTTTAAAATTTAGCATACTGTATACATTACAGCTACCTATTTACTCCGAGCTGCATGCCGACGTAGAGCTATAGCTTGGCATTAAACACTTACATTTTGGTTAAAATCAACCAAGAGCTGCAAAAACACCATGAATCTCTTCTGGATAGTTTACCTATATAGTTCTATTAGTGCGTAAATATAGCCACCATGTATAGTTCCATTATCTCTTAAAATATAGCCACCATGTATAGTTCCATTAGCGCATAAATATAGCCACCATGTATAGTTCTATTAGCGCAAAAATATAGCCACCATGTATAGCTCTATTAGCGCATAAATATAGCCACCATGTATAGTTCTATTAGCGCATAAAAATAGCGACCATGTATAGTTCCATTAGCGCAAAAATATAGCCACCATGTATAGTTCCATTAGCGCATAAATATACCCACCATGTATAGTTCTATTAGCGCGTAAATATAGCCACCATGTATAGTTCTATTAGCGCATAAATTAGCGCGTAAATATAGCCACCATGTATAGTTCTATTAGCGCATAAATATAGCCACCATGTATAGTTCCATTATCTCTTAAAATATAGCCACCATGTATAGTTCCATTAGCGCAAAAATATAGCTACCATGTATAGTTCCATTAGCGCAAAAATATAGCTACCATGTATAGGTCCATTAGCGCATAAATATACCCACCATGTATAGTTCCATTAGCGCGTAAATATAAACACCATGTATAGTTCCATTAGCGCATACATATAGCCACCATGTATAGTTCTATTAGCGCATAAATATAGCCACCATGTATAGTTCTATAAGCGCATAAATATAGCCACCATGTACAGTTCCATTATCTCTTAAAATCATGTATAGTTCCATTAGCGCGTAAATATAACCACCATGTATAGTTCCATTAGCGCGTAAATATAGCCACCATGTATAGTTCTATTAGCGCGTAAATATAGCCACTGTGTGTAGTTCCATTAGCACGTAAATATAGCCACCATGTATAGTTTTATATCTCTTAAAATATAGCCACCATGTATAGTTCTATTAGCACGTAAGTTTAGCCACGATGTATAGTTCCATTAGCGCGTAAATATAGCAGCATGTATAGTTCTATTAGCATGTAAATATAGCACCATGTATAGTTCTATTAGCACGTAAATATAGCTACCATGTATAGTTCCATAACGCGGAAATATAGCACCATGTATAGTTCTATTAGCACGTAAATATAGCACCATGTATAGTTCCATTAGCACATAAATATAGCCACTATGTATAGTTCTATTAGCGCATAAATATAGCCACCATGTATATTTCTATTAGTGCATAAATATAGCAACCATGTATAGTTCTATTAGCGCATAAATATAGCCACCATGTATAGTTCTATTAGCACATAAATATAGCCACCATGTATAGTTCTATTAGCACATAAATATAGCCACCATGTATAGTTTCATTATCGCGTAAATATAGCACCATGTATAGTTCTATTAGCACATAAATATAGCCACCATGTATAGTTCCATTAGCACGTAAATATAGCCACAATGTATAGTTCTATTAGCGCATAAATATAGCCACCATGTATAGTTCCATTAGCCCATAAATATAGCCACCATGTATAGTTCCATTAGCGCATAAATATAGCCACAATGTATAGTTCTATTAGCACATAAATATAGCCACCATGTATAGTTCCATTAGCGCATAAATATAACCACCATGTTTAATTCCATTAGCGCGTAAATATAGCCACAATGTATAGTTCCATTAGTGCGTAAATATAGCCACCATGTATAGTTCTATTAGTGCGTAAATAGAGCCACAATGTATTGTTCCATTAGCTCGTTAATATAGATCCCATGTATAGTTCTATTACCACATAAATAAAGCCACCATGTATAATTCTATTACCACATAAATATAGCCGCAGTGTATAGTTCTATTAGCGCGTAAATATAGCCACCATGTATAGTTCCATTAGCGCGTAAATATAGCCACCATGTATAGTTCTATTAGCGCATAATTAGCGCAAAAATATAGCTACCATGTATAGTTCAATAAGCGCAAAAATATAGGCCAACCATGTTATTAGTTTCTATAGCGTCAAATTAGCCACCTATATCTTAGCAATGACTAATATACCCACCAATGTATGTTTCCATTAGCGCGTAAATATAGCCCACCATGTATAGTTCTATTAGCACATAAAATAGCCAACAATGTATAGTTTCTATTAGCACATAAGATAGCCCCATGTATAGTTCCAAAGCGCAAAAAATATAGCCACAATGTATAGTTATATTAGGGCAAAAATATAGCCACAATGTATAGTTCCCATTAGTGCTGTAAATATAGCCACCAGATGTCATCTATTCCAATTAGCACATTAAATATAGCCACCATGTATAGTTCTATTAGCCAAAATATAGCACCATGTATAGTTCTAATAGCGCATAAATATAGCCACCATGTATAGTTCCATTAGCGCGTAAATAATAGCAGCATGATAGTTCTATTAGCATGTAACAAAACATAGCACCATGTATAGTTCTATTAGTATCACGGTAAATATAGCCACCATGTATAGTCCAATTTGACGCAACCAATATACCCACCATGTATAGTTCCATTAGCGAGTAAATATAGCCACCAGTGTATAGTTCTATTAGCGCATAATTAGCCACATGTATAGTTCCATATGAGCAAAAAATACCCCCATGTATAGTTCCATTAGCGCAAAAATATAGCTACATGTATAGTTCCATTAGCGCATAAATATAGCTACATGTATAGTTCATAGCGCATAATATGACCACCCTGTATGTCATTAGCGCGTAAATATAACCACCATGTATAGTTCCATTAGCGCATAAATATAGCCACCATGTATAGGTCTATTAGCGCCTAAATATAGCCACCATGATAGTTCTATTAGCGCATAAATGCCACCCATGTACAGTTCCATTATCTCTAAAATATGCCACATGTAAGTTCCATTACCTCTTAAAATATAGCCACCATGTATAGTTTCCATTAGCGACAAAAATATAGCTACCATGGTAGTTATTCAATAGCGCAAAAAAAAAAATAGCTGAACATGTATAGTTCATAAGCGCCAAAAATATTAGCCACCATGTATAGTTCCATTAGCGTGTAAAATATAGCCGCCATGTATAGTTCCATTAGCACGTAAACATTGCCACTGTGTGTGAGTTCACATAGCACGTAAATATTAGCCAACATGTATGTCATTATCTCTTAAAATATAGCCACCATGTATAGTTCTATTAGCACGTAAATATAGCCACCATGTATAGTTCCATTAGCGCGTAAATATAGCCACCATGTATAGTTCTATTAGCGCGAAATATAGCCAATGTGTGTAGTTCCATTAGCACGTAAAATAAGCCACCTATAGTATCGTTGTCAGTATATCTCTTAAAATAAGCCACCATGTATAGTTCTATTAGCACGTAAAATAGCCACCATGTATAGTTCCATTAGCGCGTAAATATAGCAGCATGTATAGTTCTATTAGCATGTAAACATAGCACCATGTATAGTTCCATAACGCGGAAATATAGCACCATGTATAGTTCTATTAGCACGAAATATGCACCATGTATAGTTCCATTAGCACATAAATATAGCCACCATGTATAGTTCTATTAGCGCATAAATATAGCCCCCAGTATATTTCTATTAGTGCATAAATATAGCCACCATGTATAGTTCTATTAGCGATAATATAGCCACCATGTATAGTTCTATTAGCACATAAATATAGCCACCATGTATAGTTTCATTATCGCGTAAATATAGCACCATGTATAGTTCTATTAGCACGTAAATATAGCCACCATGTATAGTTCCATTAGCACGTAAAATATAGCCAACATATGCTGTATAGTTCTATTAGAGCATTAAATATAGCCACCATGTATAGTTCCATTAGCTCATAAATATAGCCACCCAGTATAGTTCCATTAGCACATAATATAGCCACAATGTATAGTTCTATTAGCGCATAAATATAGCCACCATGTATAGTTCCATTAGCGCAAAAATATAGCCACCATGTTTAATTCCATTAGCGCGTACATTTAGCCACAATGTATAGTTCCATTAGCGCGTAAATATACCCACCATGTATAGTTCCATTAGCGCGTAAATATAGCCACCATGTATAGTTCTATTAGCGGTAATAAGCCACCATTATAGTTTATTAGCGATAAATATAGCCACACAGAGTATGTGCTATTAGCGCATAAAAATAGCCACCATGTACTAGTTCTATCTCTTAAAATATAGCCACCATGTATAGTTCCATTAGCGCAAAAATATAGCTACCATGTATAGTTCCATTAGCGCAAAAATATAGCTCCCATGTATAGTTCCATTAGCGCAAAAAATAGCCACCATGTATAGTTCCATTAGCGCGTAAATATAGCCGGCATGTATAGTTCCATTAGCGCGTAAATATAGCTACCATGTATAGTTCTATTAGCACGTAAATATAGCCACCATGTATAGTTCCATTAGCGCTTAAATATAGCCACGCAGTATAGTCCATTAGCGCGAATATAGCACCATGTATAGTTCCATTAGCGCGTAAACTAGCCGCCATGATGTTTCCATTAGCACATAAACATAGCCACCATGTTTATGTTCTATTAGCACTTAAATATAGCCGCAAAAATATAGCTACCATGTATAGTTCCATTAACGCAAAAATATAGCTACCATGTATAGTTCCATTAGCGCATAAATATATCCACCATGTATAGTTCCATTAGCGCGTAAATATAACCACCATGTATAGTTCCATTAGCGCATAAATATAGCCACCATGTATAGTTCTATTAGCGCATAAATATAGCCACCATGTATAGTTCTATTAGCGCATAAATATAGATAGGTAAACTATCCAGAAGAGATTCATGGTGTTTTTGCAGCTCTTGGTTGATTTTAACCAAAATGTAAGTGTTTAATGCCAAGCTATAGCTCTACGTCGGCATGCAGCTCGGAGTAAATAGGTAGCTGTAATGTATACAGTATGCTAAATTTTAAAGTGAGTACTAATTATTGTTCCTTAAGACTATAAGGTATATTTAAAATCTGCGCGTTATCGTATCATAAAAGTATCGTGGCCGCGATAAATGTACGGCACGATCATACAGTTACAAACATATTACGAATGTTCATGGTAACATACAATGGGTACCAGAAGACCGCAATGGGATATTGTATTGGCCGATCCTAATTATACGATCGCAATCGCAAATTACGCCTTGTCCGATATCGAAGAATTTATGGACAGTTATCGTAGATTTACGACAACAATCGTAAATTTACGATAGACATCAGCAGACAACACTCGTTTGTTGAAGGCGCGGTATCCATAAATTGAGAATATGACCACAATGAGATATTTAGTTCTTCTGTATGTGCATTGCAGAACTATTAAAAATCTAAGAGTTTGTATTTCATTGCAATTAATTGTTCATGGGCTTAAATGTGTCCAATTCTTTACGTAACGGAATTTAAAACATGAATGTTTTTTTTTGCTTGTTTTGGTCTGTAGAGGGATGAGATTTAAAAAGGGTAATTTTATTTTGTTTACTGATAGATTTATGCCTAAATGTTAACTATTTTACCAAAGGAAAATAAAGTGTATGTCAATGCACATAATGTTAATTTGTTTGATTGACTTCAATTAAATTTTATTTAAGGTGAGTTTATGTGGTTTATAATAGAAGCAGATAATGATTATTTTTTTTAGAAGCCAAGAGCTGGAATAATCCTATAAATGCAATTGAATTGGATTGTTTTCTACCTGTGGTGTCATGAGGTCAGGAACATTTTCATGTGTATCTAAAAATAAAATTCAATCCGCATTTTGTAATCTATTACCCAATAAACAAAACCACTGACGAGAATTGTAAATACACCAGAACTCAATATGATGTTTGGGCTACAATACAAGTCAAGTAAATGGAACATTATATTGTTGTAAAGCACCATAAGGATAAATGTTTGTTGCGGCCTCCTAGGTAGATGGTAACCTTTTGTGTCCGTGTAATCATCTGTTTTCTGACACATGGCATATTTATATAAACGATTCGCAGGACATTGCAAGAAAAAATAGAGCTATTTTGCCTTATTTATAAAACGCGCGTTTTCGCTTTCGCCTTTGTGGAAAAAGTATCGCTGAGACGATGTTTCGCCTTATTAATTGCAATTAACTGTGGTGGTATCACTGTGAAAAAGAGAGATTGCTCTCTAGTGTAATTCAGAGCTATTTTTGTCCATTTTTTTAAATTTTAAAGCCATTATAAATAGGGTGATTTGGCCCTTTTGCGCCCTTTTCTCCCTTGTGTTGTTTTATTTGACAATTTTACCAGAATTTTGCCCCAAACATATTCCTTAGTGGAATGTTCCATAAACCAGCGATTTCTTACACAGCTTTATGGTATGTTCCATATTATGTAACGGGTTTGATAATTAGCTTCAGTGCTGTGAAAATAAACAATATAAAAAAATGTGTCCAATTAATAAAATAGAGAAAATTCACCTTTGGAGTGTTCACTTATTTACCATGTCCAATTAATAAAATTGAGAAAATTCGCCCCCTTTGAGTTTTATACAAATAACTATTTATTTATCTTTGGCTGAAAAAAAAACACCAAATTATTTTAAAATAACATAGATAGGTGTTCAGGGTGTATTAACCAATTTAATATAATTGAAAAACCACCAGAGAGTATTACCTATTTACCATCATATGTGCTGACCCGTTTTCAGCATTATTAGTGCTCCTTTTGCTACATACCGTATTTACTGAGTATAAACCGACTCCGAGGTATAAACGAGGTTACCCCAATTTCACCTAAAAACCTATAAAAGTTGTGACTCGAGTAATAAAATTATAAATAAAACTGAGGGTGAAACTTGGCATTCAAGTGTTTGCCATCCCAGTAAACTAGTGCCAATTGGCATTCAAATGTTTGGAAACTACAACTCCCCATGCCTTTATTAGCTGGAGTGGTATTCCAAACATCTTGAATGCCAAGTGATGTGGCATTCAAGATGTTTGGAAACTACAACTCCCAAGCATGCTTTATTAGCTGGGAGTTGTAGTTCCAAACATCTTGAATGCCACTCTTCACTTGGCATTCAAGATGTTTGGAAACTACAACTACCAGCTAATAAAGCATGCTGGGAGTTGTAGTTTCCAAACATCTTGAATGCCACCCTCCCCCTCCCACCCAGCTCAGTTTGTACATGTGAGGCTCTCTCCATCCTGGAACTGTGGGCTCTCCCCATCCAAGGGGCTCTACTGTTGGGGTGTGTGCCATGAAGGTAAGCGTCCTTCCATTGAAGGTAAGCATTCCGGCATCCGCGCGCTCATTCTGTAACTGGCGCGCCGGCTGAGTTCACTAATTAGGTAGGTCACGGACTGTAGGCGAAAAGTGTGAATAATGCCACAGCCCCCACAGTTAAAGTCCTGCAGATCAAAATGTATGTTACAGCACCACCCCACACACAAAGCCCCAACAATGCAAGCTTTACTTAAGTTTTCTGTATGACTGTGCTGTTGTGTCTGTGAATTAGTGCGTTACGTTTATGTAATATGTAAGCACGATATATACAAGCACGATTGTAAATACTGTTAGCCAGTAAGATGCACGTGGCGACTTGTTTGAAGCAGGTCAAGCAAGGCAGCATAAAGTAGTGGTCCAGGGGGGTGTTTTGGAAGGGTGAGAGGTGATTAGTAACTAATCTTGCTACATGTGCTATTAATGCTAAGGCCAGCCGTTGCCTCTTTATAAATATGTCCCTCGACCCCCATTTAAATACCTTAAAAAAGCAAAATCTCAGATTGTATTACCAGTAAATGATGGAAAATAGTCTCACACCCCCATGGGTACTTATTAAGAGTGAGAAAACTCCACAAATGTACTGACACCTTCCATGGACCCATTGGCGGCAGGCTTAGATAAAATGGAACCCCTCCCCCCACTTATGCGTTTTCGCACTTCAGACAGGCACAATTGGCAGGGCGTAACTAGATCTCAATAGGCCCCCAGCAAAATTTTGGATTAGGGCCCCACCACGCCACTCGGTTGATCGAGCATCTATCTGATATCTCTCGATCTCTCGTCTATCTATCTGCAAATATTTCTCTCCATTCATCTATCGAGCGAGAGCGAGCGAGCGAGCGAGCGCGCGAGCGAGCGAGGCGCGCGAGCGAGCGAGGAGCCAGCGAGGACGACGAGCTAGCGAGCGAGCGAGCGAGCGAGCGAGCGAGCGAGCGAGCGAGCTGAGCGAGGAGCCGGCGAGCGCGAGCGAGCGAGCCAGCGAGCGAGCGAGCGAGCGAGCGAGCGAGCGGAGCGAGCGAGGCGATCTATCTATCTAGACAGTGTTAAGTTCTTATAAGTTTTTTTTTTTTTTGGTTTTTTAACTTTTATTTAAATTACATTGTCCGGCCAGAACAGCACAAGGGAAAGCCGGTACGGTTTGCTTCGGAACTTGAGGGGCACTTGGGGAGGGGCACATGCATCCTTCAGCGGGCACGCAGGCACAGGCTGCCAATCACCAAGCAGCTTAATAAGAACCGGGCCCTTACGCCCCCCCCCCCTGCGAGGGGATTGCAGGGGAAAATTGTGTTTTGTTACGCCACTGCAAATTGAGAATAGCTTGTAACTTAACACAAAATACACTTTTCGCCATTTTCTAAATATGCTTGCGCAATTAACGCAGCGATGTATGCCGAAAAAGCAAAATTTGTAGCGGTAATAATGACCTTTCACCACTGGTTATCACTGTTAATAAAGAGCCAAAAAAGTCCAAATTTTAAAAAAGGCCTGCCGTTAAATAAAGAAGGCGAAAAGTTTAACAACCTGTATTAAATATGCCCATGCGTTCCAAATCTGACGATCCAGCAAGCTGAAGCTGCCCCATGTGCACAAGCATTTGCCTGAAAAGAAAGACACAAAATTAAGCAAGGAAAAAAGGAAGCAAAAATGCACTTTCTTCAGTGTAAGAGTAGCTGTGCGGCAGAGGCAGCAACATAAGTGGAGGCATATTAATTTGTAAGAGAGGGAGCTGTAAAGGTCCAGAAGTTTCAGAGAAACACTCTTTCCTCTGCAGTGATTCATCAGAAACTTTCATTAATGATGAAAAAATGAAACGGTCTCTTAAGTGAACAACTGATTGAAATAAACCTAAAGCCATTACTATATAAATCAAACTTATGATATCAGCAAAGCCAGACCAATCGAAGAAAAAATGTAAAAATTCCCAGACATCAAAACGAGGGATTTCCATACGAGTATAAGATGAAATGCTCTGAGAAAACAAAAGCGCACAAGACATCACAAAGTACTTTATTTCGTTAGAGAGGACGGTTGAAACTCTGGCCGGTTACCTGATTAAAAACCGAATGCGGACGCATTTAAAGCCTATGGGCACAAAGAAAATTCTGTCTATAAAGTGAAGTTCAGTGGAAAGTTGTTTAAAAAATCTTAGTTTATTATTATACATACCTAGTTATTCTACATATTCGATTTCATTTTAAAAAATCAATTGAATTTAGTCCCCTTGCAATTCCCAGCTGTTGACAAGTGAGCTGACATTTCAGGTTTGGTGACCAGCCCTTCTCAGAATGACCACTAATGGACTGTTTTCTAACAGTAACAGTAGGGCTAGGCACACTGCTGCGTTTTTTGCATTTGCCGCTGCGATATTCCAAAATCATTGAAAACGCGGACAACGCAAAAAAAACGCGACATTTTCGGTGCGATTGCGGGTGCTTGCGTTTTGCGTTCTGCCATTGTTAATCGCCAATTCATGCGTTTTTCCTTATACTCATTGAAGAAATCGCAATCGCACAAACGCCAACGAAAATCGCACATGAAATCGCATGCTATGCGTATTGCGTTTGCGTTGCAGTGTGGCCTAGCCTAACAGCTTATAGGAACTTTCTCAAACAAAAACTGATAAATTCATCTGTTCAACCATGAGACAAATATGACGTATATCAAAAACCCAAGGTTCTTTTCCAAAGCGAAAGTCATCTAAAGAAATTGAGTCCTATGTAGATAAAGAGGACTATTAAGAGTAGGTGGATGTCGGGTCTCGGCAGTTTGACAGAACAGAAAGAAGAAAAGCCCCCCTATTATTATCCCTCGTGATCATTAGGTTGCTACATTGTTGTGAGATGTTATCCACAAAGCAGGGTTTAATGAAAGGTGTCACATAACATAAGGACAAATCAGAGCTGCAGGATTTGGATTTTTGTGGCAAGCACCTGGCATCCACCATAACACATGTAAAAATTATCTGCCCAAGCTAAGATGAAGACTGGAAAGTCAAGATGGCTGACTTGCCAAAAACCCCAAGTCACTAGTGGGGTATTGATGGTTTCGGTCCATACAGTTGTAACTTGCGCACTAGAGGAAGTAGTGCTGACCTTTCACCATATTTGTCTACCTAAACTGGGCATATAGAAACTGATAACTAGTCAGCATTCTAGCCTTAAAGGGTGTGTAGCCAGACAAGCAGCTGCATATGTGATGGCGAGAGTCAGCAATCAACAGACTGTGATTGCTGGTTATGGTTACTAGAGGGTAACAAGGTTTGGGTAAGTCTATTATGTAAGTCCATGTATAGTTCCATTAGAGCAAAAATTATACCCACCATGTATAGTTCATAGCGCGTTAAATATACCCACCATGTATAGTTCTATTAGCGCAAAAAGGTACCCACCAGTATAGTTCTATTAGCGCAAAAATATACCCACATGTAGAGTTCCATTAGCGCAAAAATATACCCACATATATAGCTTCTATTACAGCACAAAAATACCCACCATGTATCGTTCATTCTCGCAAAAATATAACCACATGTTATAGTTCCATAGCGCAAAAAATATACCTCCATGTATAGTTCCATTAGCGCAAAAATATAACCCCATATATAGTTCCATTAGAGCAAAAATATACCGACCATGTATAGTTCCATTAAAGCAAAAATAACCACCATGGATAGTTCTGTTAGAGCAAAAATATAGCCCACCATGTTAGTTCTATTACAGCAAAAAATATATACCCACCTGTATACTTCCATTAGAGAACAAAAATAAGCCAACATGTATAGTTATTTTAGCGCAAAAATATACCCACCATGTATAGTTCTATTAGAGCAAAAATATACCCACATGTATAGTTCCTTTATCTCTTAAAATGATAGCCACAGTATCGTTCCATTAGAGGCAACAAATATACCACCATTGTATAGTTCTATTAGCACGTAAATATACCCACCATGTATAGTTCTATTAGCCGCAAAAATTATACCCACCATGTATCAGTGCTATTAGCGCAAAAATATACCCACCATGGTATAGTTTCCATTAGCGGCCAAAAATATACCCAACCATATATAGTTCCATTAGAGAAAAAATATACCCACCATGTAGTTCATTAGCCACAAAAAAATATACCCACAATGTATAGGTCCATTAGAGCAAAAAAAAAAATATACCCACCATGTATAGTTCGATTAGCGCAAAAATTACACACATGTATAGTCCATAGCGCAAACATATATACCACATAGATAGTGCATTAGAGCAAAAAAATATACACACCATGTTAGTTCCATTAGCGCAAAAATATACCCACAATTGTTATAGTTCCTTAGAGCAACATATCCCACCATGTATAGTTCTATTAGCGCGTAAATATACCCACCATGGATAGTTCTATTAAAGCAAAAAAAATGTACCCACATGTCTAGTTCTATTAGCGCAAAAAATATACCCACCAGATATAGTTCCATGAGCGCAAAAAAATATACCCACATATATAGTTCTATTACAGCAAAAATATCCCCACCATGTATAGTTTATTAGCGCAACAAAAATTATCCACCATGTATAGTTCCTAGCGCAAAATATACCCTCCATATGTTATAGTTCCATTAGCGCAAAAATATACCCCCAATTATAATAGTTCCATTAGAGCAAAAATCTTTTTTTTTTTACCGACCATGTTATAGTTCCATAGCGCAAAAATATACCCACCATGTATAGTTTAGTAGAGCAAAAAATATGCCACCATGTAAAGTTCTATTACAGCAAAAATTACCCACCATGTATACTTCCCATTAGAGCAAAATATAACCCACCATGCTATATTCTATTAGCCCGCAAAAAATTTACCCACCATGTTAGTTCCATTAGAGCAAAAAATTATAGCACACCATGTATAGTTCCATTAGCGCAAAATATAGCCACCATTTTGAGAGTTCCATTACGCAAAAATATACCACTAGGCTATAGTTCATTAGAGCAAAATATACCCACCATGTAGTTTCTAGTAAAGCAATATATTACCACACCTGTATAGTTTCCATTAGAGAAAAAATATAGCCACCATGTTATTCCATTAGCAGCAAAAAATATAGCCACCATGTATAGTCTATTAGAGCAAACAATATTACCCACGTGTTGTATAGTTTATTAGCGCAAAAAAATAACCCACAGGTTAGTTCATTAGCGCAAAAATTATACCCACCATGGATAGTCCTTAGAGCAAAAATCTACGCACCATGGAAGTTCTATGAGGCAAAAATATACCCCAATGTAGAGTTCCATTAGCGCAAAAATATACCCACCATATATAGTTCCATTTAGAGCAAAAATATACCCACCATGTAAGTTCCAATTAGAGTGTAATATAGCCACCATGTATAGTTCATTTAGGGCCAAAAATTATAGCCACAATGTATAGTTCATATAGCGCCCAAAAAATTATACCCACTATGTTAAGTTCCATTTAGCCGCAAAAATATACCCACTAGCTAGTTTCATTAGAGCAAAAATATACCCACCATGCATAGTTCCATTTTAGAGCAAAAATATACCCACATGTATAGATTCAATTTAGAGCAAAATTATACACACCATGTATAGTTCCATTAGCGCCACAAAATAATACACACCAGGTATAGTTCCATTATAGCGCAAAATACTAGACACATGTATAGTCCATTAGCGACAAAAAACAAATTATAGCTACCATGTATAGTTCATTTACCGCAAAAAAAAATAAACAACCATGTATAGTTGCCCTTAGGCGAAATATAGCTTACCATGTATAGTTCCATTTAGCGCAAAAATATAGCCACCCATGGATAGTTCCATAGTGCGTAAATATACCCACCATGTCTTTATAGTTCTATTAGCGCAAAAATATTACCCACCATGTATATTCCATGTAGCGCAAAATATAGCCACCAATGTATAGTATAGTTCCATATTTAGAGTGCGAAAGAGAGCCACCATGTATAGTTCCATAGTAGCGCAAAAAATATAGTCACCATGATATAGTTCCATAAGCGCGTTCGTTAAATATAGCCACCATTGTATAGTGTTCTATTGTGCGTAAATATAGCCACCCATGTATAGTCTTATAGTTCTATTAGATAGCACAAAAATATAGCCCCATGTAAGTCAATTAGCGCGTTAAATAAGCCACCATGTATAGTTCTATTAGCAATAAATATAGCCACCATGTATAGTCTATTAGCACAAAATATAGCCACCATGTATATTCCAATAGCGCAAAATATAGCCACCATGTCTAGTTCGATTAGGAGCAAAAAAAAGTAGCCACCATGTTGTATAGTTCCATTAGTGGCGTTAAAGATAGCCACATGTAGTTCCATAGCGATCATATAAAATATACCACCATGTATGTATATAGACGCAAAAATTTAGCCACCATGTGTAGTTCTATTAGCGGCATAAATATAGCCACCATGTATAGTTCCATTATCTCCTAAAATATAGCCACCATGTAAGTTTCCATTAGAGCAAAAAATATACCCACATGTTATAGTCTATTAGCGCAAAAATATTACAACCAGGTAGTGGTTCTATTAGCGCAAAAATATACCCACCATATATAGTTTATTACAGAAAAAAAAATATACCCACCAGGTATAGTTCTATTAGCGCAAAAAGATACCACATGTATAGTTCCCATTAGCGCAAAAAATATACCACCATGTATAGTTCCATTAGCGTAATAAAATTATTACCCACCATATATAAGGTCCAATTAGAGGGCAAAAAAAATATACCCACCATGTGTAGTTCCCATATCTCTTAAAACTATAGCCACCATGTATAGTTCCATTATTTAGAGCATAAAAATACCCATTTGTATAGTTCATTAGAGCAAAAAAATATAGCCACAGAGCCACCATGTATAGCGTTCTATTACAGCAAAAATATACCCAACATGTATAGTTCCATTAGGAGCAAAAAAAAATAAAGCCACCATGCATAGTTCTATTAGCCGGGGGCAAATATACCCTACCATGATAGTTCTCTTAGAGCAAAAAATATACCCACATGTATAGTTCTATTAGAGCAAAAATATACCCACCATGGATAGTTTCATATCTCTTAAAATATAGCCACCATGTAATAGTTCCATTAGTAGAGCAAAAAATATACCACCATGATAGTTCTATTAGCGCAAAAAATAACCACCATGTATAGTTCTTTAGAGCAAAAATATGCCCACCATGTATAGTTCTATTAGCGACAAAAAATATAGCCACCATGTATAGTTCTATGAGCGCAAAAATATACCCACCACAGGTATAGTTCCATCATTAGAGCACAAAAATATACCAACATGATAGTTCTATTAGCGCCAAAAGATACCCACCATGTCATAGTCCATAGCGCAAAAATATACCCAACCATATATAGTTCCATTAGAAGCAAAAATATTACCCCACCATATATAGTTACCATTAGAGCGTAAATATAGCCACATGTTATGTATACTGCCTTAGAGCAAAAATATAGCCACCATGTAGCCCACCATGTATAGATTCAATTATCGCAAAAATATACCCCCAGTTATAGTTCCTTAGCGCAAAAATTCAACCCACTATTATGTATAGTTGCATCTAGCGCAAAAATATACCCACCATGTATAGTTCCATTAGTAGCAAAAAATATACGCCACCATGTATAGTTTCTATTAGCGCAAAAAAAATATACCCACCATGTTTGTATAGTTTCCATTTAGCGCAAAAAATTACCCACCATATTATAGTTCCATTAGAGCAAAAATATACCCACCATGTATATTCCATTAGCGCGTAAATATAGCCACCATGTGATCGTTCCATTAGAGCAAAAATATAGCCACCATGTATCGTTCCATTAGCACAAAAATATACCCACATGTATAGTTCCATGCGCGCAAAAATATACCCCACTATGTATAGTTCATTAGAGCAAAAATATTACCCACAATGCATAGTTCCATATTAGAGCACAAATATACCCCACCAGGTATAGTTCCATTAGAGCAAAAAATTCTACCCAACAATGTATATAGTTCCATTAGCGCCAAAAATATACCCAACATGTATAGTTCCATTAGACGCAAAAATTACCCACCTGTATAGTTCTATTAGCGCAAAATGATACCCACCATGTATAGTTCCATTAGACGCAAAAAATATACCCACCATGTATAGTTCTATTAGCGCAAAATATAAACCACCAGTATAGTTCCATCAGGCAAAAAATATACCCACCAATATAGTTCCATTGAGCAAAAAATATACCCACCATGTAAGTTCCTTAGCGCCGTAAATATAGCCACATGTATAGTTCCATTTAGAGGCAAAAATATAGCCACCCTGTATAGTTCCATTAGCGCCAAAAAATATACCACATGTATAGTCCTTAGCGCAAAAATATACCCACTATGTATAGTCCATTAGATTAGAGCAAAAAATATACCCACCATGTCAGTTTATTAAGCCAAATATTAGCCACCATGTATAGTTCCATTAAGCAAAAATATAGCCACCATGTATAGTCCATTAGCGAAAAAATATAGCCACATGTTGTATAGAGTTCTTTAGAGCAAAAATATACCCACCGTGATAGTTCTTTAGCGCAAAAATATACCACCATGTATAGTTCCCATCTAGCCTGCAAAAATAATAACCACCATGTAAGTTCCATTAGAAGCAAAAATATACGCACCTGTATAGTTCTATTAGCGCAAAAAATATACCCCCCATGTATAGTGCCATTAGCGCGAAAATATTTACCCACCATATATAGTTTCATTAGAGCAAAAATATACCCACCATGTATAGTGCCATAGCGCGTAAATATAGCCACCATGATAGTTCCTTCCAGTAGAGCAAAATATAGCCACATTGTTGTTCCATTAGCCGCAAACATATACCCACTATGTATATTCCATTAGCGCAAAAATATACCATATGTTAGTTCCATTATGAGCAAAAATATACCCACATGCATAGTTCCATTAGAGCAAAATATACCCAACCAGTATAGTTCCATTAGAGCAAAAATATACCCACATGGATAGTTCCATTAGCGCAAAAAATATAGCACCATGTATAGTTACATTACGCCGCAAAAAAATATAAGCTACCATGTATAGTTCCATTACCGCAAAAATATAAACCACCATGATAGTTCATTAGTGCGTAAATATAGCTACCAGTTAGTTTCCATTGAGCGCAAAAATATAGCCACCATGTATAGTTCCATAGTGCGTAAAATACCCACCATGTATCGTTCTATTAGCGCAAAAAAACTATACCCACCATGTATCGTTTCCATAGCGCAAAAATATAGCCACCATGTATAGTTCATTAGTGCGTAAATAGAGCCACCATGTATAGTTCCTTCCATTCGGCAAAAATATAGCCACAATGTATAGTTCCATTAGCGCCCAAACACGATTACCCACCATGTATAGACTATAGACCATAAATTAGCCACATGTATAGTTCTTATAGTTTCTATTAGCACATAATATAGCCACCATGTATTTGAGTGCATTAGAACGCGTAAATAAGCCACCATGTATATTCTATTAGCACATCAATATAGCACACCTGTATAGTTATATTAGCACATAATTAGCCACCATGTATAGTTTCCAATAGCGCAAAAAATATAGCCACAATGTGATAGTTCTATTAGAGCAAAAATTATAGCCACAATGTATAGTTCCATTTAGAGTGCGTTAAATATAGCCACCATGTATAGTTCCATTAGCACATAAATTAAATATAGCCACCATGTATAGTTCTATTAGCGCAAAAATTATAGCCACCATGGATAGTTCTATGAGCGCATTAAATATGCACCATGTATAGTTCCATATCTCTAAAATATAGCACCATGATAGTTCCATTGAGAGCAAAAATATACCCACCATGTATGTTGTATTAGCGCAAAAAATATACCAACCATGTAAGATTCATTACGCGCAAAAATTATACCCACCATTTATGTATAGTTCCATAGAGGCAAAAAATATACCATTAGCTATAGTTCTTTAGAGCAAAAATATAGCCACATGTATAGTTTCTCATTACAGCAAAAATTAACCACCATGTATGTTCCATTAGAGCAAAAATAAAGCCACATGTATAGCCTATTAGCGCAAAATATACCCACCATGTATAGTTCTATTAGAGCAAAATATACCACCATGTATAGTTCTATTAGAGCAAAAATATACCCAACCATGTAGAGTTCCATTATCTTAAAAATATAGCCACCATGCTTAGTTAAATTAGAGCAAAAATATACCCACCATGAAAGTTCTATTAGCGCAAAAAATTACCCACCATGTATAGTTCTATTAGAGCAAAAAATATAGCCACCATGTATAGTTCTTATAGCGCAAAAAATAGCAACATTGTATAGGTCTATTAGCGCAAAAAATATAACCCACCAGGTTAGTTCCATTAGAGCAAAAATATACCCACCATGTGTATAGATTCTATAGCGACAAAAAAAGATAACCCCACCATGATAGTTCCCATTAGCGCAAAAATATACCCACCATATTAGTTCCATTAGCGCGTAAATAAGCCACCATGTATAGTTCCTTAGAGCAACAATATAGCCCACCATGTATAGTTCCATGCGCCGCCAAAAATATACCCCACCATTGTATCGTTCCATTAGCGCAAAAATATTACCCACGATGTATCGTGGCAATTAGCGCAAAAATATACCCACCATGTATTATAGTTCTTTGGCGCCAAAAAGATACCCAACATGTATAGTTCCATTAGAGCAAAATATAACCCACCCTGTATAGTTATCTTAGCCGCAAAACTATACCCACCATGTATAGTTCCATTTAGCGCAAAACTATTACCCACCAATATAGTTCATTAGAGCAAAAAATATACCCACCATTGTTATAGTCATTAGCGCGGGAAATATAGCCCACCATGTATACGTTCCATTTAGAGCAAAAATATAGCCACCATGTATAGTTCTTAGAGCAAAAATATGCCACCATTGTATAGAAAAATACTTCATTTAGCGCAAAAAATCCCACAGTATTAGTTCATTAGCGACAAAAATATACCCACTATGTATAGTTCCATTAGAGCAAAAATATACCCACCATGTTATAGTTCCATTAGAGCAAAAAATATAGCCACCAGTATAGTTCCTATATTAGCGCAAAAATATACCACAATGTTATAGTTCTATTAGAGCACAAAATATACCCACAGTGTATATTCCACAATGCAAAAATATACCCACCAGTATATCGTTCCATTAGAGCAAAAATATAACCCACCATGTGAGTTCCATTAGCGCCGTCGTTAAAATATTAGCCACCAGTATAGTTCCATTAGAGCAAATATAGCCACCAGTTGTAGTTCCATTAGCGAAAAAATATACCCCAATGTATAGTTCCATTAGGCAAAAATATACCCACTATGTATTTAGTTTCCAGTAAAGCAAAATTATACCCACCATGTAGTTATATTAAAGCAAATATATAGCCACCATGTATAGTTCCATTAGAGCAAAAATATAGCCACCATGTATAGTTCCATTAGCGCTAAAAAATATAGGCCCCCCAAACCATGTATATTCATTAGAGCAAAAAAATATTACCACGGAGTGTATAGTTCTATTAGCGCAAAAAATATACCACCATGTAGATTTCCATTAGCGCAAAACTATACCCCCCAGTATAGTTCATTAGAGCAAAAATATACGCAACCATGTATAGTTTCTATTAGCGCAAATATAACCCCATGATAGTCATTAGCGCAAAAATTATACCCACCATATATAGTTCCATTAGAGCAAAAATATACCCACCATGTAAGTTCCATTAGCGCGTAAATGATAGCCACCATGTTATAGTTCCTATTAGAGCAAAAAGATTGCCACCATGTATAGTCCATTAGCCGCAAAAAAATATACCACTTTGTATAGTTTCCATTAGGCAAAAATATTACCCACTATGTATAGTTCCATTATAGGCAACATATACCCACCAGCCATGTTCCTTAGAGCAAAATATACCCACCATGTATAGTTTCCATTAGAGCAAAATATACCCACAATGTATCTAGTTCCATTAGCGCACAAAATACCCAACATGGATAGTTCCATTAGCGCAAAAATATAGCCACCATGTATAGTTCCATAGCGCCGCAAAAATATAGCTACCATGTATTATAGTTCCGTACCGCAAAATATAACCACCATTGTTATAGTTCCAATTTTAGTGCGAAATATAAGCTACATGTGATAGTTCCATTAGCGCACAAAAAATATAGCCACCATGTATAGATCCTAGTGCGTAAATATGACCCACCATGTATAGTTCTATTGCCGCAAAAAATTACCCACCAGTATAGTTCCATTAGCGCAAAATATAGCCACATGTATAGTTCCATTAGTGCGTAAAGATAGCACCATGATAGTTCCAGTAAGCAAAAATATAGCCACATGTATAGGTTCCATTGCGCAAAAATATACCACCATGTTATAGTTCTATTAGCCACATTAATATAGCCACCATGAAGTTCTTTAAGTTCTAATTAGCACATTAATATAGCCACCAGGTATAGTTCCAGTAGCGCGTAAATCTAGCCACATGTTATAGTTCTATTAGCACCTAAATATAAGCCACCATGTATAGTTATATTAGCACCTATTTAAATATAGCCACCATGTTATAGTTCAATAGCGCAAAAATATAGCCACAATGTTAGAGTTCTATTAGAGCAAAAATATAGCCACAATGTTATAGTTCCATTAGTGCGTAAATATAGCCACCATGCTATAGTTCCGTTTAGACATAATATAGCCACCATGTATAGTTCTATTAGCGCCAAAAAATATAGCCACCATGTTATAGTCTATTAGCGCATAAAATATAGCCACCATGTATAGTCCATATCTCTTTTTAAATATCGCCACCATGTATGTTCCATTAGAGCAAAAAATTTATTACCCACCATGTATAGTTGTATATTAGCGCAAAAATATACCCACCATGTAAGTTCGATTAGCGCAACAATATACCCACATGTATAGTTCCATTGAGCAAAAAATACCAATTATGTATAGTTCTATTAGAGCAAAAATATAGCCACCATGTTAGTAGTTCTATTACAGCAAAAAATTACCCACTCATGTATAGTTCATTAGAGCAAAAAAAGAAAGCCACCATGGGTATAGTTTCTTGCGCAAAAATATACCCACATGTAGAGTTCTATAGAAGCAAAAATATACCCCACCATGTATAGTTTATTAGAGCCAAAAATATCACCCACCATCCCCCATGTATAGTTCCATTATCTCTTAAATATAGCCCCCATGTATAGTTCCTTAGAGCAAAATTATACCCACCATGAATGTTCTATTAGCGCAAAAATTACCACCATGTATAGTCTATTAGAAGCAAAAATATAAGCAACCATGTATAGTTAATTAGCGCAAAAATATAGCACCATGCGATAAGTTCTATTAGCGCAAAAAAATATAACCACCATGTATAGTTCCATTAGAGCAAAAAAATATACCCACCATGTATAGTTCCATTAGAGCAAAAATATACCCCACCATATATAAGTCCCATTAGATCAAAAATATACCAACCATAGATATAGTTTCCATTAGCGCGTAAATATAGCCACCAGTATAGTTCCATTGAGCAAAAATATAGCCACCAGTATAGTTCCATTAGCGCAAAAATATCCCACCATGTGATAGTTCCATTAGCGCAAAAATATAACCACTATGTATAGTTGCATTTTAGACTCCCAAAAAAACCCACCATTGTAAGTTCTATTAGCGCAAAACAAATATACCCACCATGTATAGTCCATTTAGAGCCAAAAATATACCACCAGGTATAGTTCTATTAGCGCAAAATATTATTACCCACCATGTATAGTTCCATAGCGCAAAAAATATACCCACCAATATAGTTCCCTTAGAGCCAAAATATACCCCACCATGTATAGTTCCATTAGCGCGTAAATATAGCCACCAGGTATAGTTCCATTGAGCAAAAATATAGCCACCAGGTTATTATGTGTTTCCATTAGAGCAAAAATTAGCCACCAGTATAGTTCATTAGCGCAAAAAATATACCCACCATGTATAGTTCCATTTAGCGCAAAAAATATACCCACTAGTTGTTCAATTAGAGCAAAAAAATATACCCACCATGTATAGTTCCATTAGAGCAAAAATATAGCCACCATGTATAGTTCCCATATTAGCGCAAAAATATAAGCCACCAGTATTAGTTCTATAGAGCCAAAAATATACCCACCGGTGTGTATAGTCTATGAGCGCAAAAATAACCCAACGTGTATAGTTCCAATAGCGCAAAAATATACCACCAGTATAGTTCCATTAGAGCAAAAATATACGCACCATAATGTATAGTTCTTTTTTAGCCGCCAAAAATCATATACCCACCATGTATCGTTCCATTAGCGCAAAATTATTACCCACCATATATAGTTCCAGTACCAGCAAAAATATACCCCACCTATATAGTTCCATTAGCGCGTAAATAAGGACACATGTATAGTTCCATTAGAAGCAAAAATATAGCCACAAGTATATAGTTCCATTAGCGCAAAAAAAAGACCACCATGTATAGGTCCATGAGTGCAAAAAATATAACCCACTATGTATTGTTCCACTAGAGCAAAAATATACCCACCATGTAAAGTCTATCAGCACATAATATAGCCACATGTATAGTTCATTAGCGCGAAATATAACCACCATTTGTATAGCTTCATTAGTTGCGTAAAATATAGCCGCATGTATAGCTTCCATTATCTCTTAAAAAGAGCCACCATGTATAGTTTCCATTAGCGCAAAAATATAGCAACCATGTATAGTTTTCTATTGCGCAAAAAAATATAGCCACCATGTAAGTTCATTAGTGCGTTATAAATATAGCCACCATGTATAGTTCCATTATCTCTTAAAATATAGCCACCATGTATTAGTTCCATTAGCCGCATAAATATAGCCCACCAGTTATAGTTCTATTAGCGCAAAAATATAGCACCCATGTATAGCTCTATTAGCGCATAAAATATAGCCACAATGTTATAGTTCGATTTAGCGCCATAAAATAGCGACCAGTATAGTTTCCGATTCCGCAAAAATATAGCCCACCATGTATAGTCCATTAGCGCATAAATATACCCACAGGTATAGTTCTATTAGGCGCGTAAATATAGCCACCATGTATAGTTTATTAGCGCATAAATAAATCTAGCCACCATGTATAGTTCCAGATCCTTAAAATATAGCCACCAGTATAGTTCCGATTAGCGCACAAAAAATCTAGCTACCATGTTAGAGTTCATTAGCGCAAAATATGCTACCATGATAGGTCCATTAGCGCATAAATATACCCACCATGTATGTTCCATTAGCGCGTTAAATAGAACACCATGGATAGTTCATTAGAGCATACAATAGCCACCATGTATAGTTCTATATTAGCGCATAATATAGCAACATGTATAGTTCTATAGCGCAAAATATAGCCACCTGTACAGTTCCATTTATCTATTTTAAAATATAGCCCCATGTATAGTTCCTTTAGCGCCAAAAAGATACTACCAGTATAGTTCCATTAGCGCAAAAATATTAGCTACCATGTATAGTTCAATGAAGCGCAAAAAATATAGCCACATTATAGTTCCATTTAGCGCGTTAAATATAGCCGCCATGTATAGTTCCAATTACACGGTAAATATAGCCACCAGTATAGTTTATTAGCGCCTGTAAATATAGCCACTGTGTGTAGTTCCATTAGCCCGTTAAATATAGCCACCCATGTATAGTTTTTATCTCTAAATATATGCCACCCGGTATAGTCTATTAGCACGTATCGTTTAGACACGATGTATAGTTCATTTAGCGCGTCGGATAAAATATATAGCAGCATGTATAGTTCTATTAGCATTGTAATATAGCACCATGTATGGTCGATAGCACTAAATATAGCTACCATGTATAGTTCCATAACGCGGGAAAAATAAGCACCATGTATAGTTCTATTAGCACGTAATATAGCACCGTATAGGTCCATTAGCACATAAATATAGCCACTATGTATAGTTCTATTAGACATTAATATAGCCATTGTAAATATTCTATTAGTGCATTAAATATAGCAACCATGTATAGTTCTATTAGCAGCAATAAAATAGCCACCATGTATATCTATTAGCACAATCAATATAGCCACCAAAATTTTTTTTTTTTGTATAGTTCTATTAGCAAATAACATATAGCCACAATGTATAGTTTCATTATCGCGGAAAATATAGCAACGCACCATGTATAGTTCATTAACAAGTAAATATAGCCAACCATGTAAGTTAGTTCCATTAGCACGTAAATATAAGCCACAATGTATAGTTTATTAGAAGCATAATTATAGCCCACCATGTATAGTTCCATTAGCCATAAACTATAGCCACCATGTATAGTTCCATTAGCGCATAAATATAGCCACAATGTATAGTTCTATTTAGCACACATAAATATAGCACCAGTATAGTTCCATTAAGCGCATAATATAACACCCAACCGTTTACTTTAATTCCCCATTGGCGGTAAAAATATAGCCACAGGTATAGTTCCTTAGTGCCGTAATATAGACACCATGTATAGTTCTATTAGTGCGTAAATATATAGCAACAATGTATAGTCCATTAGCTCGTCGTTAAAAATTAGATCCCAGGCTATAGTTCTATTACCACATAAAATAGCCACCCATGTACAATTCTATTACCACATAAAATATAGCCGCCAGTGTTATAGATTCTTTAGCGCGTTTAAATATAGCCACCATGTATAGTTCCATTAGCGCGTAAATATCCACCATGTTAGTTCGATAGCGCATAAATATAGTCCACCATGTATAGTTCCATTATCTCTTAAAAATATTATAGTCACCATGTAAGTTCCATTAGCCGTAACAATATTATTACCCACCATATATAAATTCCATTAGAGCAAAAAGATACCCACCATGTTATTAGTTCAATTATCTCTTAAAATTTAGCCACCACACCATGTTATAGTTCATTTTAGAGTAAAAATTACTCAACCATGTATTGTATAGTTCTATTGATAGAAGCAAAAATATAGCCACCATGATAGTTCATTACAGCAAAAATATACCCACATGTATAGTACATATTAGAGCAAAAATAAAGACACCAAGTATAGTTCTATTAGAGCAAAAATCACCCCCCACCCAGTATGTTCCATTAGAGCAAAAATATACCCACAATGTATAGTTCTTATTAGAGCAAAAATGTTCACCCACATGATATAGGTTCCATAGCGCCGTAATATAGCACACCATGTATAAGTTCAATAGAGCCAAAAATTATAGCCCACCATTATAAGTTCCATATAGCGCAAAAATATACCCACCATGCTATAGGTGCATAGCGCAAAAATATACCCCATGTTATAGTCTATTAGCGCAAAAATATTAACCCACACTGTATGTTCCATTTGAGCAAAATATACCCAACATTGCATATTCTATTAGCGCAAAAATATACCCACCCTGTATATTCCTTAGCGCATAAAATTTATACCCACCATATATAGTTCCATAGAGCAAAAATATACCCCACATGTTATAGTTCCATTAGCGCATAAATATAGCCCACAATGTATTAGTTCCATGTGAGCAAAAAATATAGCCACCATGTATAGTCCATTAGCGCAAAATAACCCACCATGGTATAGTTCATTAGCGCAAAAAAAAAAAATTATACCCACTATGTATAGTTCCATTAGAGAAAAATATACCTACCAGGTATGTCCATTAGAGCAAAAATATAGCCACCATGTTATAGTTCCATTAGACAAAAATATAGCCACCAGGATAGTTCTATTAGACGCAAAAAATAAGCCACCATGTAGCGTTCTATTAGACGCAAAAATATACCCACGTGTATAGTTCTATTAGCCGCACCAAAATACCCACATTATAGTTCATTAGAGCAAAAATATACGCACCCTTGTATAGTTCTTTTTTAGAGCAAAAATTACCCACCGTTGTTATAGTTCCATTAGCACGTCCCAAAATATACCACCATGATATATTCATTAGAGCAAATAGTCCCACGTTGTACGTTCCAGTAGCACGTAAATATAGCCACCATGTATATTCATTAGGCGTAATAGTACACCAGTATTAGTCACGGTAAATATAGCCACCATGTATAGTCTATTAGCACGTACAATCTATACAGCCATGTAGATTCATAGCCGTAAATATACATTGGTTCGTCTATTAGCATAAAATAGCCACAATGGTTTAGTTCTCATTAGAGTAAATCTAGCTCACCATGTATAGTTCCACAAAACGCGCAAAATCTACCCCATGTCATGTATAGTTCAGAATCAGCCTAAAATAAGCCACCAGGTATAGTTCCTCTTGAGCGCTTAACATATAGCCACGCGACGTTGATAGTCCATTGCTTAATTACCCCTGTCCTATACGTAAATATAGCCACCATGTTATGTTCTATTAGCGCATAAATATAGCCACCGATGTATAGTTCAATTCGAACAAAAATAGCACCATTATAGTTCTAATTAGCAAAAATAAGCCACCATGGATAGTTGCTATTAGCATAAATATAACCACCAGGTATTGTTCATGCTCATATAGCCTTATAAGCGTTAAAATATACCACATGTTAAAAGTTCCAATTAGCACGCATAAAAAATAGCACAACTGTATAGTTCAATCGTAGCGCCTAATTATAGCCAATGTATAGTTCTATTACGCAAATAGCACAGTGACATATTTATAAATAGCCACCATGGCTACAGTTCATTACTATCAGAAATATAGCCCCAGTATAGTTCAACTTTAGCGCCAAAAATATAGCACAAGTGTTAGTTCTCATTAGCCGCAAAATATAGACATGTATAGTTCAATTAAGCGCAAAATATTGCACCATGGTTATTCCATTAGCGCGTAAATATAGCCCATGTATAGTTCCATTAGCGACGGTTAAATATAGCCACGATGTATAGTTCTCTGATAGCGCGTAAAGATACCACTGTTGTAGTTCCATTACGCACGTAACATATTAGCCGCACATGTATAGTTCCATTTAGTCCTAAAATATAGCACACATGTATAGTTTTATTAGCACTGAAAATAGCGCCATGTATGTTCCATTAGCGCAAATATAGCACCATGTATAGTTCTATTAGCATGTAATTAAATATAGCACCATGCGATAGTTTCTATTAGAACTTAAATATAGCCACCATGTATAGTTCCATTAGCGCTTAAATATAGCCCACCATGTATAGTTCCATTAGCACGTAAATAGCCACCAGTATAGTTCTATTAGCGCACATAAATATAGCCACCATGTATAGTTCCAGTAAGCAGCAAAAAATATAGCCCACCATGTATAGTTCCATAGCAGCAAAAATATAGCCACCATGTATAGTTCCATTAGCGCATAATATAGCCACCATGTATAGTTCTCATTAGCGCATAAAATAGCCACCATGTATAGTTCATTAGCGCATAAATAGAACCACCATGTATAGTTCATTAGCGCATTAAATATAGCACCATGTATAGTTCTATTAGCGCATAAAATAGCCACCATTTGTATAGTTCTATTAGCGCATAAATATAGCCACCATGTACAGTTCCATTATCTCTTAAAATATAGCCACCATGTACAGTCCATTATCTCTTAAAATAAAGCCATCATGTATAGTTCCTTTAGCGCAAAAATATAGCTACCATGTATAGTTCCATTAGCGCAAAAATATAGCTACCATGTATAGTTCAATAAGCGCAAAAATATAGCCACCATGTATAGTTCTTATAGTCTATTGCAATAAATATAGCCACCATGTATAGTTCCATTAGCGCGTAAATATAGCCACCATGTATAGTTCTCATTAGCACATAAATATAGCACCATGTATAGTTCTATTTGCACATAAATATAGCACCATGTATAGTTCCAATTAGCGCAAAAATATAGCCACAATGTATAGTTCTATTAGGCAAAAATATAGCCACAATGTATATTCCATTAGTGCGTATAAATATAGCCACATGTATAGTTCCATTAGCACACTTAAATATAGCCACCATGTATAGTTTATTAGCGCAAAATATAGCCCCAGTATAGTTCATTAGCGCTAAATATAGCCACCATGTTTAGTCCATTAGCGCGAAATATAGCAGATGTATAGTCTTATTAGCATGTAACATAGCACCATGATAGTTCTATTAGCACGTAATATAGCCACCATGTATAGTTCCATTAGCGTTAAATATACCCACCATGTTTAGGTACATTTAGTCAGCGTAAATATTCAGCCCACCATGCTATAGTTCTATTAGCGCATAAATATAGCCACATGTATAGTTCCATTAGAGCTAAAATATACCCACCATGTATAGTTCCATTAGCGCAAAATAATAGCTACCATGTTTAGTTCCATTAATTACGCATAAATATGCTACCATGTATAGTCCATTACGCTGCATAAATATACCCACCATGTATGTTCCATTAGGCGTAAATAACCACCATGTATAGTTCCATTAGCGCCATAAATATAGCCACATGTATAGTTCTATTAGCGCATAAATATACGCCACCATGTATAGTTATATAGCGCATAAATATAGCCACATGTATCAGTTCCAATTCTCTTAAAATATAGCACCATGTACAGTTCTCATTATCTCTTAAAATATAGCCACCATGTATAGTTCCTTTAGCGAAAATATAGCTACCATGTATAGTTCCTATAGCGCAAAAATATAGCTCCATGTATAGTTTCAATAAGCGCAAAAATATAGCACCATGTTAGTTCATTAGCGTGTAAATATAGCCGCCATGTATAGTTCCATTAGCACGTAAACATTGTGCCACTGTGTGTAGTTCCATTAGCACGTAAATATAGCCACCCTGTATAGTTTTCATTATTCTTAAATATAGCCACCATGTATAAGTTCTATAGCAGTAAAGATAGCCACCATGTATAGTTCCATTTAGCGCGTAATATAGCCACCATGTAAGTAATTAGCGCGATATATAGCCACTTGTGAGTTCCATTAGCAGTAAATATAGCCACCATGTATAGTTTCAATTATCTCTATAAATATAGCCACCATGTATAGTTCTATTAGCACGTAAATATAGCACCCATGTATAGTTCTATTAGCAGCTAAATATAGCAGCAGTGATAGTTCTATTAGCATGTAAACATAGCCATGATAGTCCATAACCAGAAATAGCACCATTATAGTTTCTATTAGCACGTAAATATGCACCATGTATAGTTCCATTAGCACATAAATAGCCACCATGTATAGTTCTATTAGCGCATAAATATAGCCACCATGTATATTTCTATTAGTGCTAAATATAGCCACCATGTATAGTTCTATAGCGCATAAAAATAGCCACATGTATAGTTCTATATAGCACATGAAAGTATAGCCACCATGTATAGTTTCAGATTATCGCCGTAAATATAGCACCATGTATAGTTTATTAGCACGTAAATTATAGCCACCATGGTAGTTCCATTAGCACGTAAATATAGCCACAATGTATAGTTCTATTAGCAGCATAAAATAGCCACCATGATAGTTTCCATTAGCTCATAAATATAGCCACCATGTATAGTCCATTAGCACATAATTAGACAATGTATAGTCTATTAGGCATATAAATATAGCAACCATGTATAGTTCCATGACGGCAAAAATAGCCACCAGTTTAATTCCATTAGCGCGTACATTTAGCCACATGTATGTTTCCATTAGCGCGTAAATATACCCACATGTATAGTTCTTTAGCGCGTAAATATAGCCACCATGTATAGTTCTATTAGCGCGTAAATATAGCCACCATTATAGTCTATTAGCGCATAATATAGACCACCATGTATAGTTCTAGTAGCGCATAAAAATAGCCACCATGTACAGTTCCATTATCTCTTAAAATATAGCCACCATGTATAGTTCCATTAGCGCAAAAATAAGCTACCATGTATAGTTCCATTAGCGCAAAAAATATGCTCCATGTATAGTTTCCATTAGCGCAAAAATAGCAACAGTGATAGTTCCATTAGCCGCTAATTATTTATAGCTCGGCATGTGATAGTTCCATTAAGCGCGTAAATATAGCTACCATGTATAGTCTATTAGCACGTAATATAGCCACATTATAGTTACATTAGCTAAATTATAGCACGATGTATATTCCATTAGCGCGTAAATATAGCTACCATGTGATAGTTCCATTAGCGCGTAAATATAGCCATGTATAGTTCCATTAGCACATAAACATAGCCCACCATGTAAGTTCTATTAGCACTTAAATAATAGCGCCATGTATAGTTCCATTAGCACTCATAAATATAGCCACCATGTATGTTCTATTAGACTTAAATAAGCACTATGTATTTCCATTAGCACATAAAATAGCCACCATGTATAGTTCTATTAGCGCGTAAATATAGCCACTGTGTGTAGTTCCATTAGCAGTTAAATATAGCCCCATGTATAGTCTATTAACCGTAAATATAGCCACCAGTATAGTTCCATTGTGCGTAAATATGCAGTCAGGTATAGTTCTATTAGCACGTAAATATTAGCACCATGTATAGTCCATAGCAACTAAAATAGCCACCAGGTATAGTTTCTATTTAGCGCATAATTTATAGCCACACATGTATAGGGTCTATTAGCGCATAAATATACTACCCACCATGTATAGTTCCATTAATTGCGGAAATATAGACCATGTAAAGTTTATTAGGCATATGCCACTGTATATATAGCGCATACCAAGCCACATGTATGTTCTATAGCGCATAAATATAGCACCCAATGTATATTTCTATTAGCGCATAAATATAGCCACCATGTATAGTTCTATTAGCACGTAAATATAGCCACCATGTATTGTTCCATTAGCGCATAAATATACCCACCATGTATAGTTCCATTAGCGCGTAAATATAGCCACCATGTATAGTTCTATTAGCGCATAAATATAGCCACCATGTATAGTTCCATTAGCGCGTAAATATAGCCGCCATGTATAGTTCCATTAGCACATAAACATAGCCACCATGTATAGTTCTATTAGCGCGTAAATATAGCCGCCATGTGGCTATATTTATGTTGCTAACTGGAAGATAAATGGCGGCTATAGGTAAACTATCCAGAAGAGATTCATGGTGTTTTTGCAGCTCTTGGTTGATTTTAACCAAAATGTAAGTGTTTAATGCCAAGCTATAGCTCTACGTCGGCATGCAGCTCGGAGTAAATAGGTAGCTGTAATGTATACAGTATGCTAAATTTTAAAGTGAGTACTAATTATTGTTCCTTAAGACTATAAGGTATATTTAAAATCTGCGCGTTATCGTATCATAAAAGTATCGTGGCCGCGATAAATGTACGGCACGATCATACAGTTACAAACATATTACGAATGTTCATGGTAACATACAATGGGTACCAGAAGACCGCAATGGGATATTGTATTGGCCGATCCTAATTATACGATCGCAATCGCAAATTACGCCTTGTCCGATATCGAAGAATTTATGGACAGTTATCGTAGATTTACGACAACAATCGTAAATTTACGATAGACATCAGCAGACAACACTCGTTTGTTGAAGGCGCGGTATCCATAAATTGAGAATATGACCACAATGAGATATTTAGTTCTTCTGTATGTGCATTGCAGAACTATTAAAAATCTAAGAGTTTGTATTTCATTGCAATTAATTGTTCATGGGCTTAAATGTGTCCAATTCTTTACGTAACGGAATTTAAAACATGAATGTTTTTTTTTGCTTGTTTTGGTCTGTAGAGGGATGAGATTTAAAAAGGGTAATTTTATTTTGTTTACTGATAGATTTATGCCTAAATGTTAACTATTTTACCAAAGGAAAATAAAGTGTATGTCAATGCACATAATGTTAATTTGTTTGATTGACTTCAATTAAATTTTATTTAAGGTGAGTTTATGTGGTTTATAATAGAAGCAGATAATGATTATTTTTTTTAGAAGCCAAGAGCTGGAATAATCCTATAAATGCAATTGAATTGGATTGTTTTCTACCTGTGGTGTCATGAGGTCAGGAACATTTTCATGTGTATCTAAAAATAAAATTCAATCCGCATTTTGTAATCTATTACCCAATAAACAAAACCACTGACGAGAATTGTAAATACACCAGAACTCAATATGATGTTTGGGCTACAATACAAGTCAAGTAAATGGAACATTATATTGTTGTAAAGCACCATAAGGATAAATGTTTGTTGCGGCCTCCTAGGTAGATGGTAACCTTTTGTGTCCGTGTAATCATCTGTTTTCTGACACATGGCATATTTATATAAACGATTCGCAGGACATTGCAAGAAAAAATAGAGCTATTTTGCCTTATTTATAAAACGCGCGTTTTCGCTTTCGCCTTTGTGGAAAAAGTATCGCTGAGACGATGTTTCGCCTTATTAATTGCAATTAACTGTGGTGGTATCACTGTGAAAAAGAGAGATTGCTCTCTAGTGTAATTCAGAGCTATTTTTGTCCATTTTTTTAAATTTTAAAGCCATTATAAATAGGGTGATTTGGCCCTTTTGCGCCCTTTTCTCCCTTGTGTTGTTTTATTTGACAATTTTACCAGAATTTTGCCCCAAACATATTCCTTAGTGGAATGTTCCATAAACCAGCGATTTCTTACACAGCTTTATGGTATGTTCCATATTATGTAACGGGTTTGATAATTAGCTTCAGTGCTGTGAAAATAAACAATATAAAAAAATGTGTCCAATTAATAAAATAGAGAAAATTCACCTTTGGAGTGTTCACTTATTTACCATGTCCAATTAATAAAATTGAGAAAATTCGCCCCCTTTGAGTTTTATACAAATAACTATTTATTTATCTTTGGCTGAAAAAAAAACACCAAATTATTTTAAAATAACATAGATAGGTGTTCAGGGTGTATTAACCAATTTAATATAATTGAAAAACCACCAGAGAGTATTACCTATTTACCATCATATGTGCTGACCCGTTTTCAGCATTATTAGTGCTCCTTTTGCTACATACCGTATTTACTGAGTATAAACCGACTCCGAGGTATAAACGAGGTTACCCCAATTTCACCTAAAAACCTATAAAAGTTGTGACTCGAGTAATAAAATTATAAATAAAACTGAGGGTGAAACTTGGCATTCAAGTGTTTGCCATCCCAGTAAACTAGTGCCAATTGGCATTCAAATGTTTGGAAACTACAACTCCCCATGCCTTTATTAGCTGGAGTGGTATTCCAAACATCTTGAATGCCAAGTGATGTGGCATTCAAGATGTTTGGAAACTACAACTCCCAAGCATGCTTTATTAGCTGGGAGTTGTAGTTCCAAACATCTTGAATGCCACTCTTCACTTGGCATTCAAGATGTTTGGAAACTACAACTACCAGCTAATAAAGCATGCTGGGAGTTGTAGTTTCCAAACATCTTGAATGCCACCCTCCCCCTCCCACCCAGCTCAGTTTGTACATGTGAGGCTCTCTCCATCCTGGAACTGTGGGCTCTCCCCATCCAAGGGGCTCTACTGTTGGGGTGTGTGCCATGAAGGTAAGCGTCCTTCCATTGAAGGTAAGCATTCCGGCATCCGCGCGCTCATTCTGTAACTGGCGCGCCGGCTGAGTTCACTAATTAGGTAGGTCACGGACTGTAGGCGAAAAGTGTGAATAATGCCACAGCCCCCACAGTTAAAGTCCTGCAGATCAAAATGTATGTTACAGCACCACCCCACACACAAAGCCCCAACAATGCAAGCTTTACTTAAGTTTTCTGTATGACTGTGCTGTTGTGTCTGTGAATTAGTGCGTTACGTTTATGTAATATGTAAGCACGATATATACAAGCACGATTGTAAATACTGTTAGCCAGTAAGATGCACGTGGCGACTTGTTTGAAGCAGGTCAAGCAAGGCAGCATAAAGTAGTGGTCCAGGGGGGTGTTTTGGAAGGGTGAGAGGTGATTAGTAACTAATCTTGCTACATGTGCTATTAATGCTAAGGCCAGCCGTTGCCTCTTTATAAATATGTCCCTCGACCCCCATTTAAATACCTTAAAAAAGCAAAATCTCAGATTGTATTACCAGTAAATGATGGAAAATAGTCTCACACCCCCATGGGTACTTATTAAGAGTGAGAAAACTCCACAAATGTACTGACACCTTCCATGGACCCATTGGCGGCAGGCTTAGATAAAATGGAACCCCTCCCCCCACTTATGCGTTTTCGCACTTCAGACAGGCACAATTGGCAGGGCGTAACTAGATCTCAATAGGCCCCCAGCAAAATTTTGGATTAGGGCCCCACCACGCCACTCGGTTGATCGAGCATCTATCTGATATCTCTCGATCTCTCGTCTATCTATCTGCAAATATTTCTCTCCATTCATCTATCGAGCGAGAGCGAGCGAGCGAGCGAGCGCGCGAGCGAGCGAGGCGCGCGAGCGAGCGAGGAGCCAGCGAGGACGACGAGCTAGCGAGCGAGCGAGCGAGCGAGCGAGCGAGCGAGCGAGCGAGCTGAGCGAGGAGCCGGCGAGCGCGAGCGAGCGAGCCAGCGAGCGAGCGAGCGAGCGAGCGAGCGAGCGGAGCGAGCGAGGCGATCTATCTATCTAGACAGTGTTAAGTTCTTATAAGTTTTTTTTTTTTTTGGTTTTTTAACTTTTATTTAAATTACATTGTCCGGCCAGAACAGCACAAGGGAAAGCCGGTACGGTTTGCTTCGGAACTTGAGGGGCACTTGGGGAGGGGCACATGCATCCTTCAGCGGGCACGCAGGCACAGGCTGCCAATCACCAAGCAGCTTAATAAGAACCGGGCCCTTACGCCCCCCCCCCCTGCGAGGGGATTGCAGGGGAAAATTGTGTTTTGTTACGCCACTGCAAATTGAGAATAGCTTGTAACTTAACACAAAATACACTTTTCGCCATTTTCTAAATATGCTTGCGCAATTAACGCAGCGATGTATGCCGAAAAAGCAAAATTTGTAGCGGTAATAATGACCTTTCACCACTGGTTATCACTGTTAATAAAGAGCCAAAAAAGTCCAAATTTTAAAAAAGGCCTGCCGTTAAATAAAGAAGGCGAAAAGTTTAACAACCTGTATTAAATATGCCCATGCGTTCCAAATCTGACGATCCAGCAAGCTGAAGCTGCCCCATGTGCACAAGCATTTGCCTGAAAAGAAAGACACAAAATTAAGCAAGGAAAAAAGGAAGCAAAAATGCACTTTCTTCAGTGTAAGAGTAGCTGTGCGGCAGAGGCAGCAACATAAGTGGAGGCATATTAATTTGTAAGAGAGGGAGCTGTAAAGGTCCAGAAGTTTCAGAGAAACACTCTTTCCTCTGCAGTGATTCATCAGAAACTTTCATTAATGATGAAAAAATGAAACGGTCTCTTAAGTGAACAACTGATTGAAATAAACCTAAAGCCATTACTATATAAATCAAACTTATGATATCAGCAAAGCCAGACCAATCGAAGAAAAAATGTAAAAATTCCCAGACATCAAAACGAGGGATTTCCATACGAGTATAAGATGAAATGCTCTGAGAAAACAAAAGCGCACAAGACATCACAAAGTACTTTATTTCGTTAGAGAGGACGGTTGAAACTCTGGCCGGTTACCTGATTAAAAACCGAATGCGGACGCATTTAAAGCCTATGGGCACAAAGAAAATTCTGTCTATAAAGTGAAGTTCAGTGGAAAGTTGTTTAAAAAATCTTAGTTTATTATTATACATACCTAGTTATTCTACATATTCGATTTCATTTTAAAAAATCAATTGAATTTAGTCCCCTTGCAATTCCCAGCTGTTGACAAGTGAGCTGACATTTCAGGTTTGGTGACCAGCCCTTCTCAGAATGACCACTAATGGACTGTTTTCTAACAGTAACAGTAGGGCTAGGCACACTGCTGCGTTTTTTGCATTTGCCGCTGCGATATTCCAAAATCATTGAAAACGCGGACAACGCAAAAAAAACGCGACATTTTCGGTGCGATTGCGGGTGCTTGCGTTTTGCGTTCTGCCATTGTTAATCGCCAATTCATGCGTTTTTCCTTATACTCATTGAAGAAATCGCAATCGCACAAACGCCAACGAAAATCGCACATGAAATCGCATGCTATGCGTATTGCGTTTGCGTTGCAGTGTGGCCTAGCCTAACAGCTTATAGGAACTTTCTCAAACAAAAACTGATAAATTCATCTGTTCAACCATGAGACAAATATGACGTATATCAAAAACCCAAGGTTCTTTTCCAAAGCGAAAGTCATCTAAAGAAATTGAGTCCTATGTAGATAAAGAGGACTATTAAGAGTAGGTGGATGTCGGGTCTCGGCAGTTTGACAGAACAGAAAGAAGAAAAGCCCCCCTATTATTATCCCTCGTGATCATTAGGTTGCTACATTGTTGTGAGATGTTATCCACAAAGCAGGGTTTAATGAAAGGTGTCACATAACATAAGGACAAATCAGAGCTGCAGGATTTGGATTTTTGTGGCAAGCACCTGGCATCCACCATAACACATGTAAAAATTATCTGCCCAAGCTAAGATGAAGACTGGAAAGTCAAGATGGCTGACTTGCCAAAAACCCCAAGTCACTAGTGGGGTATTGATGGTTTCGGTCCATACAGTTGTAACTTGCGCACTAGAGGAAGTAGTGCTGACCTTTCACCATATTTGTCTACCTAAACTGGGCATATAGAAACTGATAACTAGTCAGCATTCTAGCCTTAAAGGGTGTGTAGCCAGACAAGCAGCTGCATATGTGATGGCGAGAGTCAGCAATCAACAGACTGTGATTGCTGGTTATGGTTACTAGAGGGTAACAAGGTTTGGGTAAGTCTATTATGTAAGTCCATGTATAGTTCCATTAGAGCAAAAATTATACCCACCATGTATAGTTCATAGCGCGTTAAATATACCCACCATGTATAGTTCTATTAGCGCAAAAAGGTACCCACCAGTATAGTTCTATTAGCGCAAAAATATACCCACATGTAGAGTTCCATTAGCGCAAAAATATACCCACATATATAGCTTCTATTACAGCACAAAAATACCCACCATGTATCGTTCATTCTCGCAAAAATATAACCACATGTTATAGTTCCATAGCGCAAAAAATATACCTCCATGTATAGTTCCATTAGCGCAAAAATATAACCCCATATATAGTTCCATTAGAGCAAAAATATACCGACCATGTATAGTTCCATTAAAGCAAAAATAACCACCATGGATAGTTCTGTTAGAGCAAAAATATAGCCCACCATGTTAGTTCTATTACAGCAAAAAATATATACCCACCTGTATACTTCCATTAGAGAACAAAAATAAGCCAACATGTATAGTTATTTTAGCGCAAAAATATACCCACCATGTATAGTTCTATTAGAGCAAAAATATACCCACATGTATAGTTCCTTTATCTCTTAAAATGATAGCCACAGTATCGTTCCATTAGAGGCAACAAATATACCACCATTGTATAGTTCTATTAGCACGTAAATATACCCACCATGTATAGTTCTATTAGCCGCAAAAATTATACCCACCATGTATCAGTGCTATTAGCGCAAAAATATACCCACCATGGTATAGTTTCCATTAGCGGCCAAAAATATACCCAACCATATATAGTTCCATTAGAGAAAAAATATACCCACCATGTAGTTCATTAGCCACAAAAAAATATACCCACAATGTATAGGTCCATTAGAGCAAAAAAAAAAATATACCCACCATGTATAGTTCGATTAGCGCAAAAATTACACACATGTATAGTCCATAGCGCAAACATATATACCACATAGATAGTGCATTAGAGCAAAAAAATATACACACCATGTTAGTTCCATTAGCGCAAAAATATACCCACAATTGTTATAGTTCCTTAGAGCAACATATCCCACCATGTATAGTTCTATTAGCGCGTAAATATACCCACCATGGATAGTTCTATTAAAGCAAAAAAAATGTACCCACATGTCTAGTTCTATTAGCGCAAAAAATATACCCACCAGATATAGTTCCATGAGCGCAAAAAAATATACCCACATATATAGTTCTATTACAGCAAAAATATCCCCACCATGTATAGTTTATTAGCGCAACAAAAATTATCCACCATGTATAGTTCCTAGCGCAAAATATACCCTCCATATGTTATAGTTCCATTAGCGCAAAAATATACCCCCAATTATAATAGTTCCATTAGAGCAAAAATCTTTTTTTTTTTACCGACCATGTTATAGTTCCATAGCGCAAAAATATACCCACCATGTATAGTTTAGTAGAGCAAAAAATATGCCACCATGTAAAGTTCTATTACAGCAAAAATTACCCACCATGTATACTTCCCATTAGAGCAAAATATAACCCACCATGCTATATTCTATTAGCCCGCAAAAAATTTACCCACCATGTTAGTTCCATTAGAGCAAAAAATTATAGCACACCATGTATAGTTCCATTAGCGCAAAATATAGCCACCATTTTGAGAGTTCCATTACGCAAAAATATACCACTAGGCTATAGTTCATTAGAGCAAAATATACCCACCATGTAGTTTCTAGTAAAGCAATATATTACCACACCTGTATAGTTTCCATTAGAGAAAAAATATAGCCACCATGTTATTCCATTAGCAGCAAAAAATATAGCCACCATGTATAGTCTATTAGAGCAAACAATATTACCCACGTGTTGTATAGTTTATTAGCGCAAAAAAATAACCCACAGGTTAGTTCATTAGCGCAAAAATTATACCCACCATGGATAGTCCTTAGAGCAAAAATCTACGCACCATGGAAGTTCTATGAGGCAAAAATATACCCCAATGTAGAGTTCCATTAGCGCAAAAATATACCCACCATATATAGTTCCATTTAGAGCAAAAATATACCCACCATGTAAGTTCCAATTAGAGTGTAATATAGCCACCATGTATAGTTCATTTAGGGCCAAAAATTATAGCCACAATGTATAGTTCATATAGCGCCCAAAAAATTATACCCACTATGTTAAGTTCCATTTAGCCGCAAAAATATACCCACTAGCTAGTTTCATTAGAGCAAAAATATACCCACCATGCATAGTTCCATTTTAGAGCAAAAATATACCCACATGTATAGATTCAATTTAGAGCAAAATTATACACACCATGTATAGTTCCATTAGCGCCACAAAATAATACACACCAGGTATAGTTCCATTATAGCGCAAAATACTAGACACATGTATAGTCCATTAGCGACAAAAAACAAATTATAGCTACCATGTATAGTTCATTTACCGCAAAAAAAAATAAACAACCATGTATAGTTGCCCTTAGGCGAAATATAGCTTACCATGTATAGTTCCATTTAGCGCAAAAATATAGCCACCCATGGATAGTTCCATAGTGCGTAAATATACCCACCATGTCTTTATAGTTCTATTAGCGCAAAAATATTACCCACCATGTATATTCCATGTAGCGCAAAATATAGCCACCAATGTATAGTATAGTTCCATATTTAGAGTGCGAAAGAGAGCCACCATGTATAGTTCCATAGTAGCGCAAAAAATATAGTCACCATGATATAGTTCCATAAGCGCGTTCGTTAAATATAGCCACCATTGTATAGTGTTCTATTGTGCGTAAATATAGCCACCCATGTATAGTCTTATAGTTCTATTAGATAGCACAAAAATATAGCCCCATGTAAGTCAATTAGCGCGTTAAATAAGCCACCATGTATAGTTCTATTAGCAATAAATATAGCCACCATGTATAGTCTATTAGCACAAAATATAGCCACCATGTATATTCCAATAGCGCAAAATATAGCCACCATGTCTAGTTCGATTAGGAGCAAAAAAAAGTAGCCACCATGTTGTATAGTTCCATTAGTGGCGTTAAAGATAGCCACATGTAGTTCCATAGCGATCATATAAAATATACCACCATGTATGTATATAGACGCAAAAATTTAGCCACCATGTGTAGTTCTATTAGCGGCATAAATATAGCCACCATGTATAGTTCCATTATCTCCTAAAATATAGCCACCATGTAAGTTTCCATTAGAGCAAAAAATATACCCACATGTTATAGTCTATTAGCGCAAAAATATTACAACCAGGTAGTGGTTCTATTAGCGCAAAAATATACCCACCATATATAGTTTATTACAGAAAAAAAAATATACCCACCAGGTATAGTTCTATTAGCGCAAAAAGATACCACATGTATAGTTCCCATTAGCGCAAAAAATATACCACCATGTATAGTTCCATTAGCGTAATAAAATTATTACCCACCATATATAAGGTCCAATTAGAGGGCAAAAAAAATATACCCACCATGTGTAGTTCCCATATCTCTTAAAACTATAGCCACCATGTATAGTTCCATTATTTAGAGCATAAAAATACCCATTTGTATAGTTCATTAGAGCAAAAAAATATAGCCACAGAGCCACCATGTATAGCGTTCTATTACAGCAAAAATATACCCAACATGTATAGTTCCATTAGGAGCAAAAAAAAATAAAGCCACCATGCATAGTTCTATTAGCCGGGGGCAAATATACCCTACCATGATAGTTCTCTTAGAGCAAAAAATATACCCACATGTATAGTTCTATTAGAGCAAAAATATACCCACCATGGATAGTTTCATATCTCTTAAAATATAGCCACCATGTAATAGTTCCATTAGTAGAGCAAAAAATATACCACCATGATAGTTCTATTAGCGCAAAAAATAACCACCATGTATAGTTCTTTAGAGCAAAAATATGCCCACCATGTATAGTTCTATTAGCGACAAAAAATATAGCCACCATGTATAGTTCTATGAGCGCAAAAATATACCCACCACAGGTATAGTTCCATCATTAGAGCACAAAAATATACCAACATGATAGTTCTATTAGCGCCAAAAGATACCCACCATGTCATAGTCCATAGCGCAAAAATATACCCAACCATATATAGTTCCATTAGAAGCAAAAATATTACCCCACCATATATAGTTACCATTAGAGCGTAAATATAGCCACATGTTATGTATACTGCCTTAGAGCAAAAATATAGCCACCATGTAGCCCACCATGTATAGATTCAATTATCGCAAAAATATACCCCCAGTTATAGTTCCTTAGCGCAAAAATTCAACCCACTATTATGTATAGTTGCATCTAGCGCAAAAATATACCCACCATGTATAGTTCCATTAGTAGCAAAAAATATACGCCACCATGTATAGTTTCTATTAGCGCAAAAAAAATATACCCACCATGTTTGTATAGTTTCCATTTAGCGCAAAAAATTACCCACCATATTATAGTTCCATTAGAGCAAAAATATACCCACCATGTATATTCCATTAGCGCGTAAATATAGCCACCATGTGATCGTTCCATTAGAGCAAAAATATAGCCACCATGTATCGTTCCATTAGCACAAAAATATACCCACATGTATAGTTCCATGCGCGCAAAAATATACCCCACTATGTATAGTTCATTAGAGCAAAAATATTACCCACAATGCATAGTTCCATATTAGAGCACAAATATACCCCACCAGGTATAGTTCCATTAGAGCAAAAAATTCTACCCAACAATGTATATAGTTCCATTAGCGCCAAAAATATACCCAACATGTATAGTTCCATTAGACGCAAAAATTACCCACCTGTATAGTTCTATTAGCGCAAAATGATACCCACCATGTATAGTTCCATTAGACGCAAAAAATATACCCACCATGTATAGTTCTATTAGCGCAAAATATAAACCACCAGTATAGTTCCATCAGGCAAAAAATATACCCACCAATATAGTTCCATTGAGCAAAAAATATACCCACCATGTAAGTTCCTTAGCGCCGTAAATATAGCCACATGTATAGTTCCATTTAGAGGCAAAAATATAGCCACCCTGTATAGTTCCATTAGCGCCAAAAAATATACCACATGTATAGTCCTTAGCGCAAAAATATACCCACTATGTATAGTCCATTAGATTAGAGCAAAAAATATACCCACCATGTCAGTTTATTAAGCCAAATATTAGCCACCATGTATAGTTCCATTAAGCAAAAATATAGCCACCATGTATAGTCCATTAGCGAAAAAATATAGCCACATGTTGTATAGAGTTCTTTAGAGCAAAAATATACCCACCGTGATAGTTCTTTAGCGCAAAAATATACCACCATGTATAGTTCCCATCTAGCCTGCAAAAATAATAACCACCATGTAAGTTCCATTAGAAGCAAAAATATACGCACCTGTATAGTTCTATTAGCGCAAAAAATATACCCCCCATGTATAGTGCCATTAGCGCGAAAATATTTACCCACCATATATAGTTTCATTAGAGCAAAAATATACCCACCATGTATAGTGCCATAGCGCGTAAATATAGCCACCATGATAGTTCCTTCCAGTAGAGCAAAATATAGCCACATTGTTGTTCCATTAGCCGCAAACATATACCCACTATGTATATTCCATTAGCGCAAAAATATACCATATGTTAGTTCCATTATGAGCAAAAATATACCCACATGCATAGTTCCATTAGAGCAAAATATACCCAACCAGTATAGTTCCATTAGAGCAAAAATATACCCACATGGATAGTTCCATTAGCGCAAAAAATATAGCACCATGTATAGTTACATTACGCCGCAAAAAAATATAAGCTACCATGTATAGTTCCATTACCGCAAAAATATAAACCACCATGATAGTTCATTAGTGCGTAAATATAGCTACCAGTTAGTTTCCATTGAGCGCAAAAATATAGCCACCATGTATAGTTCCATAGTGCGTAAAATACCCACCATGTATCGTTCTATTAGCGCAAAAAAACTATACCCACCATGTATCGTTTCCATAGCGCAAAAATATAGCCACCATGTATAGTTCATTAGTGCGTAAATAGAGCCACCATGTATAGTTCCTTCCATTCGGCAAAAATATAGCCACAATGTATAGTTCCATTAGCGCCCAAACACGATTACCCACCATGTATAGACTATAGACCATAAATTAGCCACATGTATAGTTCTTATAGTTTCTATTAGCACATAATATAGCCACCATGTATTTGAGTGCATTAGAACGCGTAAATAAGCCACCATGTATATTCTATTAGCACATCAATATAGCACACCTGTATAGTTATATTAGCACATAATTAGCCACCATGTATAGTTTCCAATAGCGCAAAAAATATAGCCACAATGTGATAGTTCTATTAGAGCAAAAATTATAGCCACAATGTATAGTTCCATTTAGAGTGCGTTAAATATAGCCACCATGTATAGTTCCATTAGCACATAAATTAAATATAGCCACCATGTATAGTTCTATTAGCGCAAAAATTATAGCCACCATGGATAGTTCTATGAGCGCATTAAATATGCACCATGTATAGTTCCATATCTCTAAAATATAGCACCATGATAGTTCCATTGAGAGCAAAAATATACCCACCATGTATGTTGTATTAGCGCAAAAAATATACCAACCATGTAAGATTCATTACGCGCAAAAATTATACCCACCATTTATGTATAGTTCCATAGAGGCAAAAAATATACCATTAGCTATAGTTCTTTAGAGCAAAAATATAGCCACATGTATAGTTTCTCATTACAGCAAAAATTAACCACCATGTATGTTCCATTAGAGCAAAAATAAAGCCACATGTATAGCCTATTAGCGCAAAATATACCCACCATGTATAGTTCTATTAGAGCAAAATATACCACCATGTATAGTTCTATTAGAGCAAAAATATACCCAACCATGTAGAGTTCCATTATCTTAAAAATATAGCCACCATGCTTAGTTAAATTAGAGCAAAAATATACCCACCATGAAAGTTCTATTAGCGCAAAAAATTACCCACCATGTATAGTTCTATTAGAGCAAAAAATATAGCCACCATGTATAGTTCTTATAGCGCAAAAAATAGCAACATTGTATAGGTCTATTAGCGCAAAAAATATAACCCACCAGGTTAGTTCCATTAGAGCAAAAATATACCCACCATGTGTATAGATTCTATAGCGACAAAAAAAGATAACCCCACCATGATAGTTCCCATTAGCGCAAAAATATACCCACCATATTAGTTCCATTAGCGCGTAAATAAGCCACCATGTATAGTTCCTTAGAGCAACAATATAGCCCACCATGTATAGTTCCATGCGCCGCCAAAAATATACCCCACCATTGTATCGTTCCATTAGCGCAAAAATATTACCCACGATGTATCGTGGCAATTAGCGCAAAAATATACCCACCATGTATTATAGTTCTTTGGCGCCAAAAAGATACCCAACATGTATAGTTCCATTAGAGCAAAATATAACCCACCCTGTATAGTTATCTTAGCCGCAAAACTATACCCACCATGTATAGTTCCATTTAGCGCAAAACTATTACCCACCAATATAGTTCATTAGAGCAAAAAATATACCCACCATTGTTATAGTCATTAGCGCGGGAAATATAGCCCACCATGTATACGTTCCATTTAGAGCAAAAATATAGCCACCATGTATAGTTCTTAGAGCAAAAATATGCCACCATTGTATAGAAAAATACTTCATTTAGCGCAAAAAATCCCACAGTATTAGTTCATTAGCGACAAAAATATACCCACTATGTATAGTTCCATTAGAGCAAAAATATACCCACCATGTTATAGTTCCATTAGAGCAAAAAATATAGCCACCAGTATAGTTCCTATATTAGCGCAAAAATATACCACAATGTTATAGTTCTATTAGAGCACAAAATATACCCACAGTGTATATTCCACAATGCAAAAATATACCCACCAGTATATCGTTCCATTAGAGCAAAAATATAACCCACCATGTGAGTTCCATTAGCGCCGTCGTTAAAATATTAGCCACCAGTATAGTTCCATTAGAGCAAATATAGCCACCAGTTGTAGTTCCATTAGCGAAAAAATATACCCCAATGTATAGTTCCATTAGGCAAAAATATACCCACTATGTATTTAGTTTCCAGTAAAGCAAAATTATACCCACCATGTAGTTATATTAAAGCAAATATATAGCCACCATGTATAGTTCCATTAGAGCAAAAATATAGCCACCATGTATAGTTCCATTAGCGCTAAAAAATATAGGCCCCCCAAACCATGTATATTCATTAGAGCAAAAAAATATTACCACGGAGTGTATAGTTCTATTAGCGCAAAAAATATACCACCATGTAGATTTCCATTAGCGCAAAACTATACCCCCCAGTATAGTTCATTAGAGCAAAAATATACGCAACCATGTATAGTTTCTATTAGCGCAAATATAACCCCATGATAGTCATTAGCGCAAAAATTATACCCACCATATATAGTTCCATTAGAGCAAAAATATACCCACCATGTAAGTTCCATTAGCGCGTAAATGATAGCCACCATGTTATAGTTCCTATTAGAGCAAAAAGATTGCCACCATGTATAGTCCATTAGCCGCAAAAAAATATACCACTTTGTATAGTTTCCATTAGGCAAAAATATTACCCACTATGTATAGTTCCATTATAGGCAACATATACCCACCAGCCATGTTCCTTAGAGCAAAATATACCCACCATGTATAGTTTCCATTAGAGCAAAATATACCCACAATGTATCTAGTTCCATTAGCGCACAAAATACCCAACATGGATAGTTCCATTAGCGCAAAAATATAGCCACCATGTATAGTTCCATAGCGCCGCAAAAATATAGCTACCATGTATTATAGTTCCGTACCGCAAAATATAACCACCATTGTTATAGTTCCAATTTTAGTGCGAAATATAAGCTACATGTGATAGTTCCATTAGCGCACAAAAAATATAGCCACCATGTATAGATCCTAGTGCGTAAATATGACCCACCATGTATAGTTCTATTGCCGCAAAAAATTACCCACCAGTATAGTTCCATTAGCGCAAAATATAGCCACATGTATAGTTCCATTAGTGCGTAAAGATAGCACCATGATAGTTCCAGTAAGCAAAAATATAGCCACATGTATAGGTTCCATTGCGCAAAAATATACCACCATGTTATAGTTCTATTAGCCACATTAATATAGCCACCATGAAGTTCTTTAAGTTCTAATTAGCACATTAATATAGCCACCAGGTATAGTTCCAGTAGCGCGTAAATCTAGCCACATGTTATAGTTCTATTAGCACCTAAATATAAGCCACCATGTATAGTTATATTAGCACCTATTTAAATATAGCCACCATGTTATAGTTCAATAGCGCAAAAATATAGCCACAATGTTAGAGTTCTATTAGAGCAAAAATATAGCCACAATGTTATAGTTCCATTAGTGCGTAAATATAGCCACCATGCTATAGTTCCGTTTAGACATAATATAGCCACCATGTATAGTTCTATTAGCGCCAAAAAATATAGCCACCATGTTATAGTCTATTAGCGCATAAAATATAGCCACCATGTATAGTCCATATCTCTTTTTAAATATCGCCACCATGTATGTTCCATTAGAGCAAAAAATTTATTACCCACCATGTATAGTTGTATATTAGCGCAAAAATATACCCACCATGTAAGTTCGATTAGCGCAACAATATACCCACATGTATAGTTCCATTGAGCAAAAAATACCAATTATGTATAGTTCTATTAGAGCAAAAATATAGCCACCATGTTAGTAGTTCTATTACAGCAAAAAATTACCCACTCATGTATAGTTCATTAGAGCAAAAAAAGAAAGCCACCATGGGTATAGTTTCTTGCGCAAAAATATACCCACATGTAGAGTTCTATAGAAGCAAAAATATACCCCACCATGTATAGTTTATTAGAGCCAAAAATATCACCCACCATCCCCCATGTATAGTTCCATTATCTCTTAAATATAGCCCCCATGTATAGTTCCTTAGAGCAAAATTATACCCACCATGAATGTTCTATTAGCGCAAAAATTACCACCATGTATAGTCTATTAGAAGCAAAAATATAAGCAACCATGTATAGTTAATTAGCGCAAAAATATAGCACCATGCGATAAGTTCTATTAGCGCAAAAAAATATAACCACCATGTATAGTTCCATTAGAGCAAAAAAATATACCCACCATGTATAGTTCCATTAGAGCAAAAATATACCCCACCATATATAAGTCCCATTAGATCAAAAATATACCAACCATAGATATAGTTTCCATTAGCGCGTAAATATAGCCACCAGTATAGTTCCATTGAGCAAAAATATAGCCACCAGTATAGTTCCATTAGCGCAAAAATATCCCACCATGTGATAGTTCCATTAGCGCAAAAATATAACCACTATGTATAGTTGCATTTTAGACTCCCAAAAAAACCCACCATTGTAAGTTCTATTAGCGCAAAACAAATATACCCACCATGTATAGTCCATTTAGAGCCAAAAATATACCACCAGGTATAGTTCTATTAGCGCAAAATATTATTACCCACCATGTATAGTTCCATAGCGCAAAAAATATACCCACCAATATAGTTCCCTTAGAGCCAAAATATACCCCACCATGTATAGTTCCATTAGCGCGTAAATATAGCCACCAGGTATAGTTCCATTGAGCAAAAATATAGCCACCAGGTTATTATGTGTTTCCATTAGAGCAAAAATTAGCCACCAGTATAGTTCATTAGCGCAAAAAATATACCCACCATGTATAGTTCCATTTAGCGCAAAAAATATACCCACTAGTTGTTCAATTAGAGCAAAAAAATATACCCACCATGTATAGTTCCATTAGAGCAAAAATATAGCCACCATGTATAGTTCCCATATTAGCGCAAAAATATAAGCCACCAGTATTAGTTCTATAGAGCCAAAAATATACCCACCGGTGTGTATAGTCTATGAGCGCAAAAATAACCCAACGTGTATAGTTCCAATAGCGCAAAAATATACCACCAGTATAGTTCCATTAGAGCAAAAATATACGCACCATAATGTATAGTTCTTTTTTAGCCGCCAAAAATCATATACCCACCATGTATCGTTCCATTAGCGCAAAATTATTACCCACCATATATAGTTCCAGTACCAGCAAAAATATACCCCACCTATATAGTTCCATTAGCGCGTAAATAAGGACACATGTATAGTTCCATTAGAAGCAAAAATATAGCCACAAGTATATAGTTCCATTAGCGCAAAAAAAAGACCACCATGTATAGGTCCATGAGTGCAAAAAATATAACCCACTATGTATTGTTCCACTAGAGCAAAAATATACCCACCATGTAAAGTCTATCAGCACATAATATAGCCACATGTATAGTTCATTAGCGCGAAATATAACCACCATTTGTATAGCTTCATTAGTTGCGTAAAATATAGCCGCATGTATAGCTTCCATTATCTCTTAAAAAGAGCCACCATGTATAGTTTCCATTAGCGCAAAAATATAGCAACCATGTATAGTTTTCTATTGCGCAAAAAAATATAGCCACCATGTAAGTTCATTAGTGCGTTATAAATATAGCCACCATGTATAGTTCCATTATCTCTTAAAATATAGCCACCATGTATTAGTTCCATTAGCCGCATAAATATAGCCCACCAGTTATAGTTCTATTAGCGCAAAAATATAGCACCCATGTATAGCTCTATTAGCGCATAAAATATAGCCACAATGTTATAGTTCGATTTAGCGCCATAAAATAGCGACCAGTATAGTTTCCGATTCCGCAAAAATATAGCCCACCATGTATAGTCCATTAGCGCATAAATATACCCACAGGTATAGTTCTATTAGGCGCGTAAATATAGCCACCATGTATAGTTTATTAGCGCATAAATAAATCTAGCCACCATGTATAGTTCCAGATCCTTAAAATATAGCCACCAGTATAGTTCCGATTAGCGCACAAAAAATCTAGCTACCATGTTAGAGTTCATTAGCGCAAAATATGCTACCATGATAGGTCCATTAGCGCATAAATATACCCACCATGTATGTTCCATTAGCGCGTTAAATAGAACACCATGGATAGTTCATTAGAGCATACAATAGCCACCATGTATAGTTCTATATTAGCGCATAATATAGCAACATGTATAGTTCTATAGCGCAAAATATAGCCACCTGTACAGTTCCATTTATCTATTTTAAAATATAGCCCCATGTATAGTTCCTTTAGCGCCAAAAAGATACTACCAGTATAGTTCCATTAGCGCAAAAATATTAGCTACCATGTATAGTTCAATGAAGCGCAAAAAATATAGCCACATTATAGTTCCATTTAGCGCGTTAAATATAGCCGCCATGTATAGTTCCAATTACACGGTAAATATAGCCACCAGTATAGTTTATTAGCGCCTGTAAATATAGCCACTGTGTGTAGTTCCATTAGCCCGTTAAATATAGCCACCCATGTATAGTTTTTATCTCTAAATATATGCCACCCGGTATAGTCTATTAGCACGTATCGTTTAGACACGATGTATAGTTCATTTAGCGCGTCGGATAAAATATATAGCAGCATGTATAGTTCTATTAGCATTGTAATATAGCACCATGTATGGTCGATAGCACTAAATATAGCTACCATGTATAGTTCCATAACGCGGGAAAAATAAGCACCATGTATAGTTCTATTAGCACGTAATATAGCACCGTATAGGTCCATTAGCACATAAATATAGCCACTATGTATAGTTCTATTAGACATTAATATAGCCATTGTAAATATTCTATTAGTGCATTAAATATAGCAACCATGTATAGTTCTATTAGCAGCAATAAAATAGCCACCATGTATATCTATTAGCACAATCAATATAGCCACCAAAATTTTTTTTTTTTGTATAGTTCTATTAGCAAATAACATATAGCCACAATGTATAGTTTCATTATCGCGGAAAATATAGCAACGCACCATGTATAGTTCATTAACAAGTAAATATAGCCAACCATGTAAGTTAGTTCCATTAGCACGTAAATATAAGCCACAATGTATAGTTTATTAGAAGCATAATTATAGCCCACCATGTATAGTTCCATTAGCCATAAACTATAGCCACCATGTATAGTTCCATTAGCGCATAAATATAGCCACAATGTATAGTTCTATTTAGCACACATAAATATAGCACCAGTATAGTTCCATTAAGCGCATAATATAACACCCAACCGTTTACTTTAATTCCCCATTGGCGGTAAAAATATAGCCACAGGTATAGTTCCTTAGTGCCGTAATATAGACACCATGTATAGTTCTATTAGTGCGTAAATATATAGCAACAATGTATAGTCCATTAGCTCGTCGTTAAAAATTAGATCCCAGGCTATAGTTCTATTACCACATAAAATAGCCACCCATGTACAATTCTATTACCACATAAAATATAGCCGCCAGTGTTATAGATTCTTTAGCGCGTTTAAATATAGCCACCATGTATAGTTCCATTAGCGCGTAAATATCCACCATGTTAGTTCGATAGCGCATAAATATAGTCCACCATGTATAGTTCCATTATCTCTTAAAAATATTATAGTCACCATGTAAGTTCCATTAGCCGTAACAATATTATTACCCACCATATATAAATTCCATTAGAGCAAAAAGATACCCACCATGTTATTAGTTCAATTATCTCTTAAAATTTAGCCACCACACCATGTTATAGTTCATTTTAGAGTAAAAATTACTCAACCATGTATTGTATAGTTCTATTGATAGAAGCAAAAATATAGCCACCATGATAGTTCATTACAGCAAAAATATACCCACATGTATAGTACATATTAGAGCAAAAATAAAGACACCAAGTATAGTTCTATTAGAGCAAAAATCACCCCCCACCCAGTATGTTCCATTAGAGCAAAAATATACCCACAATGTATAGTTCTTATTAGAGCAAAAATGTTCACCCACATGATATAGGTTCCATAGCGCCGTAATATAGCACACCATGTATAAGTTCAATAGAGCCAAAAATTATAGCCCACCATTATAAGTTCCATATAGCGCAAAAATATACCCACCATGCTATAGGTGCATAGCGCAAAAATATACCCCATGTTATAGTCTATTAGCGCAAAAATATTAACCCACACTGTATGTTCCATTTGAGCAAAATATACCCAACATTGCATATTCTATTAGCGCAAAAATATACCCACCCTGTATATTCCTTAGCGCATAAAATTTATACCCACCATATATAGTTCCATAGAGCAAAAATATACCCCACATGTTATAGTTCCATTAGCGCATAAATATAGCCCACAATGTATTAGTTCCATGTGAGCAAAAAATATAGCCACCATGTATAGTCCATTAGCGCAAAATAACCCACCATGGTATAGTTCATTAGCGCAAAAAAAAAAAATTATACCCACTATGTATAGTTCCATTAGAGAAAAATATACCTACCAGGTATGTCCATTAGAGCAAAAATATAGCCACCATGTTATAGTTCCATTAGACAAAAATATAGCCACCAGGATAGTTCTATTAGACGCAAAAAATAAGCCACCATGTAGCGTTCTATTAGACGCAAAAATATACCCACGTGTATAGTTCTATTAGCCGCACCAAAATACCCACATTATAGTTCATTAGAGCAAAAATATACGCACCCTTGTATAGTTCTTTTTTAGAGCAAAAATTACCCACCGTTGTTATAGTTCCATTAGCGCCCAAAAATTACCCCCATATATAGTTCCATTAGAGCAAAAATATACCCACAATGTACGTTCCATAGCACGTCAAATATAGCACCATGTATTATAGTTCCATATTAGCACGTAAATATTAGCCACCATGTATAGTATCCATTTAGCACGTAAATATACCCACCTATATAGTTCCATTAGCATAAAATATAGCCACCATGTATAGTTTCCACATTAGAGCAAAATATAGCCACCATGTATAGTTCCAATTCGCGCAAAATATACCCCCACCATGTATACGTTCAAATCAGCGCATAAATATACCCACCAGGTATAGTTCCCTTGAGCGCCAAATATAGCCACCACGTGATAGTTCCATTTGCGCTTAATATACCCACCATGTATAGGTCCATATAGCGCGTAAATATAGCCAACCATGTATAGTTCTATTAGCCGCATAAATATAGCCACCATGTTTATAGTTCAATTAGAGCAAAAATAAGCTACCATTATTAGTTCCAATAGCGCAAAAATACACCATGTATAGTGCCATTAGCGCCATAAATATACCCACCAGTATTGTGCCATTAGCGCGTTAAAATATACCCCATGTTTAAAAAAATTCCAATTAGCGCCCATTAAAAAATAGCCACCACTGTATAGTTCTCGTAGCGCAATAAATTATAGCCACCATGTATAGTTCTATTAGCGCATAAATATAGCCACAAGGTGACAGTTCCATTTGCTATTAAAAATAGCCACCATGCTACAGTTCCATATCTATAAAATATAGCCCCATGTATAGTTCCTTTAGCGCCAAAAAATATAGCTACCATGTATAGTTTCCATTAGCCGCAAAATATAGTACATGTATAGTGCAATTAAGCGCAAAATATTCGCCACCCAGGTTAGTTCCATTAGCGCGTAAATATAGCCGCCATGTATAGTTCCATTAGCACGGTTTAAATATAGCCCCCCATGTTATAGTTCTCTATTAGCGCGTAAAGATAGCCACTGTGTTGTGTAGTTCATTAGCACGTTAAATATTAGCCACAATGTATAGTAGTTTCATTATCTCTTAAAATATAGACACAATGTATAGTTTTATTAGCACGTAAATATAGCCACATGTATGTTCCATTAGCGCGTTAAATATAGCAGCAGCATGTATCGTTCTATTAGCATGTAATGTAAACATAGCACCATGGATAGTTTCTATTAGAACGTTAAATATAGCCACCAGTAAGTTCCATTAGCGCATTTAAATATACCCACCATGTATAGTTCCATTAGCGCGTAATATAGCCACCAGTATAGTTCTATTAGCGCATCATAAATATAAAGCCACCATGTATAGTTCCAGTAAGCAGCAAAAAATACTCCCCCCCATGTATAGTTCCATAGCGTACGCAAAAATAGCCGCCCACCATGGTGATAGCTGTCCATTAGCGCTAACTATAGCTCGCATGTATAGTTCCATTACGCTAAAGATATCCAACCGATGTATAGGTTTCCTTAGACTTGCTAAATAACAGCCCCATGTTAGTTTCCATTCGCGGTAAATATAGCCCCATTATAGTTTCCTTACGCGCATAAAGATAGCAACGCAATTATGATATAGATTCTCCATTAGGCTAAAATATAGCCACCATGTACAGTTCCATTATCTCTTAAAAATCTAGCCACCATGTACAGTCCATTTCTCTTAAAAATAAAGCCATCATGGTATAGTTCCTTTAGCGCAAAATATACTAGCCATTATAGTTCCTTAGCGCAAAAATATAGCTACCATGTTATAGTTCAATAAGCGCAAAAATATAGCCACCATGTATAGTTCTTATAGTCATTAGCAATAAATATAGCCACCATGTATAGTTCCATTAGCGCGTAAATATAGCCACCATGTATAGTTCTCTTAGCACATAAATATAGCACCATGTATAGTTCTATTTGCACATAAATATAGCACCATGTATAGTTCCAATAGCGCAAAAATATAGCCACAATGTATAGTTCTATTAGAGCAAAAATATAGCCACAATGTATATTCCATAGTGCGTAAATATAGCCACCATGTATAGTTCCATTAGCACATTAAATATAGCCACCATGTATAGTTCTATTAGCGCAAAATATAGCCCCATGTATAGTTCATTAGCGCTAAATATAGCCACCATGTTAGTCCATTCTAGCGCGTAAATATAGCCAGCATGTATAGTTGCTATTAGCATGTAAAACATAGCACCATGTATAGTTCTATTAGCACGAATATAGCCACCATGTATAGTTCCATTTAGCGTAAATATACCCACCATGTTAGGTCATTTAGCAGCGTAAATATAGCCACCATGTAATAGTTCTATTAGCGCATAATATAGCCACATGTATAGTTCCTTAGAGCAAAATATACCCACCATGTATAGTTCCATTAGCGCAAAAATATAGCTACCATGTATAGTTCCATTAGCGCATAAATATAGCTACCATGTATAGTTCATTAGCGCATAATATGACCCCCATGTATGTTCCATTAGCGCGTAAATTAACCACCATGTATAGTTCCATTAGCGCATCATAAATATAGCCACATGTATAGTTCTATTAGCGCTAAATATACCACCATGTATAGTTATATAGCGCTATAATAAGCCACATGTACAGTTCCATATTCTCTTAAAATATAGCACCATGTACAGTTCATTATCTCTTAAAATATAGCCCACCATGTATAGTTTCCTTTAGCGAAAAATATAGCTAACCAATGTATAGTTCCTATAGCGCAAAAAAATATAGCTCCATGTATAGTTCATAACGCAAAAAATATAGCCACCATGTATAGTTCCATTAGCGTGTAAATATAGCCGCCATGTATAGTTCCATTAGCACGTAAACATTGCCACTGTGTGTAGTTCCATTAGCACGTAAATATAGCCACCATGTATAGTTTCATTATCTCTTAAAATATAGCCACCATGTATAGTTCTATTAGCACGTAAATATAGCCACCATGTATAGTTCCATTAGCGCGTAAATATAGCCACCATGTAAGTTATATTAGCGCGAAATATAGCCACTTGTGAGTTCCATTAGCAGTAAATATAGCCACCATGTATAGTTTCATATCTCTAAAATATAGCCACCATGTATAGTCTATTAGCACGTAAATATAGCACCATGTATAGTTCCATTAGCGCTAAATATAGCAGCAGTGATAGTTCTATAGCATGTAAACATAGCAACCATGTATAGTCATAACGCGGAAAATAGCACCATGTATAGTTTCTATTAGCACGTAAATATCGCACCAGTATAGTTCTATTAGCACGTAAATATAGCCACCATGTATAGTTCTATTAGCGCATAAATATAGCCACCATGTATATTTCTATTAGTGCATAAATATAGCCACCATGTATAGTTCTATAGCGCATAAAATAGCCACATGTATAGTTCTATTAGCACATAAAATAGCCACCATGTATATTCAGTATCGCGTAAATATAGCACCATGTATAGTTCTATTAGCACGTAAATATAGCCACCATGGATAGTTCCATTAGCACGTAAATATAGCCACAATGTATAGTTCTATTAGCGCATAAAATAGCCACCATGATAGTTCCATTAGCTCATAAATATAGCCACCATGTATAGTTCCATTAGCACATAATTAGACAATGTATAGTCTATTAGCGCTATAAATATAGCACACATGTATAGTTCCATAGCGCAAAAATATAGCCACCAGTTTAATTCCATTAGCGCGTACATTTAGCCACATGTATAGTTCCATTAGCGGTAAATATACCCACCATGTATAGTTCCATTAGCGCGTAAATATAGCCACCATGTATAGTTCTATTAGCGCGTAAATATAGCCACCATGTATAGTTCTATTAGCGCATAATATAGCCACCATGTATAGTTCTATTAGCGCATAAAAATAGCCACCATGTACAGTTCCATTATCTCTTAAAATATAGCCACCATGTATAGTTCCATTAGCGCAAAAATATAGCTACCATGTATAGTTCCATTAGCGCAAAATATAGCCCCATGTATAGTTCCATTAGCGCAAAAATACAACAGTGATTAGTTCCATTAGCCGTAAATATAGCGGCATATAGTTCCATTAAGCGCGTAAATATAGCTACCATGTATAGTCTATTAGCACGTAAATATAGCCACCATGTATAGTTCATTAGCGCTTAAATATAGCCACGATGTATAGTTCCATTAGCGCGTAAATATAGCTACCATGTATAGTTCCATTAGCGCGTAAATATAGCCGCCATGTATAGTTCCATTAGCACATAAACATAGCCACCATGTATAGTTCTATTAGCACTTAAATATAGCCGCCATGTATAGTTCCATTAGCACATAAATATAGCCACCATGTATAGTTCTATTAGCACTTAAATAAGCACTATGTATTAGTCCATTAGCACATAAATATAGCCACCATGTATAGTTCTATTAGCGCGTAAATATAGCCACTGTGTGTAGTTCCATTAGCAGTTAATATAGCCCCATGTATAGTCTATTAACCGTAAATATAGCCACCATGATAGTTCCATTGTGCGTAAATATAGCAGCAGTATAGTTCTATTAGCACGTAAATATAGCACCATGTATAGGTCCATAGCAAATAAATAGCCACCATGTATAGTTCTATTAGCGCATAAATATAGCCACCATGTATAGGGTCTATTAGCGATAAATATACCCACCATGTATAGTCCATTATTGCGGAATATAGACCATGTAAGTTCTATAGCGCATAAATATAGCCACCATGTATGTTCTATTAGCGCATAAATATAGCACCCAATGTATAGTTCTATTAGCGCATAAATATAGCCACAATGTATAGTTCATTAGCGCAATATTAGCTACCATGTATAGTTCATTAGCCGCAAAAAAAGCCCCATTATAGTTCATTAGCGCAAAAATATAGCCACCATGTATAGTTCCATTAGCGCGTAAATATAGCTGGCATGTATAGTTCCATTAGCGCGTAAATATAGCTACCATGTATAGTTCCATTAGCACGTAATATAGCCACCATGTTAGTTCCAGTTAGCGCGTAAATATAGCCACGATGTATAGTTCCATTAGCGCGTAAATATAGCTACCATGTATAGTTCCATTAGTGCGTAAATATAGCCGCCATGTATAGTTCCATTAGCACATAAATATAGCCACCATGTATAGTTCTATTAGCACTTAAATATAGCCGCCATGTATAGTTCCATTAGCACATACATATAGCCACCATTTATAGTTCTATTAGCACTTAAATATAGCACTATGTATAGTTCCATTAGCACATAAATATAGCCACCATGTATAGTTCTATTAGTGCGTAAATATAGCCACTGTGTGTAGTTCCATTAGCACGTAAATATAGCCACCATGTATAGTCTATTAGCACGTAAATATAGCCACCATGTATAGTTCCATTAGTGCGTAAATATAGCAGCATGTATAGTTCTATTAGCACGTAAATATAGCACCATGTATAGTTCCATTAGCACATAAATATAGCCACCATGTATAGTTCTATTAGCGCATAAATATAGCCACCATGTATAGTTCTATTAGCGCATAAATATACCCACCATGTATAGTTCCATTATTGCGGAAATATAGCACCATGTAAAGTTCTATTAGCGCATAAATATAGCCACCATGTATAGTTCTATTAGCGCATAAATATAGCCACAATGTATAGTTCTATTAGCGCATAAATATAGCCACAATGTATAGTTCTATTAGCGCATAAATATATCCACCATGTATAGTTCTATTAGCACGAAAATATAGCCACTATGAATAGTTCCATTAGCACAGAAATAGGTGTAGGGTTGCATTTATTTTCTATAAATTTCTGTAAAATGTTGCCTTTGCTTATTCTTTGCTTTTTAATGTAACTGGCAAAACCTACGATATTTCACCCATATATTGTCAGTAAATTATTTTGTAATATTGCATGGAAGAGGCAGACTGCAATGAGGAATATCTATACATAGTAAAGTCTGTAAAACATGGGAATAGCTTTGAAAAGGAACAGTGTGTATTATTTTATAATTTAAGAACAGTTTAGTAAAGGCCACAGAAGATGTAAAGGCCACGGTATTCTTTAATCGTAGAATTAAAGAATTGTCCAGTCCTTACTCTGGTAATGCCACCTCTAGGTCGGCATGCACCACCCCCAATAGTACATGCCTACAATGCAGGGAGAGCGTGAAGCAGACCTGTCAGTGATGTCAGCGCAAGAAAGGGGAGGCAATTTTTCAGCCATTACAGTGATGCCACAACACTGCATGAATCCATACTTTACAAAAAGGTCTGTGAACTGTATGTAAGGTCTGCATTTCACAAACTTCTCTCGTACCATACATAACAAGCATGTCCAGTTTTTCACCCTTTACTAGTAACAATACCAAACATGACTAGTGTGCACCGATCAGCCATACATTTGAGCATGGTAAGAGAAATACTGTATATGGAACATAATGTTCAAGTTATGAAACAGCCATCTGCATGATGTGCTAGTACTGTTGGCACTGTATATGGCGCATTTACAGCATATCACTTAGTTGCTCTTTAAATTTCTGTAGAACATTAAATGGGATTATAAAATATGTAATCATGTCATTATAGTATCACAAGATAAGCATTTCCTTAACTTAGCTTTGCAGTAACCTTTATCAGTTCCTACTAGATTTTATTCATAATAAATTGCAGCTTCTGAACTGGTTAGAGTATAGTAGATACAACAGGTAAGGCAAACATCTCAACCAAACTACAAACATGGAATCACCAACCTAAAATCATTGTAAAACAAAGTAAATCATGGTTTCAAATAAAGTTTTGTGACCTTTCCCCCTAAAGGTTCATTCACACGTCCCCGTGTGTAGGGCCTTTATCGGCCGAAACGGACGGTCGTTCAGGGATCCGCCAAGTCAGTTGTTCGGCGATCCCTGACCGCATAGGACCTCCCATAAAATGGGCGTGTTGGGGGTGCTATTACCACATGGAGGCTTGACCAAGCCTCCCAATAATTACATACAATACAAGGATTGTGGAAGCACTCCAACCAGGCTAATTTACAACCACATCAAAAATAAACAGGGATTCCTATATAAATGAATAATACAGGGAGGGGGAGACAGTGGGAGGGGCAGTAGAATACAGGAAGTCACTCAGTGACATCACCGAGTGATTGTAATATAGATTCTCGCTACTGCACCTTCCCATTGAAAATGCCTAGCCTTATGTATTATATCCTTATAATATATGGTAGGGGGAACGTTTCTCCTTATAATACAGGAATGCCATTCTGGGTTTTCCAGTCTGTTGGCCTTTGTCCTTGAACCTTTATGTACACAATTCGGATATTTCTATGATCCTTATAATTTACAGTTGGGGGTGCATTATCCACCCTCCCACTGTCTCCCCCTTCCTGTATTATTCATTTATATAGGAATCCCTTTTTATTCTTGACAGACAATGTTCGGTCTTTCTTTCTCTTGGAATTGGAGCGGTAACTAACTATTTATACATTAAACAGGGATTCCTATATAAATGACTAATACCGGAAGGGGAAGACACAGTGGTAGTGGGCAGGTTATTTTTTTTTGGCTGGCCTTACGTATTATAAGAAATAATACGCTTCCTACAGTGTAATATATGGATTTACTTCATCTTGGAGTTCCATGACCTGTATAAAAGCACTCGGCCTGCGGCCTTGTGCTTCTATATGGTCATAGAACTCCTCGGAGGCGTAATATCCTTATTTTACACTGTAGGTAGCGTATTATCCCTTATATAATACATAAGGCTCCTATACTTTGATTGGGGTGGTGCAGTGGTGAGAATCCTTATTACAGTCCCTCAGGTGCGTCTCTGAGTGACTGTAATAAGTATTCTCACCACTGCACCTCCCCACCACTTCCCCTCCCTCTATACTCCATACAAGTGAAGCTGTTTTCTGGAACATAAAGAGTTAACCATGCTGTTTTGTATTTAAATGTAAAAGTACTGTCCAAGTTACACTCCGGTACTCTCACCCTCCCATCTGGATCCTGTCACAGATTGAACTACATAGAACTTAAGGAGCAGCGTTGCATTCCAATGAGTCATAAATTGACTCAGCTGGCGACTGGAGCCTGCTCCTTATCTATCATATTATTAAATGTATTTAAATACATTTAAATACAAAACAGCATGGTAAGCACTTTACGTTCCAGAAAACAGCTTCACTTGTTAATGGAGTATAGAGGGGGGTTTAGATACAAGGGGGGGAGGTTAGATACAGGGAGGGAGAGACAGGGGGGTAGATATGGGGGGGGACAGGGAGGCTGGGGTAGATACGGGGGGGTTGATACAGGAAGATAGGAGGTAGATACAGGGAGGTGGGGTGTAGATACAGGAAGGGGGTGACAGGGGTAGATACAGGGTGTATAAACAGGAGGGGGTAGATGAGTGAGTGTGCCGTTGGTTGGTTGTGTGCTGCCTGTGCTGTTTTGATGCATTGATGCAGTTGCTGTTTGGTATCCCAAACATGCAAATCAGAGCATTCTTCACTGCACTGCACTGCATACATGATGTCCCTTTCTTGTGTTTCAGTATTGGGTCTTTCGGATGTACCAATTGCTGCCTCAGTGTGTTGTTTTGTTTAAAGCAGACAGGGATACGGTGTTTTTTGAAAATTCTTCTTAATTTCTCGGAGACCCCTGCTACATATGGGATGACCATGTTCTTTCTCCTGTCTTGCTTTTCCCTTTCACTGTTTTAAGGGCTCCTCTGAGATGTTTCATTTCTTTAGCCTTCGCCTCTGTGCTAGTGGGGATGTTCTCAGCTCTGTGTTGCAGGGTTCTGATGACACCCAGTTTGTGATCTAAAGGGTGGTGGGAGTCAAACATCAAATACTGACCTGTGTGTGTTGGTTTTCTGTGAACCTCTACTTCCAGTTTACCATTCTCCCTGACTTCTACCAAGCAGTCCAAGAAAGCTAGTTTGTTGTTTTATACTTCCCCTGTAAATTTGATGTTTTGGTCTACTGCATTAATCTGTTCTGTGAAGCTTGTACTTCCGTCTGGTGGATTTTAACCGGTATACCAACAGGGGAAAAGCAAGACAGGAGAAAGAACATGGTCATCCCATATGTAGCAGGGGTCTCAGAGAAATTAAGAAGCATTTTCAAAAAACACTGTATCCCTGTCTGATTTAAACCGAACAACACACTGAGGCAGCAATTGGTACATCGGAAAGACCCAATACCGAAACACAAGATAAGTGACCTTATATACGCAGTGCAGTGAAGAATGCTCTGATTTGTATGTGGGGGAGACCAAACAGTGACTGCATCAACGTATGGCCCATCACAGAAGAGCCAATTCCTCGGGTCAGGACTCAGCCATGTCCCTGCATCTTAAGGATAAAGGACATACCTTTGAAGATTGTAATGTTAACATATTGGAACGTGACTGGTTCAAGAGAGGTGTAAAGGAGGCCATTTATGTGAAAATAAAGAAACCAAGCTTAAATTGAGGTGGGGGGGGGTTTCGACACCAACAGTCTGCCATGTACAATGCTGTTTTGACACCTTACCCTGGGCGTTCCTATAACATCTCTTAGCCACTATGCAATCACGCCCTTAACACGTGGCTGTGATATGCTAATTGGGATTTTCCAGGGTACATAATTGCCACAGATTCTTGTACAAGTCATTCTGAATTGAGAAAGCCAGTCGGATGACTAGTGAAACGTCTTCAAGAACTAAACTTCAAGTCCAGTTGATCTAATTGAATACAACAGATATCCCATATCAATAATCCCAGTATGATATACATGTATCAGTAATCCCAGTATCAGTAACCTGTATCAATAAAACCAGTATGACATACCTGTATCAAAAATTCCCAGTTTACTGTGCCTGTATCAACAAACCCAGTTTTTTGTGCCTGTATCAATGACCCCCAGTTTGCTGTAACTGTATCAATGACCCCCAGTTTGCTGTAACTGTATCAAAAACCCCAGTTTGCTGTACCTGTATCAATAGTCCGTGTTTGCTGTACCTGTATCAATAGTCCGTGTTTGCTGTACTTGTATCAATAGTCCGTGTTTGCTGTACCTGTATCAATAGCCCGTGTTTGCTGTACCTGTATCAATAGTCCGTGTTTGCTGTATACCTGTCTCAATAGTCCGTGTTTTTGCTGTACCTGTATCATAGTCCGTGTTTTGCTGTACCTGTATCAATAGTCCGTGTTTGCGTACCTGTATCAATAGTCCGTGTTTGCTGTACCTGTATCAATAGTCCGTGTTTGCTGTACCTGTATCAATAGTCCGTGTTTGCGGTACCTGCCTGTATCATAGTCCGTGTTTGCTGTACCTGTATCAATAGTTTGTGAAGGTTCTCATTCATCCAGGTCATGGTATATCTGTTTTTTCAATTAGATCAACTGGACTTGAAATGTAGTTCTTGAAGACGTTTCGCTAGTCATCTGACTGGCTTTCTCAATTCAGAATGACTTGTACAAGAATCTGTGGCAATTATGTCCCTGGAAAATCCCAATTAGCATATCACAGCCAGGTGTTAAGGTGTGATTAGTAGTGGCTAAGAGGGTTTTAGGAACGCCCAGAGTAAGGTGTAAAACAGCATTTGTTAAACTCAATAGTCCGTGTTTGCTGTACCTGTTCATCAATATGTCCGTGTTTGCGGTACCTTTATCAATAGTCCTGTTTGCTGTACCTGTATCAATAGTCCGTGTTGCTGTACCTTTACAATAGTTCCGTGGTTTGCTGTACCTGTATCAATAGTCCGTGTTTGCTGTTACCTGTATCATAGTCCGTTTTGCTGTACCTGTTCAATAGTCCGTGTTTGCTGTACCTGTATCAATAGTCCGTGTTTGCTGTACCTGTATCAATAGTCCGTGTTTGCTGTACCTGTATCAATAGTCCGTGTTTGCTGTACCTGTATCAATAGTCCGTGTTTGCTGTACCTGTATCAATAGTCCGTGTTTGCTGTACCTGTAGTAATAATCCCAGTTTGCTGCACCCATATCAATAATTTACCTATTGATCGATCTATCTCTCTCTCCATCTGTCTCTATTTCTCTCTGTATATGTGTATGTCTAGCACTCTATTTGTAGGTATCTGCCTGTATCTCTCTCTGTCAATATCTTTATGCCTATCTTTTATATCTCTGTCTGTCTCTTTGTGCCAATCTATCTATTCATATCTCTTTATCTGTCTATTTCTGTTTATCTGTCTATTATATTTATATTTTTTAATATTATATTAAATTTACCAAACTATCCCTCCCACAAGGCCCCGCCCACTCCCACGTCGGTTATTATTCCCATTTGCCCCCCCCCCAGGAAAATTTTCTGCAGACGCCCATGGCCATGCGATTGGGTAAAATAGCTATGCTATGCAGCTTTGAATAAGAAAATGGGGATTTTAAAGGATTAAAGGACAACTACACTCATCAAATCCACAATCCCTCATTGGAAAGTTCCCAGGGTAGGGACCTAAACCTTCACCCCTGGGCTCACTTTCTAGGTCTAGATTTACTCACCTGAATTTTCCTCTGTGCTCCTGGACTCCGTTGGCTACTTTGGCCAATGAAGAGACGCTCTGAAAGAAGCGTGTCTTCTCATTGGCCGGATTGTGACACCTCATTGAGGTGGAGTCTGATTGTGGAAGACATTGGATCAGAAGGGTGGTCTGCCGAGAGGGGTGGGATACCTGACCTTAGAGTTGTTCTGATCTAAATTGTCCCTTAAAGAAACCAGCTAAATAGGAAACCAACTACATCCTCATCTAAATATCTAAAGAAAGACTGCATATCACGAAATAAATTATTAGGACGATGCGAAATCGCCTGTTTACAGCTACCTGATGTATTATTGGGTTTGCATTGCTTTTACACTAATTTTGCCTGTGATATTTCTAAAAATTCTTGAAAACCACCAAAAACTTTTTTTTCACCAAAATCTTTTTGTTGACTAAATTTAGTTGTTTTTTTTATACCACGGAACTTATTTTGGTCAACTTAATATAGTTTTGTCACCCAAGTTTTGCTTTTATTGACTAAATGTATGTTTGGTTCCCACAAAATATCTTTTGGACGACTAAATATAGTTTTGTCACCAAAAGTTTTTTTTGTTGACTAAATGATCTGGGAACAAAAGCAACCCCATAGATTTAAAGCTAAATTGCTCAGTATAAAGGCACTGTGCTACACTATAATCCAATACAATGTAAATGTTTATCCACCCAGAGAAGTGAATTAGTGTGATTATGATGATGCCGCTGTGCTGACAATTTGCTCTTTTCATGCTCTGATATGACAACTTTACAGTAAAACACATTTATCCTTGGTAAAGCATTGAAACGGATTATTAGATGAAAATTCCATTGACTCTTTTCTAACCAAAGATATACATGTGTGACATCAATACTATCCCTGCAGTCAGGTTTATAGGGAGATAAAATGCTAACTGCTACTGGATCAGATCTTCTCTCTTTTATTTGGATAAGGCACATTGGCCATTTTCCTGACTTTGTAGGAATTCTTAAAGGTGCCCAACCACATGTGACTGTAGTCGCAAACCCACGATCCGATTCTGATGGAGGGGGCCATACAAATAAACAATCGTTCCGTATATACATTATACTAAACAATCTCTTGTGTGGGCCATAGATGCACACAATACTTATATCTATACCTATACTTTAGTATAAGGCCCTGGTAATGATCCAATGGAAAAAATTTGTTTGGCCTGATAAATCGTGATGCTGGGGTTTACTGAATATCAGAAATGTCTATTGGAACCTTAAGAATGACTTAGTTATTGATACACCAATGTTACAGCTGTTTCTGAGCTATAAGTCTAATAGCTAGGCTACACTGTCATGTTTCTCACATGCATTGCGAATGCGCTTTTCATACACATTACCATGTGTAGTAGTGTGGCCATAGCCTTAAAGGGCATCTATAGTGGGGAAATGAACTTTTTTTTCTTTCTTTCCATGTGTTCTATAATTCCCCACAACCCCCAGAGTGTCTTCACTTTTTTCAGATTCCCTCTCTGTCCTGAGATACACCAGTTAGAAGAATACGTGATTGCATTCCTCTACTCCTACTTGGACTGTCAATCAAATCCCTGTGATGTGATCCCCCCTCCCTGCTCTGTAATAAACATAGAGATACAGTAACAGCATTAGCAGGGGGAGAGAGGTAGCTTTGATGTTAGATATAAGGCCCCCTTCTTAATAGCTTTCACTGATTGATGATGGGTCACAAAGTGAGAGATCGTAAACTGTACTGATCTCCTTCTTCCGTGTCTCCAAGACAGCTTGCTTTCTATTGGCCACTGTGCGTGGGTGTGTTTTTCAGGATGTTGATCTTTTAACTCCTACTGCTCATGATAAGCTTGTCAGTTAGCCGGAGTAGAGACACGAAGTAGGTAACAGAGGGTAGGGGGAAGGGGGGAGTGCTGCACACAGATCTGACACCATGGTTAAACAGAGTCACTGACATAGATAGGATTAAGGCAGCACAGAGTACATGAATTTAACTTTGCAAAGGGGCAATGTGTTTTTTTCACTATAGATGCCCTTTAAGGCCAATATACACAGCAATTTTCCTTGGATCAAGGAAAACTAACCGAGCACCCATACATGAGTGATCCAAGGATGGAACGCTTGGGCGGAATGCACAGTACGTGGAATTGAATAGGTCACAGGTGTGGCCTGCACAAGGATTTTGTGTATTCCACTGCTTATCATTCCTGTGGATCTCAGGACATGCAGGTGACTATGATTGATTGGTCAGAACTGTCAGTATGTATTATATTACACATTTATATGCATGAGTGCATAGGGCTTCCTACCAAAATGAAGATACTGATAAGACAATTATATATATAACTCAAATTTTACCAGTCATTTAATTTGTGGCAACTGTTGGGATTTGCTCACATACGTTTCCTGTGCTGTTCTAAAAATACATGCATTGCAAAAAGTGCAAAAAAAAAAAAACGTGCTAGTGAACGAGAGAGCCTGTAATGTCATTTACATGGCAATTTATTTTTTAATAGTTGCCCTTAGCACACACATCCACTTTGTACGAGAAAACAGACTGTATCACTTTTTCGAAAACTGATACTGAAAGGGTGGTTGATCCACCACAGAGAAAAACAAACTAATCAAATGTCACATGGATCGTATTTCCTTGTGTTTATCCCAGCCATTATTTTCATGCCAGGGGATGATATACACAGGAGGACACTGATCCTGTGTGTTTACACAGTGAGTTTTGGTAAAATGCCCACAGATTTAGTAAGTTGTTTGAAAGAATCTGAATCCAAGAGTAAACTGATGGCTCATTCTGATATACATTGAATAGTTTTCTTGAACTGCTCAATACAGCTCTCTAGAATGTAACCAAACCCCACACTGAGAGTTTCTTACATTGGAGGCCACACAATAACCAATTCGTATGAAATGCAGCTTTATAAAACAATGAGACTCCTTTACTAACATGGGGGGAAAATGGCCTCATGGGTTTTACCTTTTAAACCAAACAGTATTTGAATGAACAATATATATATATACAGGGATGCCACTGTGGACAGGAATACAGACAGCTATGTTGAAATTTAACTCTTGTAGTGCCTGGGTAAGTTTTGCAGAGGTCACTGGGTAAAAAAGCAGTTAATGCTGGAGTGACTGGAAAGGCAGGGGTTAAACTCCTCTGATCTCTGTTTAAGCACATGGCTGTGCAAGACATTGTCAATGTCTCCGAGGCGGGCATAATATGGCAACCCTGCTCACAAGGTTACACAATCTTTGTCATACAAATTAAGAGATCTGGAAGTTAGATCCAGTAGAAAATTTTAAAATGGCTGAATCTGTTAAACTTAAAGGGCATGTCCACCCTAACACTAAATTTATCCCACTACTGGGCCCTGCTGTGTAGTGTTAAACAATTCTTACCTTTCTCCTCTGCCCTTTCTCCTCTGCTCCAAATGGTTCTCCTGTAGTGCCTGTTCAAAAAGAGTAGGTGCTGTCTCTATGTGAAAAGGTTTCTGCCCCTTAAAGGGCATGTCCACCCTCTTTTAAAACTTTTAATATACTGTGGGGCATGTCCCCCTACCCCCAACCGCTATATTCCTACACAAAAAAACGCTTCCCATCTTTACTTACAGCACCTCGTTCCTTCGCCGTTCTGGTCCGGCTCCCCTGCCCGCGGGAACTACAAGCAGGTGGCTGGACCGGCAGCCATGGCTGTGATTGGCTGAGAGACAGCCAATAACAGCCGCGGCTGCCATCAATGAGAACAGCACTGGAACGAGGTGCTGTAAGTAGAGAAGAGAAGTGTTTTTTTGTGTAAGAATAAAGCGGTTGGGGGTGGGGGGACAAGCAGTCAGGGAGGGATCGGGAGGGGGATAAAGGGCTTCCCTGCGCATGCTAAAAGAAATTCAGAGGACACAACAGAGGCAGAGACCTATATATTTAAATTTATTTTAGATCTATGACAATTTAACAAAGTATAAAAGTAACATATTCTTAGTTTATTAGTGAAGTCTTTCCATAGGTGCTTTACACTGCAAAACCAGAGACCTGCACTACACTGATGATGGCTCAATTAAGCCAAAACCTGTCTGTAGTTGGTGCTCTGGTTTTGCATTTAGCTTGTGGAATGCTGTAAAAGTCTTTTTAAAGATATAGCTTTCCTAAGAGCTTCCATGGAAACATGGTAAATTCCCAGAAGTCTTTGTTCCTTATTTGCATATTGCTGAAAAGGGAGTTTCAAAGCCTGTATTCTCTCCCTATCCTATTTAATGCTTGTGAAGGTTCTCATTCATCCAGGTCATGGTATATCTGTTGTATTCAATTAGATCAACTGGACTTGAAGTTTAGTTCTTGAAGACGTTTCGCTAGTCATCCGACTGGCTTTCTCAATTCAGAATGACTTGTACAAGAATCTGTGGCAATTATGCACAGTGGTACTCAACACCTCAGACTACCATGCTAAGGTGACCATGCTCCTGGCCGATAACAGCACATATGGGGCTTTAACAAAGGATCTGAAATGAATTGAGTCTCGAAGGGACGAGGTTCACTGTACCTTTTAGGAAGAGTTCAGACTGTAGGGCAGGATTCAACAGGAGCAGGAAACAATGGCTGGAACAATGGAGTTGGAACAACGCTGGATATAATGGCTGGAACAATGGAGTTGAAACAATGGCTGGATACAATGCTGGATACAATGCAGTATACAATGGCTGGAACAATGGAGTTGAAACAAAGGCTGGATACAATGCTGGATACAATAGAGTTGAAACAATGGCTGGATACAATGCTGGATACAATGCTGGATACAATGCTGGATACAATGACTGGAACAATGGAGTTGAAACAATGGCTGGATGTAATGCTGGACACAATGACTGGATACAATGCTGGATACAATGACTGACACAATGGAGTGGAAACAATGGCAGGATACAATGCTGGATACAATGACTGGAACAATGGAGTTGAAACAATGGCTGGATACAATGCTGGATACAATGACTGGAACAATGGAGTTGAAACAATGGCTGGATACAATGACTGGAACAATGGAGTTGAAACAATGGCTGGATACAATGCTGGATACAATGCTGGATACAATGCAGGATACAATGACTGGAACAATGCTGGATACAAGGCTGGATCCAATGTCAGGTAAGGAACGCTACAGACTGACAGTCTGGTAGCGAGGTCTACGAATAGGCACTCGCTCCCTCTGCGAGTGCCTATTTGAATCTTCGCGCCAATCGGCGTCCGGACGTGGTAACGTCACCAGTCCCGGAACGGCGAGGGAGCGCGGCAGGTAAGATCCTTACAGTACCCCCTCAAATTCTTGCTGACCGTTGATCATTATAGGATCAGGTGACTGAAGAGAAGAAGAGAATCGATTCAGCACCACCGGCTTGATTAGAGAGACATGGAAAACATTAGGGATTCTCATGATGGTGGGCAATTGAAGTCGTACTGCCGTAGGACCCACCAATTCTAATATAGGAAATGGGCCAATAAATTTAGGACCCAATGTAGGAGAAGGAACACGTAGATTAATGTGAGTTGATGATAACCAAACTTTATCTCCCACCGAATATAATGGAGGTTTACATCTTCTTCTATCAGCTGCAGTCTTTTGTACAAGGGCAGATTTCTCAAGACAGTTTTTTGTAGCCTGCCAGATGGCTGACATTTCTGCTACTAGTGTGTTAGTTGCAGGAACTGGTACAGAAGAAAAAAAATCCTGTGGAAACCGTTTGGTTTAAGCCAAAAACACAAAAAAAAGATTTTCCAGTAGAATAGTGGACGGCATTGTTATGGGCAAATTCCGCCCATGGTAGAAGATCAGTCCAATTGTCTTGAGAATAAGAAATGTAGCATCGAAGGAATTCTTCCAGACATTGGTTGGTGCGTTCTGCGGCTCCGTTAGACTGAGGATGGTAAGCGGACGAAAATTGAAGTTTAAAGGAAAACTAAATCCATTTTTTTACTCCAGAATCTGAAAACAGCCCCCCTAAAAACACCAAAGCTATATAAAGACTTCAGTAAATTGCATTAAAATAAATGTAAGCCTGTTAAGAACTGGATGAATTATCTGTGTGTATGTGCAGTGTCAGACCACACCTCCTGCCTCAGTCACATGCTTCCTTGCTTTATCTGTCCTGTAAAAGGATTGGATAGAGATTATTAATGGGTTGTCTCAACTGTACACAGTTGCCATAGCTAAAGACTGAGCATGGGCAGAACATAATGGTCATTGACCAGACTGTGTGATATTAGAATGCTGTGATATTAAGCACAAACCATATATTATTTCATATCAAAATGAGAGGTAAGACACTGATTACTGGCTTTATATCAAGGTGTTCTGCCTGTTCAGTGTTGTTCTGTGGCTTTAGTTGTCCTTTAATTCCAAGTAACTTGCAAAGTGCCCGCTAGAATTTGGAGATGAATTGGGTTCCTCGATCGGACACTATTTCAACCGGTAATCCATGCAGGCGGAAAATATGGGCAATGAACAATTGAGCAAGTTCAGCAGAGGAGGGCAACTTAGGAAGGGGAACAAAATGAGCCATTTTGCTAAAGCGGTCTACAGTAACCCAGATAACTGTATTTTTCTTAGAAAAAGGGAGTTCACAAATAAAGTCTATAGAAAGGTGGGTCCATGGTAGGGAAGGAATTGGCAGAGGTTGAAGAAGTCCACAAGGAAAGTATGAGAAGTTTTGCAAGTAGCACAAACAGAACAGGCAGCGACAAAGTTTTTGACATCTGCTCTCATGGAGGGCCACCATACAGAACGATTAAGAAGATTGAAAGTCTTGTGGATGCCAGGGTGAACGGCCTCTTTCAACTCATGAGTCAGTTGTAATATTTCTTTCCGAAGGGAGAGGAGAACAAAGGTCTTATTAGGGGGTAGGCAGAAGCAGAATCCTGAGCAGATAGAATCCGATGGCAAAGTTGAGGGGTAACAGTGGTAGGATCTTGGAGGAGGGAATGATGGGGCCTTTATCTTTATCAGTAGAATCGGCTGCAAGAAAAGACCTGGAGAGGGTGTTGGCTTTTTCATTCTTGGAACCAGGATGAAAGGAAATGATGAAATTGAACCGAGAGAAGAACAGAGCCCAACGGGCTTGACGAGGATTCAATCTCTTTAGGTTTTGGATGTATTCAAGATTTTTGCGATCGGTGAGGATGGTGATAGGATGTACTGCCCCTTCCAGCAAGTGTCGCCATTCTTCTAGTGCGAGTTTGATAGCTAGAAGTTCACGATTTCCAATGTCATAATTTAGTTCATTGGGAAGAAATTTCTTAGAGAAGAATGCACATGGGTGAAGTTTACCTCTCTCGATTTGCCTTTGGGAAAGGACGGCACCTGCTCCAAGATTAGAGGCGTCAACCTCGATGATGAATGGCAGACTAGGGTCGAGGTGCAGAAGTACTGAAGAAAAGGAATTTTTTAATTTCTTGAAGGCTTCTAAGGCGGCGGAGACCAGATTCTGGGTTGCTCCTTCCTGATAAGGGCTAAGATGGAGCAATGATGGAAGAAAACCTTAATAAATTGCCATAATAATTGGCAAAACCAAGGAATCGTTGGATAGCCTTAGTGCCAATGGGAAGAGTCCAGTTGAGAATAGCTGAGACTTTGGTTGGATCCATCTTGAAGCCTTGACCCAAAACCAGATAGCCCAGAAAAGGTACTTGCGGGCATTCAAAGAGACATTTCTCTAGTTTAACGTACAGTTGGTTGGCTCGTAGTCGGGACAAGACTTGACATACATGGCACGATGAGAAGAAAGATCTTGAGAGAAGATTAAGATGTAATACAAGTAAACTACTACTGAAATACCTAAGAGATCTCGAAAAATGTCATTGACAAATTCTTGGAAAACTGCTGGAGCATTACAGAGACCGAAGGGCTTCACCAGATATTCATAATGTCCAGTTCGGTATTGAAGGCCTTTTCCATTCATCTCCTTCCCGGATGTGAACCAGATATAGGCCACGGAGATCAAGCTTGGAGAATACTTTACCCATTTTAATTGGTCAAAGATTCAGAGATGAGAGGTAGAGGATAGCGGTTCTTGATAGTGATTTTATTGAGGCCACGATAGTCGATGCATGGACGTAGCCCTCCGTCTTTCTTTCCAACAAAAAGAAGCCAGCACCGGCAGGAAGTGGAGGGTCTGATGAAGCCCCGAGACAGGTTCTCTTTGATGTAATCTCCATAGACGTGGTTTTAGCAGGGATAGGGATGGTGCGATCTCAGGGTGCAGAGGTACCAGTCAACAAACAATGGGACAATCATAGGGTCAGTGGGGAGGCAGAATTTCAGCAGGTTTTTTGTCGAAGACGATCCTTAAAGTCGAGGTACTGATGAGGCAGAAAATTAAGATTTTTGTTTGCACAGGAAACAGAGGAACAAGAGATTTTGGGATGGAAAAGACTCTGGAAAAGCAGGATGGGCTCCAGAGACAAGTTTGTTGTTAGTCCAGTTGATGATGGGGTTATGAAGTCGAACAAGGGAGTCTAGAATAAGAGGGGTCGTGGGGCTTTGTATAACCAAGAAGGAAATTGATTCACGATGAAGACAACCAATTTGAAGAAGAATTTCTGCAGAAGACATTGAAATAAATTCTGTAGATAACGGTTGATCGTCAATAGCCAGCATCGGGGGGGATGAGGTAGGGAAAATAATGGAACGCCTAGAAGCAAAGGTGGCATCAATAAAATTACCGTCTGCTCCAGAGTTAGAGCGGCTTGGGTAGAGAAGGTTTGAGATTTGAAAAAGGGTTGCTGGCAGAAAAAATTGAGGTGAATTCTTGTGGGGAAGAGATTTGAATTTACCTATAGAAGACTCCTTATTCAGGTGTAGGGTTGTCAGTTTCCCGGCTTGGAAGGGCAAACTTTAGCGAAGTGCCCCTGGGCGGCACAGTACAGGCAGAGCCCATGGGTCCTCCTCCTAAGTTTTTCTTCAGCAGAAATGTGTGTATCCCCAATCTGCATGGGTTCCTCCGATGGTGGAGCAGCGGTCAAAGGCCAGTCCTTGAGGACGAGGAACAAATTTGGGAGGAACAGGACGATTATTGGATTTTTCGGCTTGCCTTTCCTGATACGAGTATCCACCCGTATACACATGGAAATCATTTCCTCCAAACATGTGGGAAGCTCCCGGGACACTAAGTCGTCCTTGATACGATCAGACAGGCCGCCAAAAGGCTGCTAACAGGGCCTATGTTCACGGCAGTCTCGGCAGTCCGGAATTCAATAGCATACTGCCCTAACGAACGGGAAACTTGTCGCAATTGCATCAGCCGGGAGGAAGCAGCAATAGTTCTGCCTGGAGCGTCAAAGATTTTTCGGAAAGTTTCCAGAAATAAGGAGATATCGTTAACCACTGGGTCATTTTTCTCCCACAGGGGGAATGCCCAGGTCAAGGCATTGCCTCACAAGGCAATGACATAACCGACTTTGGCAGTCCGAGGCAAAATGGGAAGGTTGCAATTCAAAATGTATAAGGATTGGTTAATGAACCCCGACAGGCTTGAGCGTCCCCTTCATACGCACAGGAGGTGTTATTCGCGGCTCTCTGTGGGGAACAGGTTCTCTAGGCAGAACAGGAGGAGCAGGAGGAGCAGGGCCCGGTTATAACCGACCAGAAATGGAGTGCACAAAATTGAGCTAGTTGATTCTGCTGGTGCTCAAGGGCATCCATGCGGAGGGAAATAGTCTGAAGAGTCTTGCCCAAACTTGCCGCAGCTTCCTCAGGTACTTCCATGGCCTATTCGTACTGTAATGAATTGAGTCCCGAACGGACGAGGTTCACTGTACCTTTTAGGAGGAGTTCAGACTGTAGGGCAGGATTCAACAGGAGCAGGAAACAATGGCTGGAACAATGGAGTTGGAACAATGCTGGATATAATGGCTGGAACAATGGATACAATGCTGGATACAATGGCTGGATACAATGCTGGATACAATGCAGGATACAATGACTGGAACAATGCTGGATACAAGGCTGGATCCAATGTCAGGTAAGGAACGCTACAGACTGACAACCTGACAGTCTGGTAGCGAGGTCTACGAATAGGCACTCGCTCCCTTTGCGAGTGCCTATTTGAATCTTCGCGCCAATCGGCATCCGAACGTGGTGACGTCACCAGTCCCGGAATGGCGAGGGAGCGCGGCAGGTAAGATCCTTACAGGATCCCACCAGCCGTTACAAGAAAAGGGTCATAGAGTTACTACAACTGCTTCAAAAGGATAAAGCCATTGATCGAGCAATGTATCATCGCCTCTACCCTGGTAAGGCACATCCATGCATATATGGACTCCCAAAGTACATAAGGAAGGGGCACCACTAAGACCTATAGTCAGCAGCATCAACTCTGTAACATACAAGGTGGCAAAATACCTAGCCAACATCTTAGGACCATTGGTGGTCCTAGCATCACAGCATACATCCAGAACTCTCAGGATTTCATCAACAAGATTGAAGATATAGTACTTGGTGCAGAAGAAACTATCGTGTCCTATGATGTGACCTGTATACCCATCAAGGAGGCTGTTGACATGGTGAGAAAATGGCTAGGCCAAGACAGCACTTCTACAGCAGAACTGATCTCAACCTAGAACAGGTGTGTTCCTTACTGGACTTGTGCCTGAATACCACCTATTTCAAATACAGGGATAAGTTCTATAAGCAAACACATGGATGTGCTATGGGATCTGTAGAGGTTTACAGAAAATCAAAACACACAGATCAGTATTTGATGTTTGACTCCCACCATCCTTTAGATCACAAGCTGGGTGTCATCAGAATAGATAAACAATGGTGGAGGTGCACTCTATCCAACTGTGGGTGCAGACACCTCGTAGGTTTCCCTTTGGAACCAGCAGCTTCGCAGGAAAAAGACAACTGAGGGTCGCACTCCAAATCTTAGAGAACTTTTATTGTGAAACACACATACACGTCACAATGTTTCGGGGGGATACACCTGAAGAAGGGGGTATCCCCCCGAAACGTTGTGACGTGTGATGTGTGGTTCACAATAAAAGTTTTCTAAGATTTGAAGTGCGACCCTCAGTTGTCTTTTTCCTGCGTGGGTGTCATCAGAACCCGGCAACACAGAGCTGAGAACATCCCCACTAGCACAGAGGCAAAGGCTAAAGAAATGAAACATCTCAGAGGAGCCCTTAAAACTTGTGGATATCCAGACTGGGCCTTTGTCAAAAGAAGTAGAAGGAAAGAAAAGTGAAGGGGAAAAGCAAGAAAGGAGAAAGAACATGGTCATCCCATATGTAGCAGGGGTCTCCAAGAAATTAAGTAGAATTTTCAAAAGACACCGTATCCTTGTCTATATTGCTACTATATAACATATAGTAGCAATAGTAATAAAAGTTAAATAGTATATAGGTCCTATGGTGTGATTTTTAATATATATTTTTATTCAACACGTTTTAGTCCTACACATTTTTATCAACACTTGGACAAGGAGGCAATATAAGCACTAGCACTTTAAATAACAGTGAGCAATACACAGTTCACTTTGGTTGAAGCACTTTGATTGGAAAGGTAACAGTATGGGACACACAAGCCCAAGCGCATACGACACTATTTTAAGGTTTTAGAGATAGATATGGTTTTAGAATGATAAACACTAGCATAGCCACTATACTAGAATGGGTTTTAGTATTTAATAACAGTAAAAACACAAAATGATGTTTATATATATGTTTATGAAAAGTATATCACGATAACAATATGTTTTTATACATTGTATCAATTTTAGTATATTATTGTAACCAAATGTTTTTATACACTGTTCTTTTAAATATAGTATATTGATATGTAATGTTTGTCTCACATGGAAAGGATATAGCCCTGCCCCTAGTGGGAGGGATATGTGTGTATTTAAGGAATCACATGGTATGTTGTTTTATGCACCTGAGGAAGGGGGAAGCCCCGAAATGTTGTGCACTGTTATATCACAATAAACACTGAATTATATCTTGCCTGAGTGCGCCTCCCTGGTACTATTTTGGATTACGAATGTACTGCCTATGGTTGAGCAGGTGAGGGAAGCAGCACCTTGGAAGATTAAAGGAACGTGGGAGTGCGAGGAGTTATACAGTATATGTGAATATTCTACACCCCCCACCTCATTGGTATCTCCTAAAAACTCAATGCAATCTCCTATGGAGATATAAATATATTTATATGATATAAGGGATAAATATTCTTACATTTGATATACAATTGAAGTTAAAACAGCTTTATCTTGAAATTAGAGTATTTAGAATTTTAGTATTTGTTGAATATTTTTTAAAACTATGATAATTTTATAAAGTATAAAAGTAACTTTCTAATTAATTTAATAGAATAATTCAATAGTATGTATATAAATTATATACAAATCCTCCTTTTATTCATTAAAAATAAATATATCCTAGAAACTATCCCAATATTATTATATTTATTTAGCACTAAGTTTTTTAGTGTAACACAGTTTAGTTTGGAACATATTAACAATACGTATATAATTATATAATGTAATATACCTATGATTCATGTAGCATTATAGCTAAAAAGGATTATAAAGTTATTGTATTCAGTTAAGTATACTGATAATTATTATATGTAGCAAACTAAGTTTATTTTGAGTTAGAACACTCTTATTTTTCAACATAACCAACTTTTTCCTTTGAACTGGAATTTCCAAACTTATTTAAATCCAATATGTTACCATTCTGGTGTAGGAATTTACTTATTCTTATCAATATATCTTGATAACTACTATGATTGAGGTCTGGGATCTATACAAAATCCTCCTAAATAAACCTTCTTTTGCCTATTTGGCACTATTTTTCTTATAATGTTGTATCCCTGCCTAATATGTTTTAAACAAGGCCTACATATATCCATTGTTATCGGTAAACGGGTTAAATATAAAACATAAAGTCCACTTTGGAAAGAAACCCTACAAGGGAAAGTTGTTTCTTTGTGCATAGAAGAAACCCATCTTTTACATGCTGATAATGGATTATTTACACATAAATAGTTTCCCAACATTTTATGCATCATATCATATAAAAAGAATAAAAGAGGAGTCCTTATTGCAATTAAACATACAATCGTAAACTGGAAACTGTATAAACGAATTGTAGATCCTTATGGTTGATACATTATTCTATCTTGCTCAATAAACAATGGAGTATATTTTTACTTGGTTAATTTAAATACCAAAGGGGGAGGATTTTCAAGGTGGGGATTTCTCAATGGGTTAACGTGTGTACTCAGCCTAACGTACTGTTTTTCTGAGAAATCCACATTTGCACTACATTCCCATTAGTGTCTTGTCATTAGTCAGAGCTGTGACACTGCAAATTGGACAGCATTTGCTGAATATTGTCTGTATCTGGACCTATCTGGCAAGATGGAAAATTTCTATTACCATTTACTACAGTAGAGGGAGAAGATAACATCGAACCATTGAACATCATTCTTTATAAAGAATATATGGATCAATCACTCATGTGTATATAGAATATATTATACATTGTATAATACAATGTTGACAATCAGCTATACAACCACCTCCAGGATTTCTTTATGTCCCTATTCCTGCTCACTAAATTCCTCACAGTAGAGGGTACAGTAAATACTGTATGAAAACCCAGTCCCAGCAATCATCTCCAGCAGCTGCAGGGTTAATGTTGATACAGATCTCTATACTGCTGTCAATCACAGGGAAGACTGGCTACATTTTTGAAAGAAACCAATGCTGCTTCTCACTCACAGCTCAACTAACAATGTAACAGTCTATATAAAAGTCTAGGCAACAGTCTATGGACACCAGGAGAAGTGAAACAACAGACTGCACTTGACCAACATCATCTGGCATTTATAAAGAAAGCTAAATCCTTACAAAATAAAACACATAATTATAAATGGGGACATCAACACAATTCTTAACCCGAATATGGATTCTACCAGTTTACATAAATCCTAAATGCATATAAATGGTTACAACCCTTACTTACTTACTTAAAGGGTATCTCTACCCCCAAACTAATTTTTTCTGTAGTGTAGTGTACCCCAGCCAACCCCCAACTGCCATGCCAGTTTGTAAAAAAAAACAAAAAAAAGCCAGAAACAGACTTACCACCGTTCGTTGCCTCAGCTCTCTGCTCCCAGCTCCCTGCTTGCTGGAAGATGCAAACAGGGGACGAACCAGCAGCTTCTTCTGTGATTGGCTGAGAGCCAGCCAATCACAGACGTGGCTGCTGGCGATGCAGAGAGCCGAGGAAAGGAAGGATTGTAAGTCTATTTCTGCAGGGCTGGGGTACACTACACTACAGAAAAATATTTTATAGGTAGGGGCTGCATGAAGGGATCCAGAGGGTGGGAGGAAGGGAGTTGGAGGGCTCCTCTGCGCATGCAAGAGCCCTCAGGGAGGACAAGGAAGAAACAGGGACCAGATGACACACAGACAGCTCCTATTCTTCAGTTCTCTGAACTCCTCTGGCAGGCACTGCAGGAGAACCATAAGGACTAGGAGCAGAGATGTAAGGTAAGGATTTTTGAACACTTCACAGGGGGATATTAGTGGGTTAAATTTTATGCCCTTTAAGAATACATTTATGTCTCATGGAAAGATTAACATTATAATCACATAAAGACATAAAGTTTCTATACTACCTAGAACATGGTCTGAACATGCACTTTTGTTAAAGGGTATGTCCACCCTAATATGGCTATTTTGCTGTAGTGTAGCCACCCCTCTCCAAGCCCCAACCACACTGCACATTTATAGAAAAAATATCAGCTTACTTACCTTCGTTCCCGCTGCCTCTGCTGTAATGTTACTTCCACAAAGGAAGTAACATTAGGGGCCAGACCGGCAGCCACGTCTGTAAGGCAGCCAATCACATATGTGGCTGCCGGTTATTGAGAGTGCAGCTTACAAAGGCTTGTAAGTATGTAGTCTGCTATTTTTTTTTTTTAAAACAGACAATGCGGTTGGGGCTGAGAGGGGGAGGCTACACTCTAGAAAAGGAGTTTAATGCAAAACATAAAATCCAGCTTGATGGATGTGGATGGAGGGAGGGAAGGGGGAATTGGCTCCCCTGCGCATGTCTGTAAACCCCCCAGAGGCAAGAGAATAGGCAGAAACTTTTCACAGGAAGACAGTGCCTGCTCTTCACTTTCCTGGAGTTTGGGCAAGCACTGCAGGAGAACCATTTGGAGCAGAGGAGTAAGGTAAGGCTTACTCCTTACTTACATAGTGGGGTTAGCATGGGGTTAAATTTTAGTTTTGGGGGTGGACACTCCCCAAAACTAACACAACATGTTTCGTATAGCAAGGTCCTTTCTCAAGTGTTACTTGAGAAATGACCTAACTGTCCGAAACATGTTGTGTGAGTGGGTCTGCAATTAAATGCATCCTTGTTTAACTACAATACCGTATGGGTTGTGAGTGTTCTTATATTACTCCATATTTTAATATGTTATGTTGGATTGTGATGCCCAGGAACAAGGCATAGGAGTTTGAGAACCAAAGGAGGTGGGATAGAGACTGGAATATTGATATTGAAGCATACATTTACAAATACAAATCGATGAAAATGACTAACTCTTTTAAAACAGCAATGTTAGCAATATACGCTAACCTCACAAAATCAGTTTTTCTCTCCCATGTGATTTCTAAATCATTAAGTCTAACAAATGGTACTTGACAAGGTTGCCCAATTTTCCCCCTTATATTTGCTTTAATCATGGAACCCTTATCTCAAAGTACAAAAAGTAGAAAAAAAGATCCTGCACACACACACCTTTCCAGGTCAGAGACATCTGTCCTGGGTGCTACGGTACAGTGGTAAGCATATCAAAATATAACAAAGAAACCGTGCACACCAGGCTTAATTATAACTGGTGTTTATTGAAACATCTTCATCAGACATACCAAAGTATACGCTCCAATCCTGATATTTTGGGTATCAAAATTGCTAAATTGCTATTGAACAATATTTTATTGATGATTCTAATGGTTGGTGTCCTCTGATAAGGGTCTTGGTCTGGCGTATTGGACCATACATGTGGAGTTAGATTATTACCCGGTAGCACTGTAAAACATTTTTTACAAGACTGAATGTAAACATATTAATGTAAGGGAGTGCATTGGCCTCTATACGTATATTTAATCAAAATTGCTAAAGCAGAATCCAAACTAGCAGCCACTAAATTTAACTATCGACTCACTCCTACCTATTTTATCATCCCAATCCCTGCATCATATTTCACTAAAGCTCAATCAATACTTTTTAGAAAATGTTTATGGTCAAATAAACATCAGACTGTGTGGTACTGACAAGTTCATTAAATAGTTAAATAATCCCTGTTAGACAGGATGATGGGAAGGGTAAAAAGTTAAACTAAATGAATTTACAGTATGTCTTTGGATCGGCCTCAGGTTGGGCATATCCCTGTTTTATTTGCTGATAGAAAGCTTTCAGAACAGTGAAATGCAAATATACTTATTGCTCGTCTAATTCAATTCAAGGTAGTTATACTTTTTGTTTTGGGTTGGGGGGGGTCCAGCATCTCTCTATGGGCCCAGCGATTTCTGGTCTCCTATGGGCCAATATTAAAAAAAAAAAAAAGGGGCGTCTTGCAACAGAAGGTGCACACATGCACACGTTTTACTGTAAAGCAACAATAATGGTGGCACTGACATTAACCTAATCCAGTTGTTAATGAGATATATTTAGATATATTCTATTAAGTTAAGTGCTTGCTATATTGCTATTCTTGGGGGAGATACTTTCTAACTACAGGGTATAAGAATTTGGATTTACTTCTCATGTAGAAATATATAGAAATATAGTAGCACTGGTCCTTTTGTTAAGGTCTGTGTTATCCAAAATGGACAGTGCTAGGGTTAATACACATATATCAAACCATAAATATAATGTGAGGGAACTATCCAGGTTTCCCCCCTAGACACCCTGTATATTGCATTCACAAACTTGTGGCCAATTAAAACTAATCTGATTTCTTGTCACAATTCTAAAGCCACATATCACATATCATACAAGATGCACACATATACAAAGCCTCCCCCAACACACACACCTAACCCCCTAAAAAACAACTGGGCGTCCCCAGTAACACTGTGAAATCCAATAGTCCAAAAACAGGAATGGGTATCTGGAGCCACAAACATAAATTTGTCCGTCAATGTCAGGGATATCAACAACGGAGCTCCTTACACAGCCACCATGTGTACAAAATACTTGGACAGCATGTCCCAAAAAGTCTGTGTGAAGAAGCCTGGGGGTATGAGATGCGGACTTGCGTTGTCTATGTTTGACCACTCTAACATACTGGTTTAATACCGGTACTTACTGGTGCACCACATACTGGATCATACAAAGCCTGCAGACAGCAGATAGCACTAACGTGATTCACGTACTATGCAAATGCAGCACATAAGCAGGAACTACACAACTGAAGTTGCAAGCTGGAGATTTGATTAAGAGGTTCCTAGAAAGAGGTTATCCAAGACAAAGCATAACTAGGGGTTACAAAATAGCAAAGAGTCAGAAACATACTGATTTGCTGTATGGAAAAAGAAAACAGGAGAAACATGGTCTGGATAAGAAAATTAGATATATTACAACTTACAATGATGAGTGGGTGCATTTAAGGAGGATAGATGATAAAAATTGGTTCCTCATTTCTGAGGAAATTGACCTGAGAAAGAACATAGGAATAAAACAACAAGAAGAGGAAGAAATTTGAGGGATTGTCTGTCACCGGTGTAGAGTCTTTTAAAGGGAATTGTCAATGCAGTAAATGTATTGTGTATAAATATATGAAAGGAACATGTATGGGCAACTAAACATAAAGAGATAGAGAAAAGTAAAATGGCACAGCATATATGGGAGACACACAATACGAACAATGTCATGTTCTCATTTATGGGTCTAGAGCAAGTATCTCTTGGCCAAATGACAGGGGTGCAACTAGAGGGGAGCAGGAGGAGCAACTGCAGGGGGGCCCCATTTTCTTATTTTTCCTACGATAGATACAACCTCCTCCCAGAAAACCACTTTGGATGAAGCACGGATAGGGGCTCCATCATAGTTTTGCTGGGGGCCCAGTGATTCCTAGTTACGCCACTGCAAAGGGGAGGAAATACAGAAAAAGAAGCTCCTCCAAACAGAAAGTAAATGGATTTTTACATTAGGTACTATGTGGCCAAAAGGACTTAATGAAATGAAATGTTTCCTAGTCAGTATTACCGCCATGTTTGCTCTAAATAGATACAATATCTCCTTTTATCTTACACAGTCATTTTTGTACCTTTAAGAAGGGCTGCACCCTTTAAGGAATGAATATTTAAACTGTGCAATCCGTAGTATTGTGAGACCCTGAGTATTTTGTACACAAAGTGGCTGTGTAAGGAGCTCCGTTGTGCTGTTCTGATGTTGCTTGGTCTGACTAGCTCCCAAAAATCTCTGCACACAGGAATATGTTTTCGAACAAACATTATTATAGCAACTAAAAACAAAAAAAGCACTAAAAAGCCTAACAGAAACAGTCCATTAGCAGTTATTGTGGTTGCACCTCTGCTATGGTATGGCCCCTTTAAATCGTAGTGGTCTTGTGCTAAGGTATAATCCACTTGGTAATGGCTTTTTCTACCTCAGCTATACAGACCAAGCAAGCATTGAAACTGCACAGAATAAAGCATGCAGTGCCCCCAGTGGCGGATAGGCACAAGTGAGTGTTTTAATATATGGAAGTGTAATTTTAAACTGATTTCTTACTTATTTATTTTTTACTTTTTGCTTTAGTTTTTAACCCTTCCCCTATCTATACCCCCAAGCGCAAGCAAGAAATTTTAAAGATTTTATGAACATTTAAAACAATCCTAGATTTGCATTTATTGTCAGAAAATATGCTTAGTTGTTCTATAACAGTGCATAAAGAAATAAAGTTGTTAAATTAATGGTTAATGATCAGGGATGGACTGACCCACCAGGTACCAGGGAACTCCTGGTGGGCTCATGGCCCAATAATCCATGGCAACACAAAATATTGTTTGAATTTAGATACAGAAGAAATTGAAAAGTAACATAAGGATTCACAAGGAGTATGTGGAACTATATGAAAATAGGTGACGGAAAAAGAGCTAAAATGTTGAGTGGGCCCCTTAATTTCTTCTGGTGAGTCTCCAGTGGGTTAAGCAAATGACTGAGTCCAGACCCATGTAACTTTATTTTACATACTGTAAAAGGAAAAAAAGAAGAAAAATCAATATTTCGTGCCAGGATCAGCTGTCATGTCCGATCATTTGGCCAGTCTGATTTTGTCTCAAAATCTGTAACAAGCAATGGAAGGTAGCCATTATTTCACCTGATTAACCAAAACATCAGTCTGGGGGACTGAAATATTGGACCATGTGTACCAGCCCATAGAAGAGTTTTGCCTCCCTCTGGATCAACTCAAAAATAAGTAAGCATCAAGGGAAGGTTTTAGATATACAATTAACCATCCAAATGAGCTATATCTTTATAGAAAAGCAGCATTCATATTTTATCAAGAAGAATTCCAGCAAAATATATATTCATAACATTGTCTTTCATAACAAGAATCACAGTACATCTGAGTTTGTACCAGTATAAGAATGTTCTTGGCTGTCATAGAGTAATTCTCTATAGATTAATAATTACAATCTTATTGAACTGAGTAAAAACCAAGTAAATGAATCCAGACAATTTAAGTAGAAGGGTGCGGTGCCAACCTTTGGTCTTGTTTGATATTCCTTCCTCTATGCCAAGTCTTGTGTTTTTAAGAACACCTTAACAACAGCAATATGTTATCAGACCTTGAAAGAACTATGTCAGGTTGCAAGAATACAGCTGTTTAAACAAGAAACCTTTAGCACATGCTCATGCTGATAGGTCATTAAAACACGCTAGTCCCAAGTTACATGAAACTCGTTTGTCAGAGGTTGCAATCTTGCTGTAAACATTTATTGCAGAACCCCTGTTTCTCAATATCTATCAAAGCATAAAAACCTTACTAAGACCTCTAACAGCTTTAAATGTTACTCCTATTGAATCTGATCAATGTTATATAGAAATAAAGGGGCAGATGCAGTAAGCGGTGCAAAAGTTTGCACAAGCTATTAATCTGCAGCAACCAATTGTCATGAACTTACCTGCCGCTCCGGTCCCACGCCGCTTTGCACTTCCGGGTGGGCGTCGTCGTAGACGTCACGGCGCGAGAATTCAAAACCCGGCGTCCTCCTGGACCCGGTGCCCGATAGTACCATTTGCTACCTCCTGGCTCCTGTACTCACCTGCCTTGGATCCTGTTTCTCTCCTGCTACAGCTTCTTACCTTCCCGCTCTAGTGGCTATACCTACCTTGCTTGTTCCAGTTCAGCAGCACCTTGTTCCAGCTTCTAGCCTACAGTTCCCAGCAGCACCTTGTTCCAGTATTCAGCTTACAGTTCCCAGCAGCACCTTGTTCCAGAATCCTGCCTACATTTCCCGCAGCACCTTGTTCCAGTATTCACTTACAGTTCCCAGCAGCACCTTGTTCGGCAGTCCAGCCTCAGTTCCCAGCAGCACCTTGTTCCAGTATCCAGCCTACAGTTCCCAGCAGCACCTTGTTCCAGTATCCACCTACATTTCCCACAAGCCCCTTGTTCCAGAATCCTGCCTACAGTTCCCAGCAGCACCTTGTTCCAGATTCCAGCCTTCTGTTCCCAGCAGCCTCTGTGTCCTGCATTTTCCAGACTATCTGCCTCCTCCTAAAGTGTACTTGTAAGTACCCCGGCCTCCCATTTTACAGTACTATCGCCATGAAACGCCTGAGGGGGCTATGGCAGAGTTGAGTAAAACTCTCCAAACTCTGTCCAAACGCATGGACATCTTTGAACACCATCAGAGCCAGTTTGCTCAGTTCATGGATTCCCTCGCTGTCCGGCTACCCCCAGCTTCTCCCTCACTCCGGGTTCTACGCCGCCTTCCAACGTCCGGATCCGGTGATCCTTCTCATTGGAGAGAGCCCCACATACCTCCACCCTCACGGATTGATGGTAATGCCCAAGCCTGCCGTGGATTCATTAATCAGTGCCTAATCCAATTTGAACTTCAACCATCTCAATTTGCATCGGATCGTGCAAAGTTGGAATCATTGCCTTGCTGGAGGGCAATGCTCTGGCCTGGGCTTCTCCCCTATGTCAAAAGACGCGATCTCTAGTCAAATATTACCGACTTTCTGAGTATGTTTCGCAAGGTCTTCGATGCTCCAGGAAGAACCTCTACTGCCTCCTCCCATTTGATGCAGCTCCACCAAGGGTCTCGTTCCGTGGATCAATATGCTATTGAATTTCGTACCCTTGCTGCGGAGACTTCTTGGAACAATGAGGCACTTACAGCAGCCTTTTTGCAAGGACCTCTGATCGCCTCAAGGATGAATTAGTATCTAGAGAGTTACCTGTCCCATTGGAAGACTTGATTACGCATGTCATCCAGATTGATACCCGCTTCTTGAACGGCAGGCAGAAAGGTCTGCAGCTCGTACAGCTTCCCTAAGACCTTCCTAGGCCTGCTCAGACCTTTCCGCAACCTATATCTTTGGTTGAAGAGCCGATGCAAATTGGCGGCACTCATCTGTCTCCTGAGGAAAAGTCACCCGACGTACTAATGGACTTTGTCTCTATAGTGCTGGCAAGGACACTTGTAAGAATTGCCCCCAGAAGTTGGGAAACTCCATGCCCTAAAGTTCAGAGACGCCTTCTAGGCAATGTTAAGTCTCCTGCCAAATTTGAACCACTGAAACTCTTTCTACCAGCAACTATCACCTTAATGGTAAAACGTTTTCCTCCCAGGCCTTTGTCGATTCCGTGGAAACTTCATTGATTCTACCTATGCAGCACAATTGGGACTTCCTCTCCTTCACTTGCAGCAACCTCTTCGAGTTCTGGCTATTGATAATAACCCTTTGGCTTCTGAATTCCATATCTACATACGAAGGTCTATTTCCCATTGGCATATTTCACACAAGACGTTTGTCTTTTCTTGTCATCCAAGCCCTTCCGCTCCCCTGATTCTCGGACTTCCATGGCTCAGATTACACAACCCTGTTATAGATTGGTCTAACAATGAACTCAAGTCTTGGAGTCCTTTCTGTTTGAAAATTGCTTGTCCACTCATTGCACCACCATTACCTGTGAAAGAAATCTGAGAAAACCTCCCTGAATGTTATCAAGATTTCTCTGATGTTTTTTGTAAAAGCGAGCTGAGAAGCTACCACCGCACTGATCCTACGATTGCCCCATCTATCTTCTCGGTACTATGCTTTCCTCGGGACACACATACCCACTGTCTCGCTCTGAACTCTAGCCATGAAAGAGTACTATTACTGAACATTTGTCTAGGGGTTTCATCAACACCTTCCTTCCTCTTCCCCTGCTGGAGCTGGGTTCTTTTTTGTGAAAAAAAAGACGGAGGTTTACGACCCTGCATCGACTACCGTGGTTGAATAAAATCACAATAAAAAATCGGTATCCTCTTCCTCTCATCTCTGAACTGTTTGACCAGATAAAAGGGGCTAAGATATTACCAAACTGGATCTTCGGGGGCATACAATCTGATCCGTATACGCAAAGGTGACGAGTGGAAAACAGCATTTAACACTAGGGACGGTCACTACGAATATCTCGTAATGCCCTTTGGCCTTTGTAACGCTCCAGCGGTGTTCCAAGAATTCGTGAATACATTTTCCGGATTTGTTGGGAATCTTCTGTAGTCGTATATCTCGATGACATTTTAATCTTTTCTCAAGATCTGCCCTCACACCGCCTCCATGTTAAACAGGTGTTGTACTACGTCTGAGAGAGAATAGCCTATATGCCAACTGGAAAAATGTCTGTTTGAGTGTTCACAAGTACACTTTCTGGCTACATGGAATCTCACACGGTTTCCGCATATATAAGATCCGTGTAAAGTTTTGGCCATCCAAGATTGGTCTCTTCCTATGGGAACCAAAGCTATTCAAAGGTTCATTGGCTTTGCCAATTATTATAGACAATTCATTCAAGGGTTCTCTTCTATAATTTCTCCGATATTAGCCCTCATCAGTAAAGGTGGTAAGCCTCATTCATGGACCCCTTCAGCCCTCGAAGCCTTCAAACGACTTAAGGAAGCCTTTGCTGATGCACCTGTTCTAGTACATCCAGATCCTAGTCTCCCTTTCTACATCGAAGTGGATGCCTCGGACTTGGGCTCAGGAGCCATCCTTTCCCAAAGACAAGGCCCTAAAAGGAAACTCCATCCCTGTGCTTATTTCTCTAAGAAGTTTCTACCCAACGAACGGAACTATGATGTTAGAAATAGGGAACTTCTTGCCATCAAGTTGGCCCTCGAGGAGTGGCGTCATCTGTTGGAAGGCACCTCTGTACCTATCACCATCCTTACCGACCATAAGAACCTTGAATACATCCAGAATCTTAAAAGGTTAAATCCCCGTCAAGCACGGTGGTCCTTATTCTTTTCCCGATTCAACTTGTTATCACTTATCAACCTGGTTCCAAAAACAAAAAAGCTGAAGCCCTTTCCAGATCATTTGTTGCTTCCAACTGTATTAATCAAGATAAGGGCTCCATTATCCCAACCACTAAAATCTTGGCCTCTATTGATACAGGTACAGCAAACACGGACTATTGATACAGGTACAGCAAACACGGACTATTGATACAGGTACAGCAAACTGGGGGTTATTGATACAGGCACAGCAAAGTGGGGGTTATTGATACAGGTACAGCAAAGTGGGGGTTATTGATACAGGCACAGCAAACTGGGGGTTATTGATACAGGTACAGCAAACTGGGGGTTATTGATACAGGCACAGCAAAGTGGGGTTATTGATAAGGCACAGCAAATGGGGTATTGATACGGTAAAGCAAAGGGGGTTATTGATAGGGTACAGCAAAGTGGGGGTTATTGGTACAGGCACAGCAAACTGGGGGTTATTGATACAGGCACAGCAAACTGGGTGTTATTGATACAGGTACAGCAAACTGGGGGTCATTGGTACAGGCACAGCAAACTGGGGATTATTGATACAGGTACAGCAAACTGGGGGTCATTGGTACAGGATCAGCAGCTGGGGGTTATTGATACGGTACAGCAAACTGGGGGTCATTGGTACAGGCACAGCAAACTGGGGATATATGATACAGGCACAGCAAAACTGGGGGTTATTGTTACAGGTACAGCAAACTGGGGGTTATTGATACAGGCCACAGCCCCAAAGTGGGGGTTATTGGTACAGGCACAGCAAACTGGGGGTTATTGATACGGGTACAGCAAAGTGGGGGTTATTGGTACAGGCACAGCAAACTGGGGATTATTGATACAGGTACAGCACTGTATTGAAAACCCATCCCCAGCAATCCTCTCCACAGCTGCAGGTTAATGTGTTGATACAGATCCTATAAACTGCTTTCAATCACGGGAAGACTTGCTACATTTTTTGAAGAAACAATGCTGCTTCTCACTCACAGGCGCAACTAACAATGTAACAGTCTATAAAAAGTCTAGGCAACAGTCTATGGAACCCAGGAGAGTGAAACAACATACTGCACTTGCCAACATCATCTGGCATTATAACGACAAGCTAAATCCTTACCAACTAAAACCCCTAATTTAAATGGGGACATCACACATTCTTAACCCGAATATGGATTCTAAACCAGGTTACATAAATCCTAAATGCATTAAATGGTTACCAAGAACCCTTACTTACTTACTTAAAGGGATCCTCTACCCCCAAACAATTTTTCTGTTTGATAGTGTAACCCCAGCCAACCCCCAACTTCCATGCCAGTTTGTAAAAAAAACAAAAAAAAAAGCCAGAAACAGACTTACCACAAAAAACGTTCGTTCCTCAGCTCTCTGCTCCCGCTCCCCTTCGTGCTGGAATATGCAACAAGGGACGAACCATCCAGCTTCTTCTGTGATTGGCTTAGTGCCACCAATCCCAACGTGGCTGCCTGGCGATGCAAGGCCGAGGACAGGAAGGATTGTAAAGTCTATTTCTGCAGGCGGGTACAAGACCCTACAGAAAAATATTTTATAGGTAGGGGCTAGCATGAAGGGATCCAGAGGTATGGGAGGAAGTGAGTTGAGGGCTCCTCTGCGCATGCAAGAGTCCTCAGAAGGACAAGGAAGTGAAACAATGGACCAGATGACACACAGACAGCTCCTATTCTTCAGTTCCTCTGAACTCCCTGGCAGGCCCGGCGGAGAACCATAAGGCTAGGAGCAGAGATGTAAGGTACGGATTTTTGAACACTTCACAGGGGGATATTAGTGGGTTAATTTTATGCCCTTTAAGAATACATTTATTCCTGCAATGGAAAGATTAACATTATAATCACATAAAGACCTACAGTTTCTATAACTATACCTCAAACATGGTCTGACATGCAATTTTGTTAAAGGGTAATTCCACCCTAATTGGCTATTTGCTGTAGTGTAGCCACCCCTCCAAGCCCCAACCACACTCCCATTATAGAACAAATATCAGCTTACTTCCCTTTCGTTCGCCTCCCGCTGGCTCTAGCTGTAATGTTACTCTTTCGCCACCAAGTAAGTAACATAGGGCCAGACCGGCATCCAAACGTCTGTCAGGCAGCCAAATCACATATGTGGCTGCCGGTTATTGAGATTGCAGCTTACAAAGGCTGTAAGTATGTAGTCTGCTATTTTTTTTTTTTGAAAAACAGACAATTGCGGTTGGTGCTGAGAGGGGAGCGACATCCCTAGCAAAGGAGTTTATAATGCAAAACATAAAATCCCATCTTGATGGAGGTGGATGGAGGGAGGGAAGGTGTAATTGTCCCCTGCGCATGTCTGTAAACCCCCCAGAGGCAGAGATAGCAGAAACTTTTCACAGGAAAACCGTGCCTGCTCTTCACTTCTGGAGTTTGGGCAAGCACTGCAGGATAAACCATTTGGAGCAGAGGAGTAGGTAAGGCTTACTCCCTTACTTACATAGTGGGTTACGCACTGGGGTTAAATTTAGTTTTGGGGGTGGGACCCTCCCCAAAATTAACACAACATGTTCGTATAGCAAGGTCCTTCTCAGTGTTACTTGAGAAAGGACCTAACTGTCCGAAACATGTTGTGTGAGTGGGTCTGCAATTAAATGCATCCTTGTTTAACTACAAGATACCGTATGGGTTGTGAGTGTTCTTATATTACTCCATATTTACTATGTTTTATGTTGGATTGTGATGCCCAGGACAAGGCATAGGGTTTAGAACGAAGGAGGTGGGATAGAGACTGGAATATGATATTGAAGCATACATTTACACAATACAAATCGATGAAAATGACAACTCTTTTAAACCAAAGCAATGTTTACAATATCGCTACCTCACAACATCAGTTTTTCCTCTCCCTTTGATTTCTAATCATTAAGTCTAACAATGGTACTTGACAAGGTTGCCCAATTTCCCCCTAGATTTGCTTTAATCATGGGAACCCTTTATCTCAAAGTACAAAAAGTAAGAAAAAAGATCCTGCACACACAAACTTTCCAGGTCAAGACTCTGTCCTGGTGCTACGGTAAAGCGTGGTAGCATCTCAAATTAACAAGAACCGTGGGCACACCAGGCTTAATTATAACTGGTGTTTATTGAAACATCGTCATCGACAACCAACGTATACGCTCCAATCCTGATATTTTGGTATCAAAATTGCTACATTGCTATTGAACATATTTTATTATGATTTCTAATGGTTGGTGTCCTCTGATAAGGGTCTTTGTCTGGCGTATTGGACCATACATGTGGAGTTAGATTATTACCACCTTACCCGGTACACTGTAAAACATTTTTTACAAGACTGATGTAAACATATTAATGTAAGTGAGTGCCAATTGGCCCTCTATACGTATATTTAATCAAAATTGTGCTAAAGCAGAATCCAAACTATCAGCCACGAAATTAACTACGACTCCACTCCTACCCCTATTTTTATACATCCCCAATCCCTGCATCATATTTCACTAAAGCTCAATCAATACTTTTTAGAAAATGTTTATGGTCAATAACCATCAACTGTGTGTATGACAGTTCATTAATAGTTAAATAATCCTGTTAGACAGGTTAGTAAGGGTACAAGTTTTTTGTAGGATTATTTTTTTTTTAGTTTGTTTTTTTAAGTGAGTTTAAATAGTATAACTAGTTAATTTTTTTTTATTTATTGTGTTTAAGTTTTTCGAGTTTACGTTTAAAAGTTTGTTAATAGAGTTTGGTTTAAGACGTGTTTACAAGCGTTTTAAGGTGAAGTACCGTTTTGTCCGTTTCTCTTTTTCCTACCGTTTCCCTCTTCCCTTCCCCCCCGGTTTTTTCGTTTTTGTTCTTTCCCCGTTCTCCTTTCCCCCTCGTTCCCTCCCGTTCCCCGGCGGCGTTTTCCCCCCTTTATTCGTTTTCTTCCGGTTTTGTTGTTCTTGGGTTTCTTCCCATCCTTTTGTCCCACACCCGTTTTTTTGGTTTTCTTCCCGTTTCCCGTTTTTCCGTTTTGGTGGTTTTCCGTTTTACCTATGTTCGTTTTTCCTGTGTTCGTTCCTTTTTCGGTTTCGCCAGTTCTCCCTCGTTTCCTTTCGTTCCCTGTTTTTTTTTTCACGTTTTTTGGGTCACGTTTTTCCCTCCATTCTTGAGCGTGGCGCAGTGTGTTCGTTCGTGTTTTCCTGTTTTTTTTTGTTTTTTCCGCGTTTTTTCTCCGTTTTCTCCCCGTTATTGCCGCCGTTGCCTTTTTTTCGGTTCCGTTCCCTGTCGGCCCCGTTGTTTGTTCCCCTCAGTTCCGTTTCACAACCTGCCGATCTTTTCATGCCCACGTTCCCCAACCCAACACTCACCCCCCATACTTTACCTTATTCAATGACAAGTTTTGTGTAAAAATTAGTGTTAAAAGGTAAGTTTTTTAGAGGTAAAAACCAAAAATAGTGATTACAAGATTTAACAGTTGTATAAATGAGATCAGTTTTAATAAGTTTTTAAATTTATAATAGTCCTTATAGACGAGTGTTGAGTGTTTTAGGGTAAAAGTTAGAACTAAATGAATTTACAGTATGTCTTTGGTCGGCCTCAGTTGGGCATATCCCTGTTTTATTTGCGATAGAAAGCTTTCAGAACAGTGAAATGCAAATATACTTATGCTGCTGTCTACTCAATTCAAGGTAGTTATACTTTTTGTTTTGGGTTGGGGGGGGTCAGCATCTCTCTATGGGCCAGCGATTTCTGGCTCCTATGGGCCAATATTAAAAAAAAAAAAAGGGGCGTCTTGCAACAGAAGGTGCACCACATGCACACGTTTACTGCCGTAAGCAACAATAATGGTGGCACTGACATTAACCTAATCCAGTTGTTAATGAGATATATTAGAATATTCTATAAGTTAAGTGCTTGCTATATTGCTATTCTGGGGGAGATACTTTCTAACTACAGGGTATAAGAATTTGATTTACTTCTCATGTAGAAATATATAGAAATATAGTAGCACTGGTCCTTTTGTTAAGGTCTGTGTATCCAAAATGGACAATGCTAGGGTTAATACACTATTCAAACCATAATATAATGTGAGGGAACTATCCAGGTTTCCCCTAGACACCCTGTATATTGCATTCAAAACTTGTGGCCAATTAAAACTAATCTGATTTCTTGTCACAATTGCAAAGCACATATCACATATCATACAAGATGCACACATATACAAAGCCTCCCCCAACCACACACCTAACCCCCTAAAAACAACTGGGCGTCCCCGTAACACACGTGAAAATCCAATAGTCAAAAACAGGAATGGGTATCGGAGCCACAAACAAATTTGTCCGTCAATGTCAGGGATATCAACAACGGAGCTCCTTACACAGCCACATGTGTACAAAATACTTGGACAGCAGTCCCAAAAAGTCTGTGTGAAGAAGCCTGGGGGTATGAGATGGGACTTGCGTTGTCTATGTTTGACCACTCTAACATACTGGTTTAATACGTCAGGTACTTACTGTGCACCACATACTGGGATCATACAAAGCCTGCAGACAGCAGATAGCACTAACGTGATTCACGTACTATGCAAATGCAGCACATAAGCAGGAACTACACAACTGAAGTTGCAAGCTGGAGATTTGATTAAGAGGTTCCTAGAAAGAGGTTATCCAAGACAAGGAGCATAACTAGGGTTACAAAATAGCAAAGAGTCAGAAACATACTGATTGCTGTATGGAAAAGAAAACAGGAGAAACATGGTCTGGATAAGAAAATTAGACTATATACAACTTACAATATAGTGGTGCCATTTAAGGAGGATAGATGATAAAAATTGGTTCCTCTTTCTGAGGAAATTGACCTGAGAAGAAATAGAATAAAACAACAAGAAGAGTAAGAAATTTGAGGGGATTGTCTGTCACCGGTGTAGAGTCTTTAAGGGAATTGTCAATGCAGTCAATGTATTGTGTATAAATATATGAAAGGAACTGTATGGGCAACTAACACTAAAGAATGGAGAAAAAAAAATGGCACACATATATGGGAGACACACAATACGAACAATGTCATGTTCCAATTATGGGTCTAGAGCAAGTATCTCTGGCCAAATGACAGGGGTGCAACTAGAGGGGAGCAGGAGGAGCACTGCAGGGGGGCCCCATTTCTTATTTTTCCTACGATAGATACACCTCCCCCAGAAACCACTTTGGATGAAGCACGGATAGGGCTCCATCATAGTTTTGCTGGGGGCCCAGTGATTCCTAGTTTACCCACTGCAAAGGGGAGGAAATACAGAAAAAGAAGCTCCTCCAAACAGAAGTAAATGGATTTTTACATTAGGTACTATGTGGCCAAAAGGACTTAATGAAATGAATGTTTCCTAGTCAGTATTACCGCATGTTGCTCTAAAATAGATACAATATCTCCTTTTATCTTACACAGTCATTTTTGTACCTTTAAGAGGGCTGCACCCTTTAAGGAATGAATATTTATGTGCAATCCGTATTATTGTGAGACCCTGAGTATTTTGTACACCAAAGTGGCTGTGTAAGAGCTCCGTTGTGCTGTTCTGATTTTGCTTGGTCTGACTAGCTCCCAAAAATCTCTGCACACAGAAATATGTTTCCGAACAACATTATTATAGCAACTAAAAACAAAAAAGCACTACAAAAAGCCTACAGAAACAGTCCATTAGCAGTTATTGTGGTTGCACTCTGCTATGGTATGGCCCCTTTAAATGTATGGTCTTGTGCTAGGTATAATCCACTTGGTAATGGCTTTTTTCCCTACTCAGCTATACAGACCAGCAAGCATTGAAACTGCACAGAATAAAGCATGCAGTGCCCCCAGTGGCGGATAGGCACAAGTGAGTGTTTTAATATATGAGTGTAATTTTAAACTGATTTCTTACTTATTTATTTTTTTACTTTTTTGCTTTAGTTTTATACCCTTCCCCTATCATACCCCCAAGCGCAAGCAAGAAATTTTAAAGATTTTATGAACTTTAAAACAATCTAGATTTGCATTTATGTGTCAGAAATTATGCTTAGTTGTTCTATAACAGTGCATAAAGACAAAGTTGTTAAATTAATGGTATGATCAGGGATGGACTGACCCACAGGTACCAGGGAACTCCTGGTGGCCATGGCCCAATAATCCATGGCAACACACAATATTGTTTGAATTTATACAGAAGAAAATTGAAAAGTAAACAAAAGGATCACAAGGAGATGTGGAACTATATGAAAATAGGTGACGGAAAAAAAGAGCTAAAATGTTGAGTGGCCCCTTAATTTCTTCTGGTGAGTCTCCAGTGGGTTAACGAAATGACTGAGTCCAGACCCAGTATAACTTATTTTACTACTGTAAAAGGAAAAAAGAAGAAAAATCAATATTTCGTCCCAGGATCAGCTGTCAATGTCGAATCATTGGCCAGTCTGATTTTGTCTCAAAATCTGTAACAAGCAATGGAAGGTAGCCATTATTTCACCTGATTAACCAAAAACATCAGTCTGGGGGACTGAACATAATTGGACCATGTGTACCAGACCATAGAATAGTTTTGCCTCCCTCTGGATCAACTCAAAAATAAGTAAGCATCAAGGGAAGGTTTTAGTAATACAATTAACCATCCAAATGAGCTAATCTTTATAGAAAAGCAGCATCATATTTTATCAAGAAAATTCCACGCAAAATATATATTCATAACATTGTCTTTCATAACAAGAATCACAGTACATCTGAGTTTGTACCACGTATAAGAATGTTCTTGGCTGTCATAGAGTATTCTCTATAGATTAATAATTACAATCTTATGAACTGAGTAAAAACCAAGTAAATGAATCCAGACAATTTAAGTAGAAGGGTGCGGTGCCAACCTTGGTCTTGTTTGATATTCCTTCCTCTATGCCAAGTATTGTGTTTTTAAGAACACCTTAACAACACAATATGTTATCAGACCTTGAAAGAACGATGTCAGGTTGCAAGATACAGCTGTTTAAACAAGAACCTTTAGCACATGCTCATGCTGATAGGTCATTAAAACACGCTGTCCCAAGTTACATGAAACTCGTTTGTCAGAGGTTGCAATCTTGCTTAAACATTATTGCAGAACCCCTGTTTCTCAATATCTATCAAGCATAAAAACCTTACTAAGACCTCTAACAGCTTATGTTACTCCTATTGAATCTGATCAATGTTATATAGAAATAAAGGGCAGATGCAGTAAGCGGTGCAAAAGTTTGCACAAGCATTAATCTGCAGCAACCAATTGTCACGAACTTACCTGCCGCTCCGGTCCCACGCGCTTTGCTCTTCCGGGTGGGCGTCGTCGTGACGTCACGGCGCGAGAATTCAAAACCCGGCGTCCTCCTGCCCCCGTGCCCGTATAGTACCATTGCTACACCTCCTGGCTCCTGTACTCCACCTGCCTTGGATCCTGTTTCTCTCCTGCTACAGCTTCTTACCTTCCCGCCTAGTGGCGATACCTACCTTGCTTGTTCCGTTCAGCAGCACCTTGTTCCAGCTTCTACCTACAGTTCCCACACACCTTGTTCCAGTATTCAGCTTACAGTTCCCAGCAGCAGCACTTGTTCAGAATCCTGCCTACAGTTCCCAGCAGCACCTTGTTCCAGTATCCAGCCTACAGTTCCCAGCAGCACCTTGTTCCAGAATCCAGCCTACAGTTCCCAGCAGCACCTTGTTCCAGTATCCAGCCTACAGTTCCCAGGAGCACCTTGTTCCAGTATCCAGCCTCAGTTCCCAGCACACCTTGTTCCAGAATCCTGCCTACGTTCCCACAGCACTTGTTCCAGATCCGCCTTCTGTTCCCAGCAGCCTCTGTGCCTGCATTTTCCAGACTATCTGCCTCCTCCTAAAGTGTACTTGTGTACCACCGGCCTCCCGGCCATTTATTACAGTACTATCGGGCCATGGAAACGCCTGAGGGGGCTATGGCAGAGTTGAGTAAAACTCTCCCTCTGTCCAACCCATGGACATCTTTGAACACCATCAGGCCTTTTGCTCAGTTCATGGATTCCCTCGCTGTCCGGCTACCCCCAGCTTCTGCCTCACTCAGCTCCGGGTTCTACGCCGCCTTCTTCAACGTCCGGATCCGGTGATCCTTCTCATTGGAGAGAGCCCCATATACCTCCACCCTCACGGATTGATGGTAATCCCAAGCCTGCCGTGGATTCATTAATCAGTGCCGAATCCAATTTGAACTTCAACACCTCTCAATTTGCATCGGATCTGCAAAGGTTGGTTACACTCTTGCCTTGCTGGAGGGCAATGCTCTGGCCTGGGCTTCTCCCCTATGTCCAAAAGACGATCCTCTAGTCAATAATATTACCCACTTGCTGAGTTTTTCGCAAGTGTCTTCGATGCTCCAGGAAGAACCTCTACTGCCTCCCCCCTTTGATGCAGCTCCACCAAGGGTCTCGTTCCGTGGATCAATATGCTATGAATTTCGTACCCTTGCTGCGGAGACTTCTTGGACAATGAGGCACTTACAGCAGCCTTTTGCAAGACTCTCTGATCGCCTCAAGGATGAATTATATCTAGAGAGTTACCTGTCCCATTGGAAGACTTGATTACGCTATGCATCCAGATTGATACCCGCTTCTCCGTAACGCAGCAGAAAGGTCTGCAGCTCGTTACAGCTTCCCTAACCTTCCCTAGGCCTGCTCAGACCTTTCCGCAACCTATATCTTTGGTTGAAAGCCGATGCAAATTGGGGGGCACTCATCTGTCTCCTGAGGAAAGTCACGCCGACGTACTAATGGACTTTGTCTCTATAGTGCTGGGCAAGGACACTTTGTAAGAAATTGCCCCCAGAAGTTGGGAAACTCCATGCCCTAGAAGTTCAGGAGGAGCTCCTTCTAGGCAATGTTAAGTCTCCTGCCAAATTTGAACCACTGAAACTCTTTCTACCAGCAACTATCACCTTTAATGGTAAAACGTTTTCCTCCCAGGCCTTTGTCGATTCCGGTGGAAACTTCATTGATTCTACCTATGCAGCCAATTGGGACTTCCTCTCCTTCACTTGCAGCAAACCTCTCGAGTTCTGGCTATTGATAATACCCTTGGCTTCTGAATTCCATATCTACATACGAAGGTCTATTTCCCATTGGCATATTTCACCAGAGACGTTTGTCTTTTCTTGTCATCCAAAGCCCTCCCGCTCCCCTGATTCTCGACTGACTTCCATGGCTCAGATTACACAACCCTGTTATAGATTGGTCTAACAATGAACTCAAGTCTTGGTCTTTCTGTTCTGAAAATTGCTTGTCCACTCATTGCCACCACCATTACCTGTGAAAGAATCTGAGAAAAACCTCCCTGAATGTTATCAAGATTTCTCTGATGTTTTTTTTGTAAAAAGCGAGCTGAGAAGCTACCACCGCACTGATCCTACTAGATTGCCCCATCGATCTTCTCTCAGGTACTATGCTTCCTCGGGACACACATACCCACTTCTCGCTCTGAAACTCTAGCCATGAAAGAGTACATTACTGACATTTGTCTAGGGTTTCATACAACCTTCCTCTTCCCCTGCTGGAGCTGGGTTCTTTTTTGTTGAAAAAAAAGACGGAGGTTTACGACCCTGCATCGACTACCGTGGGTTTGAATAAAATCACAATAAAAATCGGTATCTCTTCCTCTCTCTCTGAACTGTTTGACCAGATAAAAGGGGTCTAGATATTTACCAAACTGGATCTTCGGGGGGCATACAATCTGATCCGTATACGCAAAGGTGACGAGTGGAAAACAGCCTTTAAACACTAGGGACGGTCACTACGAATATCTCGTAATGCCCTTTGGCCTTTGTAACGCTCCAGCGGTGTTCCAGAATTCGTGAATGACATTTTCCGGGATTTGTTGGGAATCTCTGTAGTCGTATATCTCGATGACATTTTAATCTTTTCTCAAGATCTGCCCTCACACCCGCCTCCATGTTAAACAGGTGTTACTACGTACTGTGAGAGAGAATAGCCTATATGCCAAAACTGGAAAATGTCTGTTTGAGTGTTCACAGTACACTTTCTGGGCTACATTGTATCTGCACAAGGTTTCCAGATATATCCTGTGAAAGTTTTGGCCATCCAGATTGGTCTCTTCCTATGGGAACCAAAGCTATTCAAAGGTTCATTGCTTTGCCAATTATAGACAATTCATTCAAGGTTTTCTTTCTATACTTTATTATATTTCCCGATATTAGCCCTCATCAGTAAAGGTGGTAAGCCTCATTCATGGACCCCTTCAGCCTCGAAGCCTTCAAACGACTTAAGGAAGCCTTTGCTGATGCACCTGTTTAGTACATCCAGATCCAGTCTCCCTTTCTACATCGAAGTGATGCTCGGCTTGGGCTCAGGAGCCATCCTTTCCCAAGCCAAGGCCCTAAAAGGAAACTCCATCCCTGTGGCTTATTTCTCTAAGAAGTTTCTACCCAACGAACGGAACTATGATGTTAGAATGGGAACTTCTTGCCATCAGTTGGCCCTCGAGGAGTGCGTCATCTGTTGGAAGGCACCTCTGTACCTATCACCATCCTTACCGACCATAAGAACCTTGAATAACATCCAGAATCTTAAAAGGTTAAATCCCCGTCAAGCACGGTGGTCCTTATTTCTTTCCCGATTCAACTTGTTATCACTTATCAACCTGGTTCCAAAACAAAAAAGCTGAAGCCCTTTCCAGATCATTTGTTGCTTCCAACTGTATTAATCAAGATAAGGCTCCATTATCCCAACCACTAAATCTTGGCCTCTATATCTCCTCAACTCTGTTCCAAGATTCAAGCCGCACAAGATTCTGCTCCTCCAGACACACCCTCGGGCAAAGTCTTTGTTCCTGTTTCACTTCAGAAAACTATCCTTCTTCAGACTCACGGTTCCAAGCAAGTCGGGCATCCCGGTGTTAACAAAACTTTTACTATTCTTGCCCATTCCCTATGGTGGCCCAAATGAGAAAAGTGTTAAAGACTTTATTCAAGTGTGTCCCAGTTGTGCTCAATTCAATCTTCTAGACACCCTCCCCTGTGGTCTTCTTCAACCCCTCCCCATTCCGTCCAGACCTGGACCCATTTAGCCATGGACTTTATTGTGGAACTTCCTCCTTCCAAGAAAAACACGTTATATGGGTGACAGTAGACCGCTTCAGAAAATGGCCCATTTTGTTCCCCTCCCCAAACTACCATCTCAACGGAGTTAGCTCAACTATTTATTTGCATTCTTCTGCTTTCATGGACTCCCTTCTGAAATAATATCTGACAGAGGTACTCAATTTGTTTCCAATTTTGGAGACACTTTGTAAATCATGAACATCAAGTTACAATTTTCTTCGGCTTACCACCACAGTCCAACGGGGCAACTGAACACACTAACCAGTCTTTGGAACAATATCTTCGTTTTCATTTCCTATACTCAGGATGATGGGCTGACCTTCTGCCTTGGGCTGAGTTCGCCCTAAAACAATTCACCTCATGCTTCTACTGGGAAATCTCCTTTTTATGTGTCTTTGGGACTAATCCTAGATGTTTTCCTCAAGATTTTTTCTTTCCACACAAGTACCCGCTGCCAATGACTCTGCGGCCCAGATGACCGCTATCTGGCATGCTACGGAAATCAGCCTTCAGAAATCTGCTTTGGTACAAAAAACTGCAGCAGATAGGAGACGTAGAGAACCCCTAGCTTATTCTGTGGGAGATAAAGTGTGGCCTCCTCTGCTCATATTAACCTACGGTGTCCTTCCTCCAAACTGGGACCCAAATTTATTGGTCCTTTTCCTATCCTGGAATTAGTCGGTCCAGTGGCTGTTCGCCTCCAACTCCTTGCAGCATGCGGATTCCTAACGTGTTTCATATTTCCCTCATCAAGCCAGTATCTCTAATCAGTATTCCACACCTTTACTACCCTCCCGTTCCAATTTCCATTGATGGTCAGCAGGAGTTTGAGGTCGAGAAGATCTTGGACTCTAGATTCTTGAGGAGGTCTCTTCAGTATTTGGTCCACTGGAAAGGTTTTGGTCCAGAAGAAAGAGCTTGGATTAAACATTTTGATTTGCACGCTCCTCATCTAGTCAGAGCTTTCCACAGAAGTTTTCCAGGGAAACCTGGCCCGTTGGGTCCTATGGCCTGTGAACTTACCTTTTAATGAATCTCTCTGTTAGTCTTATTTATCATAATACAATGATAAATTCTCTGCCTACCTACAATTCTCATTATGAAGGCAGAATTTCATTACACATTTGCCCTTTGAAGACAAAGAAAATCTTATGGTGGTAGTGGTCCTTCCTCCAGACAGGTCTGATCTCACTAAACCATTCACTTCTACCTCTTCTATATGAAAAGAGTGGGAGACCTTTAAACAATGAGTCTCAATCATTAAGTTGTATATGGTGTATTAGGATACCTGGCCACTAGGTGAGCTGGTATCTGGCAAAAGTGCTATGTGCACTAGTGTATATAAAGGTGGTGGTTTGGTGTCCCTGTAATTTCACCTGATAATACATATGTGCTGTATCCCCAATCAAGAATATTAAAAGAATATTGGGGTTTTGTGTGATCTATTGTTGCTGCTTGATAAGACATCTCTTTCACACGATTGAGCCCTGTTAAGATTGTACTAAATACTTGCTGCCTTGAGTTCTAGTTTGTTGCTTGTTGATCCAACTGAGTACTACAGAAACATAATACCATTATTATTATATTTTAGGTTTGTGGCTACTTTATATATATCTAAAGAGGGCATCAATTGTAAAATGTGGGTATTTGTAATAGAGTAGAAGTATGTCAGCACTTTAAACCTATTGACAGTCAATTAACTGCTGTTTTTTCTGGTCTAATGCATTTTTCAATATCTGATTGGTTCCGATGTGATAATAATATATGCAATTTATGGTTCTAGTAGCATACATAGAAAGACAACATACTTCTCTTCTGTCTGGCAGAAATTCACATATAATCCCTAGGACAACTGGTGTAAACACTGTTAATATAAGGTTACAGTAATGTGTACTGCTTAGGTTCAATAGCACAAACCAAATTATAAATGTTTAATCAGCCGTGCTGAATAAGGAAGGTTGCATTGTAACTTGCTAATTTAACAAAACTAAAGACACAAAGCTAAACAATCACTTATTGTATTGGCAAGTTACAAATATGATTCATTATAAAAAGAACTATTCATAGGAAACCATTTTTTTTTCTAGAACTAGAACATACTATACATAACAGTCCAGGGTACAGGCACACAAAGCTTTCATGGTGTATATATAGGCATTCAGTCAACAGCATCGTCTATATTACAGCAAGAAAGCACCTCTTTCTATGGATTTTTTACTTTATGAACTTTGAAAAGCTTTATCAAAAGAATTCCTTATAATAATCAGCTGAACACTTTAAGTAAAGACTTTACTTGTTTCTTTAGTTATAGTTATAGCAACCAGACTTACGGTAACATCATGAGCGTCCGCAGAAAATTTTCCTGGGGGGGGGGCAAAAGGGAATAATAACTGACGGGGAGTGGGCGGGGCCTTGTGGGAGGGTAGTTTGGTAAATTTATATAATATTAAAAATATAAATAAAATAGTCAGATAAACAGAATAGACAGATAAAGAGATATGAATGATAGATTGGCACAAAGAGACAGACAGAGATATAAAAGATAGGCATAAAGATATTGACAGATAGAGAACAGGCAGATACCTAAAATAGAGTGCTAGACATACACATATACAGAGAGAAATAGAGACATGGAGAGAGAGATAGATCGATCAATATGTAAATATTGATATGGGTGCAGCAAACTGGATTATTACTACAGGTACAGCACACAGACTATTGAACAGGTACGCACAAAGGACTATTGATACAGGTACAGCAAACACGGACTATTGATACGTACAGCAAACACGGACTATTGATACAGGTACAGCAACACGGACTATTGATACAGGTACAAGCAAACATGGTATTGATACAGGTACAACAAACATGGACTATTGATACAGGTACAAAAACATGGACTATGATACAGGTACAAAAACTGGGATATTGATACAGGTACAGTAAACTGGGGGTTATTGATACAGTACAGAAAGTGGAGGTTATTGATATAGTCACAGCAACTGGGGGTTATTGTACAAGCACGGAAACTGGGGGTCATTGATACAGGTACGGAAACTGGGGGTCATTGATACAGGTACAGCAAAGTGGAGGTTATTGATATAGTCACAGCAAACTGGGGGTTATTGATACAAGCACAGGAAACTGGGTCATTGATACAGGCAACACACTGGGTGTTATTGATACAGGTACACAAAGTGGGGGTTTTTGATACAGGCAAGCAAACTGGGGGTTATTGATACAGGCACAGCAAACTGGGGGTTATTGATCACAGGCAGCAAACTGGGGTTATTATATACGGGTACAGCAAACTGGGGTTTATTGATACAGGTACAGCAAACTGGGGTTATTGATACGGTACCAAACAGGGTCATTATACAGGTACAGCAAAGTGGAGGTTATTGATATAGTCACAGCAAACTGGGGTTATTGATACAAGCACAGGAAACTGGGGGTATTGATACAGGCACAGCAAACTGGGGTTATTGATACAGGTACAGCAAAGTGGGGGTTATTGATACAGGACAGCACATGGGGGTTATTGATACGGGTACAACAAACTGGGGGTTATTGATACGGGTACAGCAAACTGGGGGTTATTGATACAGGTACAGCAAACTAGGGGTCATTGATACAGGCACAGCAAACTGGTGGTTATTGTTACAGGTACAGCAAACTGGGGTTATTGATACAGGTACAGCAAAGTGGGGGTTATTGGTACAGGCACAGCAAAGTGGGGGTTATTGGTACAGGCACAGCAAAGTGGGGTTTATTGATACAAGCACAGCAAAGTGGGGGTTATTGGTACAGGCACAGCAAACTGGGGGTTATTGATACAGGCACAGCAAAGTGGGGGTTATTGATACAGGTACAGCAAACTGGGGGTTATTGATACAGGCACAGCAACGTGGGGTTATTGATACAGGCACAGCAAAGTGGGGGTTATTGATACAGGCACAGCAAACTGGGGGTTATTGGTACAGGCACAGTAAACTGGGGGTTATTGATACAGGCACAGCAAAGTGGGGGTTATTGATACGGCACAGCAAAACTGGGGGTTATTGATACGGGTAAAGCAAAGTGGGGGTTATTGATACGGGTACAGCAAAGTGGGGTTATTGGTACAGGCACAGCAAACTGGGGGTTATTGATACAGGCACAGCAAACTGGGTGTTATTGATACAGGTACAGCAAACTGGGGGTCATTGGTACAGGCACAGCAAACTGGGGATTATTGATACAGGTACAGCAAACTGGGGTCATTGGTACAGGTGCAGCAAGCTGGGGATTATTGATACGGTACAGCAAACTGGGGGTCATTGGTACAGGCACAGCAAACTGGGGATTATTGATACAGGCACAGCAAACTGGGGGTTATTGTTACAGGTACAGCAAACTGGGGGTTATTGATACAGGCACAGCAAAGTGGGGGTTATTGGTACAGGCACAGCAAAGTGGGGTTATTGGTACAGGCACAGCAAACTGGGGGTTATTGATACGGGTACAGCAAAGTGGGGGTTATTGGTACAGGCACAGCAAACTGGGGATTATTGACGGTACAGCAAACTGGGGGTTTTGATACAGGTACAGCAAACTGGGGGTTATTGATACAGGTACAGCAAACTGGGGGTCATTGATACAGGTACAGCAAACTGGGGGTCATTGGTACAGGCACAGCAAACTGGGGATTATTGATACAGGTACAGTAAACTGGGGGTCATTGATAACGGCACAGCTAACTGGGGTTATTGATACGGGTACAGCAAACTGGGGGTCATTGGTACAGGCACAGCAAACTGGGGATTTGGATACAGGTACAGCAAACTGGGGGGCATTGCTACAGGCACAGCAAACTGGGGATTATTTATACAGACACAGCAACTGGGGGTTATTGTTACAGGTACAGCAAACTGGGGGTTATTGATACAGGCACAAAGCTGGTGTTTATTGGTACAGGCACAGCAAAGTGGGGGTTATTGAACAGGCACACAAACTGGGGGTTATTATACAGGCACAGCAAAGTGGGGGTTATTGGTACAGGCACAGCAAAGTGGGGGTTATTGGTACAGGCACAGCAAACTGGGGTTATTATACGGGTACAGCAAAGTGGGGGTTATTGGTACAGGCACAGCAAACTGGGGATTATTGATACACCGTACAGCACACTGGGGGTTATTGATACAGGTACAGCAAACTGGGGGTTATTGATACAGATACAGCAAACTGGGGATTATTGATACAGGTCACAGACAACTGGGGGGCATTGGTACAGGCACAGCAAACTGGGGATTATTGATACAGGTACAGCAAACTGGGGGTCATTGATACAGGCACAGCAACTGGGGTTATTTGATTTACGGGTATGCTGTACCCGTATCAATAACCCCCAGTTTGCTGTGCCTGTATCAATGACCCCCAGTTTGCTGTACCTGTATCAATAATCCCCAGTTTGCTGTGCCTGTACCAATAGGGCATCCATGCGTGATGGCGAAATAGTCTGAGAGTCTTGCCAAACTTGCCGCTAGCTTCATCTAAGGTACTTCAAAAGGCCTAGTCGATTACTGGTGAATGAAATGAGTCCCGAACGGACGAGGTTAACACCCCTGTAATTTTAGGAAGTCCGAACCCGTTCAGGGGACAGTTGTAGGGAAGTTATTCAAACCAAGGGAGCATGGGAAAACAATGGCTGAACAATGGAGTTGGAACAATGCGGGATATAATGGCTGGAACAATGTGACAATCTGATTACAATGGCTGGACTACAAGTGGCTTACGAACTGCAGGATACAATGAATTGGAACAATGCTGGATACAGGCTGGATCAATGTCAGGTATAGGATACGCTGACCAGACCTGACATAGCCCTGCACAGGTGGTGGCATTGTAGTATTCCCCGAGGTCTCACGAATGGCACTCGCTCTACTTTGCGAAGTGCCTATTTGAATCTTCGCGCCAATCGGCATCCCGAACGTGTGACGTCACCAAGTCCCGGAATGGCGAGGGAGGAGCGCGGCAGGTAAGTATCCTTAAAGGATCCCACAGCCGTTACAGAAAAGGGCTCATAGACGTACTACAACCTGCTCAAAGGATAAGCCATTTGATGAGCAATGTATCATCGCCTACCCGGGTACGCCCACATCCATGCATATATGACTCCCAAAGATACATAAGGAAGGCGCCACCCATCTAAGAACTTAGTCAGCAGCAGCATCAACTCTTAAATACAGGTGGCAAAATACCTATGCCATACATTCGTTGGACCATTGTCGGTCCTAGACCCCCATCTACAAGCATTCTCATCCCAGAACCTCCTCAGGACTTTCAGCACAGATTGAAGATATAGTACTTGGGCAGAAGGAAAGAAAACTATCGTGTCCGATGACTTGTGACCTGTCTATACCCACAAGGAGGTGTTGACATGGTGGCAAATGGCTAGGGCCAGACAAGCACTATTACCAGCAGAAATGATCTCAACCTAGAACAGGGTGTTCCTTATGGACTTGTGCCTGAATACCACCCTATTTCAAATACAGGGGATAAGTTCATAAGGCAAACATGATGTGTTGCTATGGGATCGTAGAGTTTACAGAAAATCAAAAAACACAGATCAGTGATTTGATGATTGACTCCACCATCCGTTAGATCAACAAGCTGGGTGTCATCGAATAAAAAACAATGGGGAGGTGCACTCTATCAACTGTTGGGTGAGACACCTCGTAGGTCTTCCCTTTGGACAGCAGCTTCGCAGGAAGGTAAAAAGACAAACTGAGGGTCGCACTCCAAATATTAGAGAACTGTTATTGTGAACCACCATCACACGTCACATGTTTCGGGGGGATACACCTTGAGAGGGGGTATCCCCCGGAAACGTTGTGAGTGTGATGTTGGTTCACAATAAAAGTTTCTAAGATTTGAAGTCGACCCTCCGTTGTCTTTTTCCTGCGGGGTGTGTCATCAGAACCCGGCAAAACAGAGCTACGAGAACCTCCCCAATAGCACAGAGGCAAATATAAAGAAATGAAACATTCAGGAGGACGCCTTTAAAACTTGTGGCTATCCAGACTGGCCTTGTCAAACGAAGTAGAAGACATAGGAAAAGTGATGAAGGGGAAAAGCAAGAAAGGAGAAAGAACATGGTCATCCCATATTTAGCAGGGGGCTCCAAAGAAATTAAGTTAGAATTTTCAAAAAACACCGTATCCTTTGTTATATCCGGCTACTATATAACATATAGTAGCAATATAATAAAAGTTACACCACTCAGTAATAGGTCGATATGGGGCTGTTATTTTCTTAATATATAGTTTATGTCAACACGTTTTGTCCTACACATTTTTATCAACACTTGGACAAGGAGGCAATATAAGCACTAGCACTTTAAATAACAGTGAGCAATACACAGTTTCACTTTGTTGAGCCACTTTGATTGGAAAGGTAACAGAGGACACACAAGGCCCCAGCGCAACGCACTATTTTAAGGTTTTCAGAGATAGATATGGTATTTAGAATGATAAAACACACATAGCAATATACTAGAAGGTTAGTATTTAATAACAGTAAAAACACAAAATGATTGTTTATATATAGTTTATGAAAAGTATATAACGAGAACAATAGTTTTTATACATTGTATCAATTTTTTTAGTATATTATTGTAACCAATGTTTTTTACAATGTTCTTTTACAAAATAGTATATTGATTTGTAATGTTTGTCTCACATGGAAAGGATATAGCCCTGCCCCTGTGGGAGGGATATGTGTGTATTTAAGGAATCACATGGTATGTTGTTTTTTATGCACCTGAGGGGAAGGGGGAAAGCCCCAAAATGTTTGTTGCACTGGTTATATCACAGTAAAACACTGAATTATAGTCCTTGCCGCTGAGGGTGCCTCCCTGGTACTATTGGGATTACGAATGACTGCCTCGGGTGAAAGCAGGTGAGGAGAAGCACACCTTGGAAGATTAAGGAACGTGGGTACGTGCGAGGAGTTATACAGTATATGTGAATATTCTCCCCCCCCCACCTCATTGGTATCTCCTAAAAACTCAATGGCAATCTCTATGGAGATATTAAAATATTATTATGATTAGAAGGGATAAATATCTTTACATTTGGGGCACTATACAATTGAAGTTTAAAACGCAAGTATCTTGACTGAAAGTAGAGGTAGTTATTTGAGAATTTTTATGTATTCTGTGGAATATTTTTTAAAACATATGATAATTTTATAATCAGTATAACCAAGAATACTTTCAATCCTAATTTAATAGAATAATTCAAGGTATGTATAGAAAATATATTACAAATCCTCCTTTTATTCATTAAACATAAAATATCCTAGAAACAATCCCAATATTATATATTTATTAGGAGCACTAAGTTGTTTAGTGTATTATATTTTACAGTTTAGTTTGGAACATTAGAAACAATACGTTATATAATTATATAATTTAACATAACCTTATTGATTCACCGTAGCATTATAGCTAAAAAGGATTATAAAGTGCATTGTATTCGAGTTAAGTATGTACTGATAATTATTATATGTAGACAAACGAACTAAGTTTATTTTGATGAGTTAAGAACACCGTCTTTTTCAACATAACCAACTTTTCCTTGAACTGGAATTTCGCTGCATCCTTCGTTCGGCCCAAACTTATTTAAATCCAATAGTTACCATCTGGGTGTAGAATTTACTTTTTCTGATCAATATATCCTTGATAAGTATATGAGGTTGAGGTCCTGGGAATCTATACAAACTCTCTAAATAACCTTCTTTGCCTATTTGGCGCTATTTTTTTAAATGTGTTATCCCTGCCCACTTATGTTTAAACAAGCCTACATATATCCATTCGTTATCGGTAACACCGGGTTAAACGCATTAAACCGAGTATAAAAGTCCACTTTGGAAAGAAACCCTACAGGGAAAAGTGGTCTTTGTGCATAGAACAAACCCATCTTTGACATGCTGAAAATGGATTATTTACACGAAATAGTTTCCAAAACATTGTATGCATCAGGCTACTTAAGAAAGAATAAATAGAGGATCCTTATTGCCAATTAAACATACAATCGTAAACGGGAAACTGTATAAACGAATTGTAGATCCTTATGGTTTGATACCTTATTCTATCTGCTCACATAAAAATGGAGTATATTTTTACTTGGTTAATTTAAATACCAAAAGGGGGACGGATTTCAAGGGGGGGGATTTCTCAAGTGGGGGTTAAACGTGTGTATCAGACACTAAGTATATTTTGGGCCTTTTTCTGAGAAAATCCACATGTGCACTACATTCCCATAGTGTCTGTCATTCAGTCAGATCTGGATCACTGCAAATTGGAAAGCACTTTGCTGAATTATTGTGTCTGTATTTTGGGACCTATCTAGGAAGAGTGGAATAATTTGTGCCTATTACCATTACTACAGTAGAGGGATGAGATAACATCGAAACCATTGAACATCATTACTTCTATAAAGAATATATGGATCAATCACTCATGTGTATATGAATCCTATTATTAACATTGTATGGTAAGACAATGTTGACAATCAGCTATAAAACACTCAAGGTTTCTTATGTCCCTATTCGTGCTCACTAAAGTCCTCAACAGTAGAGGGTACAGAACAATTACTGATATGAAAACCCAGTCCCCAGCAATCCTCTCCAGTCAGTCTGCAGCGTGTTAATGTGTTGATACAGATCTATAAACTCGCTTCAATCACGGGAAGACTGCTTAACATTTTTGAAGATAAACAATGCGCTTCTCATCACAGCTGCAACTAACAAGTGTAACAGTTCTATAAAAAGTCTAGGCAACAGTCTATGGACACAGGACGAAGTGAACAACAACTGCAACTTGACCCAACATCATCTGGCAGTTATAAACGAAAGCTAAATCCTTACAACAACTTAAAACACTAATTATAAATGGGGACATCAACACATTCTTAACCCGAATATGGATTCTACCAGTTACATAAATCCTAAATGCGATAAATGGTTACAACCCTTTACTTACTTACTTAAAGGGTATCTCTACCCCCAAACAATTTTTTTGTAGTGTGTGTGACCCCAGCCAACCCCCAACTGCCAGCCAGTTTGTAAAAAAAAACAAAAAAAAAAGCACGAAACAGACTTACCACCGTTCGTTGCCTCAGCTTCTGCTCCCAGCTCCCTGCTTGCTGGAAGATGCAAACAAGGGACGAACCAACAGCTTCTTCTGGGATTGGCTGAGAGCCAGCCAATCACAGACGTGGCTGCCTGGCGATGCAGAGAGCCGAGGAAAGGAAGGATTGTAAGTCTATTTTGCAGGGCGGTACATACACTACAGAAAAATATTTATTTAGGTAGGGGCTGCATGAAGGGATCCAGAGGGTGGGAGGAAAGGGAGTTGGAGGGCTCCTCTGCGCATGCAAGAGTCCTCGGGAGGACAAGGAAGAAACAGGGATGCCAGTGACCCACAGACAGCTCCTATTCTTCAGTTCTCTGAACTCCTCTGGCAGGACTGCGGAGGAGAACCATAGGACTAGGAGCAGAGATGTAAGGTAGTAGGATTTTGAAACACTTCAAGGGGATATTAGTGGGTTGTTAAATTATGCCCTTTAAGATACATTATTACTCATGGAAAGATTAACAATAATACCATAAAAAGCACCTAAATACGCATCTATACTACTAGAACATGGTCTGAACATGCACTTTTGTTAAAGGGTATGTCCACCCCTTAATATGGCTATTTTGCTGTAGTGTAGCCACCTCTCCAAGCCCCAACCACATGCACTTTATAGAAAAATATCAGCTACTTACCTCCTCGCGCCTCCGCTGCCTCTGCTGTAATGGTACTATGCCACCAAAGGAAGAACAATAGGGGCCAGACCGGCAGCCACGTCTGTAAGGCAGCCAATCACATATGGGGCTGCCGGGTTATGAGAGTGCAGCTTACAAGGCTTGTAAGTATGTAGTCTGCTATTTTTTTTTTTAAAACAGACAATATTGCGGTTGGGCTTGAGAGGGGAGGCTACACTCTAGAAAAGGAGTTATGCAAAACATAAAATCCACTTGATGGATGTGGGATGGAGGAGGAAGGGGGAATGTGCTCCCCTGCGCATGTCTCTGTAAACCCCCCAGAGGCAAGAGATAGGCAGAAACTTTCACTAGTCAGGAAACAGTGCCTGCTCTTCACTTTCTGGAGTTTGGGCAAGCACTGCAGGAGAACCATTTGGAGCAGAGGAGTAAGGTAAGGCTTACTCCTTACTTACATATGGGTTAGCATGGGGTTAAATTTTAGTTTTGGGGGTGGACACCTCCCCAAAAAACAACAACATGTTCGTATAGCAGGTCCTTTCTCAAGTGGTTACTATGAGAAATGACCTAACTGTCCGAAACATGTTGTGTGAGTGGGTCTGCCAATTAAATGCACTTGTTTAAACTACAATACCGTATGGGCTTGTGAGTGTTCTCTATATTACTCCATATTTTAATATGTTATGTTGGATGTGATGCCCAGGACAAGGCATAGGAGGAGAACAAAGGAGGGGGGTAGAGACTGGAATATGATATTGAAGCATACATTTACAAATACAATCGATGAAAAGACTAACTCTTTTAAAACGCAATGTTAGCAATATACGCTACCTCACAAATCAGTTTTTCCCTCCCATTGATTTCTAAATCATTAAGTCTAACAAATGGTACTTGACAAGGTTGCCCAATTTTTCCCCTATAATTTGCTTAATCATGGAACCCTTATCTCAAAGTACAAAAAGTAGAAAAAAAGATCCTGACACACACAAACTTTCCAGGTCAGAGACATCGTCCTGGGTGCTACGGTACAGTGTAGCATATTCAAATTAACAAAGAAAACGTGCACACCAGGCTTAATTATAACTGGTGTTTATTGAAACATCTTCATCAGACAACAAAGTATACGCTCCAATCCTGATATTTTGGGTATCAAAATGCTAAATTCTATTGAACAATATTTTATTGATGATTCTAATGGTTGGTGTCCTCTGATAAGGGTCTTGGTCTGGCGTATTGGACCATACATGTGGAGTTAGTTAGATATTACCGGTAGCACTGTAAAACATTTTTTACAAGACTGAATGTAAAACATATTAATGTAAGGGAGTGCATGTGGCCTCTATACGTATATTTAATCAAAATGTGCTAAGCAGAATCCAAACTGATCAGCCACTAAATTTAACTATCGACTCACTCCTACCTATTATCATCCCAATCCCTGCATCATATTCCCTAAGCTCAATCAATACTTTTTAGAAAATGTTTATGGTCAAATAACCATCAGACTGTGTGGTACTGACAAGTTCATTAAATAGTTAAATAATCCCTGTTAGACGGATGATTGGGAAGGGATAAAAAGTTAAACTAAATGAATTTACAGTATGTCTTGGGTCGGCCTCAGGTTGGGCAGTATCCCTGTTTTATTGCTGATTAGAAAGCTTCAGACAGTGTGAATGCAAATATTACTTATGTCGTCTAATTCATCTAGGTAGTTATACTTTTGTTTGGGTTGGGGGGGGTCAGTCTTCTTGGGCCCGCGATTTTGGTCTCCTATGGGCCAATATAAAAAAAAAAAAAGGGGCGTCTTGCAACAGAAGGTGCACATGCACACGTTTTACTGGTAAGCCGCACAATAATGGTGGCACTGACATGACCTAATCCAGGTGTTATGAGATATATTTTAGATATTGCTGTTAGTTAATGTTGCCATATTGCTATTCTGGGGGAGATCTTTCTAACTACAGGGTATAAGAGTTGGATTACTTCTCTGTAGAAATATATAGAATATATAGCACTGGTCATTTTGTTCACAAGTCTGTGTTACTCCCAAAATGACAAGTGTTCTAGGGTTAAGACACATATATCAAACCATAAAATATAATGTGAGGAACTATCCAGGTTTCCCCTAGGACACCCTATATTAGCATTCAAAACTTGTGGCCAATTAAAACTAATCTGATTTCTGTCACATATAAAGCCAAATCACATATCATCAAGTCGCACCATATCAAAGCCTCCCACCCACACACAACCTAACCCCCTAAAAACAACTGGCGTCCCAGTCACCCCCCCTGAATGAAATCCATAGCCAAAAACAGGAATGGGTATCTGAGAAGCACAACATAAATTTGTCCGTCAAGTCAGGGATATCAACAACGGAGCTCCTTACACAGCCACATGTGTACAAATACTTGGACACATGTCCCAAAAAGTCTGTGTGAAGAAGCCTGGGGTATGAGATGCGGACTTCGTTTGTCTATGTTTGACCACTCCTAACATACTGGTTTAATACCGTGGACTTACTGGTGCACCACATTACTGGAATCATACAAAGCCGCAGACACATAGCACTAACGTGATTCACGTCACTTGCAAATGCAGCACATAGAGCAGAACTACACAACTGAAGTTGCAAGCTGGAGATTTGATTAAGAGGTTCCTAGAAAGAGTTTCCAAGACAAGCATAACTGGGGTTACACAAATAGCAAAGAGTCAGAAACATACTGAGTTGCTATGGAAAAAGAAAACAGAGAACATGGTCTGGATAAGAAAATTAGATATATTACAACTTACAATGATGAGTGGGTGCATTTAAGGAGGATAGATATAAAAATTGGTTCCTCTTTCTGAGTGAAATTGACCTGAGAAAGACATAGAAATAAAACAACAAGAAGAGGAAGAAATTTGAGGGATTGGCTGTCACCGGTGTGAGTCTTTAAAGGGAATTGTCAATGCAGTAAGTATTGTGTATAAATATATGAAAGAACATGTATGGGCAACTAAACATAAAAGAATAGAGAAAGTAAAAATGGCACAGCATATATGGGAGACACACAATACGAACAATGTCATGTTCTCAATTAGGGTTAGAGCAAGTATCTCTGGCCAAATGACAGGGGTGCAACTAGAGGGGAGCAGGAGGAGCAACTGCAGGGGGGCCCCATTTCTTATTTTTCCTACGATAGAAAACATCCTCCCAGAAAACCACTTTGGATGAAGCACGGATAGGGGCTCCATCATAGTTTTTGCTGGGGGCCCAGTGATTCCTAGTTATACGCCACTGCAAAGGGAGGAATACAGAAAAAGAAGCTCCTCCAAACAGAAGTAAATGGATTTTTACATTAGGTACTATGTGGCCAAAAGGACTTAATGAATGAAATGTTTCCTAGTCAGTTATTACCGCCATGTTGCTCTAAATAGATACAATATCTCCTTTACTTACACAGTCATTTTGTACTCTTTAGAAGGGCTGCACCCTTTAAGGAATGAATATTTAAACTGTGCAATCCGTAGTATTGGAGACCCTGAGTATTTTGTACACAAAGTGGCTGTGTAAGGAGCTCCGTTGTGCTGTTCTGATGTTGCTTGGTCTGACTAGCTCCCAAAAATCTCTGACACAGGAAATGTTTTCGAACAAACATTATTATAGCAACTAAAAACAAAAAAAGCACTAAAAAAGCCAACAGAAACAGTCCATTAGCAGTTATTGTGGTTGCACCTTGCTATGGTATGGCCCCTTTAAATTAGTGGTCTTGTGCTAAGGTAAAATCCACTTGGTAATGGCTTTTTTCTACCTCAGCTATACCAGACCAGCAAGCATTGAAACTGCACAGAATAAAGCATGCAGTGCCCCCAGTGGCGGATAGGCACAAGTGAGTGTTTTAATATATGGAAGTGTAATTTTAAACTGATTTCTTACTTATTTATTTTTTACTTTTTGCTTTAGTTTTAACCCTTCCCCTATCTACAACCCCAAGCGCAAGCAAGAAATTTTAAAGATTTTATGAACATTTAAAAAATCCTAGATTTGCATTTATTGTCGAAAAATATGCTTAGTTGTTCTATAACAGTGCATAAAGAAAAAAGTTGTTAAATTAATGGTTATGATCAGGGATGGACTGACCCACCAGGTACCAGGGAACTCCTGGTGGGCTCATGGCCCAATAATCCATGGCAACACAAATATTGTTTGAATTTAGATACAGAAGAAATTGAAAAGTAACAAAGGATTCACAAGGAGTATGTGGAACTATATGAAAATAGGTGACGGAAAAAGAGCTAAAATGTTGAGTGGTGGGCCCTTAATTTCTTCTGGTGAGTCTCCAGTGGGTTAAGCAAATGACTGAGTCCAGACCCATGTAACTTTATTTTACATACTGTAAAGGAAAAAAGAAGAAAAATCAATATTTCGTGCCAGGATCAGCTGTCATGCGATCATTTGGCCAGTCATGTTGTCTCAAATCTGTAACAAGAATGGAAGGTAGCCATGCCATGATTTACCTGCATAACAAAACATCAGTCTGGGGGACTGAAATTGGACCATGTGTACCAGCCCATAGAAAGGTTTTGCCTCCCTCTGGATCAACTCAAAAATAAGTAAGCATCAAGGGAAGGTTTTAGATATATCAATTAACCATCCAAATGAGCTAATCTTTATAGAAAAGCAGCATTCATATTTTATCAAGAAGAATTCCAGCAAAATATATATTCTAACATGCCTTTCATAACAAGAATCACAGTACATCTGAGTTTGTACCAGTATAAGAATGTTCTGGCTGTCATAGAGTAATTCTCTATAGTAATAATTACAATCTTATGAACTGAGTAAAAACCAAGTAAATGAATCCAGACAATTTAAGTAGAAGGGTGCGGTGCCAACCTTTTGTCTTGTTGATGATTCCTTCCTCTATGCCAAGTCTTGTGTTTTTAAGAACACCTTAACAACAGCAATATGTTATCAGACCTGAAAGAACTAGGTCAGGTTGCAAGAATACAGCTGTTTAAACAAGAAACCTTTAGCACATGCTCAATGCTGATAGGTCATTAAAACACGCTGTCCCAAGTTCATGAAACTCGTTTGTCAGAGGTTGCAATCTTGCTGTAAACATTTATTGCAGAACCCCTGTTTCTCAATATCTATCAAGCATAAAAACCTTAACTAAGACCTCTAACAGCTTTAAATGTTACTCCTATTGAATCTGATCAATGTTATATAGAAATAAAGGGCAGATGCAGTAAGCGGTGCAAAAGTTTGCACAAGCATTAATCTGCAGCAACCCAATTGTCACGAACTTACCCGCTCCGGTCCCACGCCGCTTTGCACTTCCGGGTGGGCGTCGTCGTAGACGTCACGGCGCGAGAATTCAAAACCCGGCGTCCTCCTGCGACCCGGTGCCCGATAGTACCATTTGCTACCATCCTGGCTCCTGTACTCACCTGCCTTGGATCCTGTTTCTCTCCTGCTACAGCTTCTTACCTTCCCGCTCTAGTGGCGATACCTACCTTGCTGTTCCAGTTCAGCAGCACCTTGTTCCAGCTTCTAACCTACAGTTCCCAGCACACCTTGTTCCAGTATCAGCTTACAGTTCCAGCAGCACTTGTTCCAGAATCCTGCCTACAGTTCCCAGCAGCACCTTGTTCCAGTATTCAGCTTACAGTTCCCAGCAGCACCTTGTTCCAGAATCCAGCCTACAGTTCCCAGCAGCACTTGTTCCAGTATCCAGCCTACAGTTCCAGCAGCAGCACCTTGTTCCAGTATCCAGCCTACCAGTTCCCAGCAGCACCTTGTTCCAGAATCCTGCCTACAGTTCCACAGCACCTTGTTCCAGATTCCAGCCTTCTGTTCCAGCAGCCTCTGTTGTCCTGCATTTTCCAGACTATCTGCTCCTCCCTAAAGTGTACTTGTAAGTACCCCGGCCTCCCGGCCATTATTACAGTACTATCGGGCCATGGAAACGCCTGAGGGGGCTATGGCAGAGTTGAGTAAAACTCTCCAAACTCTGTCCAAACGCCATGGACATCTTTGAACACCATCAGGCCAGTTTCTTCAGTTCATGGATTCCCTCGCTGTCGGCTACCCCCAGCTTTGACCTCAGCTCCGGGTTCTAGCCGCCTTCTTCAACGTCCGGATCCGTGATCCTTCTCTGGAGAGAGCCCCATATACCTCCACCCTCACGGATTGATGGTAATGCCCAAGCCTGCCGTGGATTCATTAATCAGTGCCGAATCCAATTTGAACTTCAACCATCTTCAATTTGCATCGGATCTTGCAAAGGTTGGTTACATCATTGCCTTGCTGGAGGAATGCTCTGGCCTGGGCTTCTCCCATGTCAAAAGACGATCCTCTAGTCAATAATATTACCGACTTGCGTATGTTTCGCAAGGTCTTCGAGTGCTCCAGGAAGAACCTCTACTGCCTCCTCCATTTGATGCAGCTCACCAAGGGTCTCGTTCCGTGGATCAATATGCTATTGATTTCGTTACCCTTGCTGCGGAGACTTCTTGGAACATGAGGCACTTACAGCAGCCTTTTGCAAGGACTCTCTGATCGCCTCAAGGATGAATTAGTATCTAGAGAGTTACCTGTCCATTGGAAGACTTGATTACGCTATGCATCAGATTGATACCCGCCTCCGTGAACGGCAGGCAGAAAGGTCTGCAGCTCGTTACAGCTTCCCTAAGCCTTCCCTAGGCCTGCTCAGGACCTTTCCGCAACCTATATCTTTGGTTGAAGAGCCGATGCAAATTGGCGGCACTCATCTGTCTCCTGAGGAAAAGTCACGCCGACGTACTAATGGACTTTGTCTCTATAGTGCTGGGCAAGGACACTTTGTTAAGAAATTGCCCCCCAGAAGTTGGGAAACTCCATGCCCTAGAAGTTCAGGAGGAGCTCCTTCTAGGCAATGTTTAAGTCTCCTGCCAAATTTGAACCACTGAAACTCTTTCTACCAGCAACTATCACCTTTAATGGTAAAACGTTTTCCTCCCAGGCCTTTGTCGATTCCGGTGGAAACTTCATTGATTCTACCTATGCAGCACAATTGGACTTCCTCTCCTTCACTTGCAGCAACCTCTTCGAGTTCTGGCTATTGATAATACCTTGGCTTCTGAATTCCATATCTACATACGAAGGTCTATTTCCCATTGGCATATTTCACCAAGAACGTTTGTCTTTTTGTCATCCAAAGCCCTTCCGCTCCCCTGATTCTCGGACTCATCCATGGCTCAGATTACACAACCCTGTTATAGATTGGTTTCTAACAATGAACTCAAGTCGGAGTCCTTTCTGTTCTGAAAATTGCTTGTCCACTCATTGCACCACCATTACCTGTGAAAGAATCTGAGAAAACTCCTGAATGTTATCAAGATTTCTCTGATGTTTTTTTGTAAAAAGCGAGCTGAGAAGCTACCACCGCACTGATCGCTACGATTGCCCCATCGATCTTCTCTCAGGTACTATGCTTCCTCGGGACACACATACCCACTTCTCGCTCTGAAACTCTAGCCATGAAAGAGTACATTTACTGAAGCATTTGTCTAGGGTTTCATACACCTTCTTTCCCCTGCTGGAGCTGGGTTCTTTTTTGTTGAAAAAAAAGACGGAGGTTTACGACCCTGCATCGACTACCGTGGGTTGAATAAAATCACATAAAAAAATCGGTATCCTCTTCCTCTCATCTCTGAACTGTTTGACCAGATAAAAGGGGCTAAGATATTTACCAAACTGGATCTTCGGGGGGCATACAATCTGATCCGTATACGCAAAGGTGACGAGTGGAAAACAGCCTTAAACACTAGGGACGGTCACTCACGAATATCTCGTAATGCCCTTTGGCCTTTGAACGCTCCAGCGGTGTTCCAAATTCGTGAATGACATTTTCCGGGATTTGTTGGGAATCTCTGTAGTCGTATATCTCGATGACATTTTAATCTTTTCTCAAGATCTGCCCTCACACCGCCTCCATGTTAAACAGGTGTTACTACGTCTGAGAGGAATAGCCTATATGCCAAAACTGGAAAATGTCTGTTTGAGTGTTACAAGTACACTTTCTGGGCTACATGTGATCTGCACAAGGTTTCCAGATAGATCCTGTGAAAGTTTTGGCCATCCAAGATTGTCTCTTCCTATGGGAACCAAAGCTATTCAAAGGTTCATTGGCTTTGCCAATTTACAGACAATTCATTCAAGGTTCTCTTCTTAATAATTTCTCCGATATTAGCCCTCATCAGTAAAGGTGGTAAGCCTCATTCATGGACCCCTCAGCCCTCGAAGCTTCAAACGACTAAGGAAGCCTTTGCTGATGCAACCTGTTCTAGTACATCCAGATCCTAGTCTCCCTTTCTACATCGAAGTTGATGCTCGGACTTGGGCTCAGGAGCCATCCTTTCCCAAGACAAGGCCCTAAAAGGAAACTCCATCCCTGGTGCTTATTTCTCTAAGAAGTTTCTACCCAACGAACGGAACATGATGTTAGAAATAGGGAACTTCTTGCCATCAGTTGGCCCTCGAGGAGTGGCGTCATCTGTTGGAAGGCACCTCTGTACCTATCACCATCCTTACGACCATAAAACTTGAATACATCCAGAATCTTAAAAGGTTAAATCCCCGTCAAGCACGGTGGTCCTTATTCTTTTCCCGATTCAACTTGTATCACTTATCAACCTGGTTCCAAAAACAAAAAGCTGAAGCCCTTTCCAGATCATTTGTTGCTTCCAACTGTATTAATCAAGAAAGGGCTCCATTATCCCACACTAAAATCTGGCCTCTATATCTCCTCAACTCTGTTCCAAGATTCAAGCCGCACAAGATTCTGCTCCTCCAGACACACCCTCTGGCAAAGTCTTTGTTCCTGTTTCACTTCAGAAAACTATCCTTCTTCAGACTCACGGTTCCAAGCAAGTCGGGCATCCCGGGTTAACAAAACTTTACTATTCTTGCCCATTCCCTATGGTGGCCACAAATGAGAAAGATGTTAAAGACTTTATTCAAGTGTGTACCAGTTGTGCTCAATTCAAATCTTCTAGAACCCTCCCCTGTGGTCTTCTTCAACCCCTCCCCATTCCGTCCAGACCTTGGACCCATTTAGCCATGGACTTTATTGTGGAACTTCCTCCTTCCAAGAAAAACACGTTATATGGGTGACAGTAGACCGCTTCAGCAAAAAGGGCCCATTTTGTTTCCCCTCCCCAAACTACCATCTTCAACGGAGTTTAGCTCAACTATTTATTTGGCATATCTTCTGCTTTCATGGACTCCCTTCTGAAATAATATCTGACAGAGGGTACTCAATTTGTTTCCAATTTTGGAGAGACTTTGTAAATCCATGAATCAAGTTACAATTTTTTCGGCTTACCACCACAGTCCAAGGGGCAACTGAACACACTAACCAGTCTTGGAACATATCTTCGTGTTTATCATTTCCTACTACTCAGGATGATGGGCTGACCTTCTGCCTTGGGCTGAGTTCGCCCATAACAATTCACCTCATGCTTCTACTGGGAAATCTCCTTTTTATGTGTCTTGGGACTAATCCTAGATGTTTTCCTCAAGATTTTCTTTCCACACAAGTACCCGCTGCCAATGACTCTGCGGCCAGATGACCGCTATCTGGCATGCTACGGAAATCAGCCTTCAGAAATCTGCTTTGGTACAAAAAACTGCACAGAGGAGACGTAGAGAACCCCTAGCTTATTGTTGGAGATAAAGTGTGGCTCTCCTCTGCTCATATTAACCTACGGGTTCCTTCCTCCAAACTGGGACCCAAATTTATTGGTCCTTTTCCTATCCTGGAATTAGTCGTCCAGTGGCTGTTCGCCTCAACTTCTTGCAGCATGCGGATTCCTAACGTGTTTCATATTTCCCTCATCAAGCCAGTATGCTCTAATCAGTATTCCACACCTTTACTACCTCCCGTTCCAATTTCCATTGATGGTCAGCAGGAGTTTGAGGTCGAGAAGATCTTGGACCTTGATATTGAGGAGGTCTCTTCAGTATTTGGTCCACTGGAAAGGTTTGTGGTCCAGAAGAAAGAGCTTGGATTAAACATTTTGATTTGCACGCTCCTCATCTAGTCAGATTTCCACAGAAGTTTTCCAGGGAAACCTGGCCGTTGGGTCATTGGCCTGTGAACTTACCTTTTAATGAATCTCTCTGTTAGTCTTATTATCATAATACAATGATAAATTCTCTGCCTACCTACAATTCTCTTATGAAGGCAGAATTTCATTCACATTTGCCCTTGAAGACAAAGAAAAATCTTATGGTGGTAGTGGTCCTTCCTCCAGACAGGTCTGATCTCACTAAACCATTCACTTCTACTCTTCTATATGAAAAGAGTGGGAGACCTTTAAACAATGAGTTCAATCATTAAGTTGTATATGGTGTATTAGGATACCTGGCCACTAGGTGAGCTGGTATCTGGCAAAAGTGCATGTTGCACTAGTGTAATAAAGGTGGTGGTTTGGTGTCCCTGTGAATTTCACCTGATAATACATATGTGCTGTATCCCCAATCAGAATATAAAAGATATTGGGGTTTTGTGTGATCTATTGTTGCTGCTTGATAAGACATCTCTTTCACACGATTGAGCCCTGTTAAGATTGTACTAAATACTTGCTGCCTTGAGTTCTAGTTTGTTGCTTGTTGATCCACTGAGTACTACAGAAACATAATACCATTATTATTATATTTTAGGTTTGTGGCTACTTTATATTATATCTAAAGAGGGCATCATAATTGTAAAAATGTGGGTATTTGTAATAGAGTAGAAGTATGTCAGCACTTTAAACCTATTGACAGTCAATTAAACTGCTGTTTTTTTCTGGTCTAATGATTTTTCAATATCTGATGTGGTTCCGATGTGATAATAATATATGCAATTATGGTTCTAGTAGCATACATGAAAGACAACATACTTCTCTTCTGTCTGGCAGAATTCACATATAATCCCTAGGACAACTGGTGTAAACACTGTTAATATAAGGTTACAGTAATGTGTAGTGCGTAGGTTCAATAAGCAAACCAAATTATAAATGTTTAAATCAGCGTGCTGAATAAGGAAGGTTGCATTGTAACTTGCTAATTTAACAAAACAAAGACACAAAGCTAAACAATCACTTATGATATTGGCAAGTTACAAATGATGATTCATTATAAAAGAACTATTCATAGGAAACCATTTTTTTTTCTAGAACTAGACATACTATACATAACAGTCCAGGGTACAGGCACCAAAAGCTTCATGGTGTATATATAGGCATTCAGTCAACAGCATCGTTTATATACAGCAAGAAAAGCACCTCTTTCATGGATTTTTTACTTTATGAACTTTGAAAGCTTTATCAAAAAGAATTCCTTATAATAATCAGCTGAACACTTTAAGTAAAGACTTTAGCTGTTTCTTTAGTTATAGTTATAGCAACCAGACTTACGGTAACATCATGAGCGTCCGCAGAAAATTTTCCTGGGGGGGGGGCAAAAGGAATAATAACTGACGTGGGAGTGGGCGGGGCCTTGTGGGAGGGTAGTTTGGTAAATTAATATAATATTAAAAAATATAAATAAAATAGTCAGATAAACAGAAATAGACAGATAAGAGATATGAATAGATAGATTGGCACAAAGAGACAGACAGAGATATAAAAAGTAGGCATAAAGATATTGACAGAAGGATACAGGCAGATACCTACAAAATAGAGTGCTAGAATACACATATACAGAGAGAAATAGAGACAGATGGAGAGAGAGATAGATCGATCAATAGGTTAAATTATTGATATGGGGTGCAGCAAACTGGGATTATTACTACAGGGACAGCAAACACGGACTATTGAAACAGGTACAGACAAACACGGACTATTGATACAGGTACAGCAAACACGGACTATTGATACAGGTACAGCAAAACACGGACTATTGATACAGGTACAGCAAAACACGGACTATTGATACAGGTACAGCAAACATGGACTATTGATACAGACAACAAACATGGACTATTGTACAGGTACAAAAAAAGGACTATTGATACAGGTACAGAAAACTGGGATTATTGATACAGGTACAGTAAACTGGGGGTTATTGATACAAGTACAGGAAGTGGAGGTTATTGATATAGTCACAGCAAACTGGGGGTTATTGATACAAGCACAGGAAACTGGGGTCATTGATACAGGCACAGGAAACTGGGGGTCATTGATACAGGTACAGCAAAGTGGAGGTTATTGATAAGTCACAGCAAACTGGGGGTTATTGATACAAGCACAGGAACTGGGGGTCATTGATACAGGCACAACAAACTGGGTGTTATTGATACAGGTACAGCAAAGTGGGGGTTATTGATACAGGCACAGCAAACTGGGGGTTATTGATACAGGCACAGCAAACTGGGGGTTATTGATACAGGCACAGCAAACTGGGGGTTATTGATACAGGTACAGCAAACTGGGGGTTATTGATACAGGTACAGCAAACTGGGGGTTATTGATACAGGTACAGCAAACTAGGGGTCATTGATACAGGTACAGCAAAGTGGAGGTTATTGATATAGTACAGCAAACTGGGGGTTATTGATACAGCACAGGAAACTGGGGGTATGAACAGGCACAGCAAACTGGGGGTTATTGATACAGGTACAGCAAGTGGGGGTATTGATACAGCACAGCAAACTGGGGGTTATTGATACGGGTACAGCAACTGGGGGTTATTGATACGGGTACAGCAAAACTGGGGGTTATTGATACGGTACAGCAAACTAGGGGTCATTGATACAGGACAGCAAACTGGGGTTTATGTGTTACAGGGACAGCAACTGGGGGTTATTGATACAGTACAGACAAAGTGGGGGTTATTGGTAAAGGCACAGCAAGTGGGGGTTATTGGTACAGGCACAGCAAAGTGGGGGTTATTGATACAAGACACAGCAAAGTGGGGTTATTGGTACAGGCACAGCAAGTGGGGGTTATTGATACAGGCACAGCAAAGTGGGGGTTTGTACAGGTACAGCAAACTGGGGGTTATTGATACAGGCACAGCAAGTGGGGGTTATTGATACAGGCACAGCAAAGTGGGGGGTATGTAAAGGCACAGCAAACTGGGGGTTATTGGTACAGGCACAGAAACTGGGGGTTATTGATACAGGCACGCAAAGTGGGGGTTATTGATACAGGCACAGCCAAATGGGGGGGTATTGATACGCGTAAAGCAAAGTGGGGGGTTATTGATACGGGTACCGCAAAGTGGGGGTTATTGGTACAGGCACAGCAACTGGGGGTTATTGATAGAGGTCACAGCAAACTGGGTGGTTTTGATACAGGTACAGCAAACGGGGGTATTGGTACAGGCACAGCAAACTGGGGATTATGATACAGGTACAGCAAACTGGGGGTCATTGGTAAGGTGCAGCAGTGGGATTATTGATACAGGTACAGCAAACTGGGGGTCATTGGTACAGGCACAGCAAACTGGGGATTATGAACAGCACAGCAAACTGGGGGTTATGTTACAGTACAGCAAACTGGGGGTTATTGATACAGGCACAGCAAAGTGGGGTTATTGGTACAGGCACAGCAAAGGGGGGGTTATTGGTACAGGCACAGCCAACTGGGGGTTATTGATACGGGTACAGCAAAGTGGGGGTTATTGGTGTACAGGCAACCAGCAAACTGGGGATTATGATAAAGGTATTGATACAGGCACAGCAAACTGGGGGTTATTGATACGGGTACAGCAAACTGGGGGTCATTGGTACAGGCACAGCAAACTGGGGAAGGGCATCCATGCGTGATGGCGAAATAGTCTGAGAGTCTTGCCAAACTTGCCGCTAGCTTCATCTAAGGTACTTCAAAAGGCCTAGTCGATTACTGGTGAATGAAATGAGTCCCGAACGGACGAGGTTAACACCCCTGTAATTTTAGGAAGTCCGAACCCGTTCAGGGGACAGTTGTAGGGAAGTTATTCAAACCAAGGGAGCATGGGAAAACAATGGCTGAACAATGGAGTTGGAACAATGCGGGATATAATGGCTGGAACAATGTGACAATCTGATTACAATGGCTGGACTACAAGTGGCTTACGAACTGCAGGATACAATGAATTGGAACAATGCTGGATACAGGCTGGATCAATGTCAGGTATAGGATACGCTGACCAGACCTGACATAGCCCTGCACAGGTGGTGGCATTGTAGTATTCCCCGAGGTCTCACGAATGGCACTCGCTCTACTTTGCGAAGTGCCTATTTGAATCTTCGCGCCAATCGGCATCCCGAACGTGTGACGTCACCAAGTCCCGGAATGGCGAGGGAGGAGCGCGGCAGGTAAGTATCCTTAAAGGATCCCACAGCCGTTACAGAAAAGGGCTCATAGACGTACTACAACCTGCTCAAAGGATAAGCCATTTGATGAGCAATGTATCATCGCCTACCCGGGTACGCCCACATCCATGCATATATGACTCCCAAAGATACATAAGGAAGGCGCCACCCATCTAAGAACTTAGTCAGCAGCAGCATCAACTCTTAAATACAGGTGGCAAAATACCTATGCCATACATTCGTTGGACCATTGTCGGTCCTAGACCCCCATCTACAAGCATTCTCATCCCAGAACCTCCTCAGGACTTTCAGCACAGATTGAAGATATAGTACTTGGGCAGAAGGAAAGAAAACTATCGTGTCCGATGACTTGTGACCTGTCTATACCCACAAGGAGGTGTTGACATGGTGGCAAATGGCTAGGGCCAGACAAGCACTATTACCAGCAGAAATGATCTCAACCTAGAACAGGGTGTTCCTTATGGACTTGTGCCTGAATACCACCCTATTTCAAATACAGGGGATAAGTTCATAAGGCAAACATGATGTGTTGCTATGGGATCGTAGAGTTTACAGAAAATCAAAAAACACAGATCAGTGATTTGATGATTGACTCCACCATCCGTTAGATCAACAAGCTGGGTGTCATCGAATAAAAAACAATGGGGAGGTGCACTCTATCAACTGTTGGGTGAGACACCTCGTAGGTCTTCCCTTTGGACAGCAGCTTCGCAGGAAGGTAAAAAGACAAACTGAGGGTCGCACTCCAAATATTAGAGAACTGTTATTGTGAACCACCATCACACGTCACATGTTTCGGGGGGATACACCTTGAGAGGGGGTATCCCCCGGAAACGTTGTGAGTGTGATGTTGGTTCACAATAAAAGTTTCTAAGATTTGAAGTCGACCCTCCGTTGTCTTTTTCCTGCGGGGTGTGTCATCAGAACCCGGCAAAACAGAGCTACGAGAACCTCCCCAATAGCACAGAGGCAAATATAAAGAAATGAAACATTCAGGAGGACGCCTTTAAAACTTGTGGCTATCCAGACTGGCCTTGTCAAACGAAGTAGAAGACATAGGAAAAGTGATGAAGGGGAAAAGCAAGAAAGGAGAAAGAACATGGTCATCCCATATTTAGCAGGGGGCTCCAAAGAAATTAAGTTAGAATTTTCAAAAAACACCGTATCCTTTGTTATATCCGGCTACTATATAACATATAGTAGCAATATAATAAAAGTTACACCACTCAGTAATAGGTCGATATGGGGCTGTTATTTTCTTAATATATAGTTTATGTCAACACGTTTTGTCCTACACATTTTTATCAACACTTGGACAAGGAGGCAATATAAGCACTAGCACTTTAAATAACAGTGAGCAATACACAGTTTCACTTTGTTGAGCCACTTTGATTGGAAAGGTAACAGAGGACACACAAGGCCCCAGCGCAACGCACTATTTTAAGGTTTTCAGAGATAGATATGGTATTTAGAATGATAAAACACACATAGCAATATACTAGAAGGTTAGTATTTAATAACAGTAAAAACACAAAATGATTGTTTATATATAGTTTATGAAAAGTATATAACGAGAACAATAGTTTTTATACATTGTATCAATTTTTTTAGTATATTATTGTAACCAATGTTTTTTACAATGTTCTTTTACAAAATAGTATATTGATTTGTAATGTTTGTCTCACATGGAAAGGATATAGCCCTGCCCCTGTGGGAGGGATATGTGTGTATTTAAGGAATCACATGGTATGTTGTTTTTTATGCACCTGAGGGGAAGGGGGAAAGCCCCAAAATGTTTGTTGCACTGGTTATATCACAGTAAAACACTGAATTATAGTCCTTGCCGCTGAGGGTGCCTCCCTGGTACTATTGGGATTACGAATGACTGCCTCGGGTGAAAGCAGGTGAGGAGAAGCACACCTTGGAAGATTAAGGAACGTGGGTACGTGCGAGGAGTTATACAGTATATGTGAATATTCTCCCCCCCCCACCTCATTGGTATCTCCTAAAAACTCAATGGCAATCTCTATGGAGATATTAAAATATTATTATGATTAGAAGGGATAAATATCTTTACATTTGGGGCACTATACAATTGAAGTTTAAAACGCAAGTATCTTGACTGAAAGTAGAGGTAGTTATTTGAGAATTTTTATGTATTCTGTGGAATATTTTTTAAAACATATGATAATTTTATAATCAGTATAACCAAGAATACTTTCAATCCTAATTTAATAGAATAATTCAAGGTATGTATAGAAAATATATTACAAATCCTCCTTTTATTCATTAAACATAAAATATCCTAGAAACAATCCCAATATTATATATTTATTAGGAGCACTAAGTTGTTTAGTGTATTATATTTTACAGTTTAGTTTGGAACATTAGAAACAATACGTTATATAATTATATAATTTAACATAACCTTATTGATTCACCGTAGCATTATAGCTAAAAAGGATTATAAAGTGCATTGTATTCGAGTTAAGTATGTACTGATAATTATTATATGTAGACAAACGAACTAAGTTTATTTTGATGAGTTAAGAACACCGTCTTTTTCAACATAACCAACTTTTCCTTGAACTGGAATTTCGCTGCATCCTTCGTTCGGCCCAAACTTATTTAAATCCAATAGTTACCATCTGGGTGTAGAATTTACTTTTTCTGATCAATATATCCTTGATAAGTATATGAGGTTGAGGTCCTGGGAATCTATACAAACTCTCTAAATAACCTTCTTTGCCTATTTGGCGCTATTTTTTTAAATGTGTTATCCCTGCCCACTTATGTTTAAACAAGCCTACATATATCCATTCGTTATCGGTAACACCGGGTTAAACGCATTAAACCGAGTATAAAAGTCCACTTTGGAAAGAAACCCTACAGGGAAAAGTGGTCTTTGTGCATAGAACAAACCCATCTTTGACATGCTGAAAATGGATTATTTACACGAAATAGTTTCCAAAACATTGTATGCATCAGGCTACTTAAGAAAGAATAAATAGAGGATCCTTATTGCCAATTAAACATACAATCGTAAACGGGAAACTGTATAAACGAATTGTAGATCCTTATGGTTTGATACCTTATTCTATCTGCTCACATAAAAATGGAGTATATTTTTACTTGGTTAATTTAAATACCAAAAGGGGGACGGATTTCAAGGGGGGGGATTTCTCAAGTGGGGGTTAAACGTGTGTATCAGACACTAAGTATATTTTGGGCCTTTTTCTGAGAAAATCCACATGTGCACTACATTCCCATAGTGTCTGTCATTCAGTCAGATCTGGATCACTGCAAATTGGAAAGCACTTTGCTGAATTATTGTGTCTGTATTTTGGGACCTATCTAGGAAGAGTGGAATAATTTGTGCCTATTACCATTACTACAGTAGAGGGATGAGATAACATCGAAACCATTGAACATCATTACTTCTATAAAGAATATATGGATCAATCACTCATGTGTATATGAATCCTATTATTAACATTGTATGGTAAGACAATGTTGACAATCAGCTATAAAACACTCAAGGTTTCTTATGTCCCTATTCGTGCTCACTAAAGTCCTCAACAGTAGAGGGTACAGAACAATTACTGATATGAAAACCCAGTCCCCAGCAATCACTCTCCAGCAGTCTGCTAGGGTTAATTGTTGATACAGATCTATAACTGCTGTTCATCACAGGGAAGACCTGCTTACATTTTGAAGAAACCAATGCGCTTCTCATCACAGCTCAACTAACAAGTGTAACAGTCTATAAAAAGTCTAGGCAACAGTCTATGGACACCAGGACGAGTGACAACAACATACTGCACTTGACCCAACATCATCTGGCATTATAAAGAAAGCTAAATCCTTACAATAAAACAACTAATTATAAATGGGGACATCAACACATTCTTAACCCGAATATGGATTCTACCAGTTACATAAATCCTAAATGCGATAAATGGTTACAACCCTTTACTTACTTACTTAAAGGGTATCTCTACCCCCAAACAATTTTTTTGTAGTGTGTGTGACCCCAGCCAACCCCCAACTGCCAGCCAGTTTGTAAAAAAAAACAAAAAAAAAAGCACGAAACAGACTTACCACCGTTCGTTGCCTCAGCTTCTGCTCCCAGCTCCCTGCTTGCTGGAAGATGCAAACAAGGGACGAACCAACAGCTTCTTCTGGGATTGGCTGAGAGCCAGCCAATCACAGACGTGGCTGCCTGGCGATGCAGAGAGCCGAGGAAAGGAAGGATTGTAAGTCTATTTTGCAGGGCGGTACATACACTACAGAAAAATATTTATTTAGGTAGGGGCTGCATGAAGGGATCCAGAGGGTGGGAGGAAAGGGAGTTGGAGGGCTCCTCTGCGCATGCAAGAGTCCTCGGGAGGACAAGGAAGAAACAGGGATGCCAGTGACCCACAGACAGCTCCTATTCTTCAGTTCTCTGAACTCCTCTGGCAGGACTGCGGAGGAGAACCATAGGACTAGGAGCAGAGATGTAAGGTAGTAGGATTTTGAAACACTTCAAGGGGATATTAGTGGGTTGTTAAATTATGCCCTTTAAGATACATTATTCTCATGGAAAGATTAACAATAATACCATAAAAAGCACCTAAATACGCATCTATACTACTAGAACATGGTCTGAACATGCACTTTTGTTAAAGGGTATGTCCACCCCTTAATATGGCTATTTTGCTGTAGTGTAGCCACCTCTCCAAGCCCCAACCACATGCACTTTATAGAAAAATATCAGCTACTTACCTCCTCGCGCCTCCGCTGCCTCTGCTGTAATGTACACTGCCACCAAAGGAAGTAACATAGGGGCCAGACCGGCGCCACGTCTGTACAGGCAGCCAATCACATATGTGGCTGCCCGGGTTATGAGAGTGCAGCTTACAAGGCTTGTAAGTATGTAGTCTGCTATTTTTTTTTTTAAAACAGAAAATTGCGGTTGGGCTTGAGAGGGGAGGCTACACTCTAGAAAAGGAGTTATGCAAAACATAAAATCCACTTGATGGAGTGGATGGAGGGAGGGAAGGGGAATGTGCTCCCCTGCGCATGTTCTGTAAACCCCCCAGAGGCAAGAGATAGGCAGAAACTTACATGTTGCAGGAAAGACAGTGCCTGCTCTTCACTTTCTGGAGTTTGGGCAAGCACTGCAGGAGAACCATTTGGAGCAGAGGAGTAAGGTAAGGCTTATCTCCTTACTTACATATGGGGTTAGCATGGGGTTAAATTTAGTTTTGGGGGTGGACACCTCCCCAAAAACGACACAACATGTTTCGTAAGACAGGTCCTTTCTCAGTGGTTACTTGAGAAATGACCTAACTGTCCGAAACATGTTGTGTGAGTGGGTCTGCAATTAAATGCACTTGTTTAAACTACAATACCGTATGGGCTTGTGAGTGTTCTTATATTACTCCATATTTTAATATGTTATGTTGGATTGTGATGCCCAGGACAAGGCATAGGAGGGAGAACAAAGGAGGGTGGGTAGAGACTGGAATATGATATTGAAGCATACATTTACAAATACAAATCGATGAAAAGACTAACTCTTTTAAAACGCAATGTTAGCAATATACGCTACCTCACAACATCAGTTTTTCTCCTCCCATTGATTTCTAAATCATTAAGTCTAACAAATGGTACTTGACAAGGTTGCCCAATTTTCACCCTATAATTTGCTTAATCATGGAACCCTTATCTCAAAGTACAAAAAGTAGAAAAAAAGATCCTGCACACACAAACTTTCCAGGTCAGAGACATTCGTCCTGGGGTGCTACGGTACAGTGTAGCAATCTCAAAATTAACAAAGAAAACGTGCACACCAGGCTTAATTATAACTGGTGTTTATTGAAACATCTTCATCAGACAACAAAGTATACGCTCCAATCTGATATTTTGGGTATCAAAATTGCTAAATTTCTATTGAACATATTTTATTGATGATTCTAATGGTTGGTGTCCTCTGATAAGGGTCTTGGTCTGGCGTATTGGACATACATGTGGAGTTAGTTAGATTATTACCGGTAGCACTGTAAAACATTTTTTACAAGACTGAATGTAAAACATATTAATGTAAGGGAGTGCATTGTGGCCCTATACGTATATTTAATCAAAATTGCTAAGCAGGAATCCAAACTAGAAGCCACTAAATTTAACTATCGACTCACTCCTACCCTATTTATCATCCCAATCCCTGCATCATATTCCTAAGCTCAATCAATACTTTTTAGAAAATGTTTATGGTCAAATAACCATCAGACTGTGTGGTACTGACAAGTTCATTAAATAGTTAAATAATCCCTGTTAGACGGATGATTGGGAAGGGTTTAAAAAGTTAAACTAAATGAATTTACAGTATGTCTTTGGGTCGGCCTCAGGTTGGGCAGATCCCTGTTTTATTGCTGTAGAAAGCTTTCAGAACAGTGTAATGCAAATATACTTATGTCGTCTAATTCATTAGGTTAGTTATACTTTTGTTTGGTTGGGGGGGGTCTCTTCTTGGGCCCAGCGATTTTGGTCTCCTATGGGCCAATATAAAAAAAAAAAAAGGGGCGTCTTGCAACAGAAGGTGCACATGCACACGTTTTACTGGGTAAGCCTGCCAATAATGGCTGGCACTGACATACCTATCCAGGTGTTTGAGATATATTTTAGATATTCTGTTAAGTTAATGTTGCATATTGCTATTCTGGGGGGAGATCTTTCTACTACAGGGTATAAGATTGGATTTACTTCTCTGTAGAAATATATAGAATATATAGCACTGGTCATTTTGGTACTCCAAAGGTCTGTGTTATCCAAAATGACAGTGTTCTAGGGTTAAGACACATATATCAAACCATAAAATATAATGATGAGTGAACTATCCAGGTTTCCCCTAGACACCCTGTATTAGCATTCAAAACTTGTGGCCAATTAAAACTAACTGATTTCTGTCCACATATAAAGCCAATCACATATCATACAAGTCGCACATATCAAAGCCTCCAACCACACACACAAACCTACCCCCTAAAAAACAACTGGCGTCCCAGTAACACCCCCCTGAATGAAATCCAATAGCCAAAAACAGGAATGGGTATCTGAAGAGCCACACATAAATTTGTCGTCAAGTCAGGGATATCAACAACGGAGCTCCTTACACAGCCACATGTGTACAAAATACTTGGACACATGTCCCAAAAAGTCGTGTGAAGAAGCCTGGGTATGAGATGCGGACTTCGTGTGTCTATGTTTGACCACTCCTAACATACTGGTTAATAATACCGTGGACTACTGGTGCACCACATTACTGGAATCATACAAAGCCGCAACACTTAGCACTAACGTGATTCACGTCACTATGCAAATGCAGCACATAGAGCAGGAACTACACAACTGAAGTTGCAAGCTGGAGATTGATTAAGAGGTTCCTAAAAGAGTTATCCAAGACAAGCATAACTGGGGTTACACAAATAGCAAGAGTCAGAAAACAACTGATTGCCTTATGGAAAAAGAAAACAGAGAACATGGTCTGGATAAGAAAATTAGATATATTACAACTTACAATGATGAGTGGGTGCATTTAAGGAGGATAGATATAAAAATTGGTTCCTCTTTCTGAGGAAATTGTTACCTGAGAAAGACATAGAATAAAACAACAAGAAGAGGAAGAAATTTGAGGGATTGGCTGTCACCGGTGTGAGTCTTTAAAGGGAATTGTCAATGCAGTAAGTATTGTGTATAAATATATGAAAGAACATGTATGGGCAACTAAACATAAAAGAATAGAGAAAGTAAAAATGGCACAGCATATATGGGAGACACACAATACGAACAATGTCATGTTCTCAATTAGGGTTAGAGCAAGTATCTCTGGCCAAATGACAGGGGTGCAACTAGAGGGGAGCAGGAGGAGCAACTGCAGGGGGGCCCCATTTCTTATTTTTCCTACGATAGAAAACATCCTCCCAGAAAACCACTTTGGATGAAGCACGGATAGGGGCTCCATCATAGTTTTTGCTGGGGGCCCAGTGATTCCTAGTTATACGCCACTGCAAAGGGAGGAATACAGAAAAAGAAGCTCCTCCAAACAGAAGTAAATGGATTTTTACATTAGGTACTATGTGGCCAAAAGGACTTAATGAATGAAATGTTTCCTAGTCAGTTATTACCGCCATGTTGCTCTAAATAGATACAATATCTCCTTTACTTACACAGTCATTTTGTACTCTTTAGAAGGGCTGCACCCTTTAAGGAATGAATATTTAAACTGTGCAATCCGTAGTATTGGAGACCCTGAGTATTTTGTACACAAAGTGGCTGTGTAAGGAGCTCCGTTGTGCTGTTCTGATGTTGCTTGGTCTGACTAGCTCCCAAAAATCTCTGACACAGGAAATGTTTTCGAACAAACATTATTATAGCAACTAAAAACAAAAAAAGCACTAAAAAAGCCAACAGAAACAGTCCATTAGCAGTTATTGTGGTTGCACCTTGCTATGGTATGGCCCCTTTAAATTAGTGGTCTTGTGCTAAGGTAAAATCCACTTGGTAATGGCTTTTTTCTACCTCAGCTAACCAGACCAGCAAGCATTGAAACTGCACAGAATAAAGCATGCAGTGCCCCCAGTGGCGGATAGGCACAAGTGAGTGTTTTAATATATGGAAGTGTAATTTTAAACTGATTTCTTACTTATTTATTTTTTACTTTTTGCTTTAGTTTTAACCCTTCCCCTATCTACAACCCCAAGCGCAAGCAAGAAATTTTAAAGATTTTATGAACATTTAAAAAATCCTAGATTTGCATTTATTGTCGAAAAATATGCTTAGTTGTTCTATAACAGTGCATAAAGAAAAAAGTTGTTAAATTAATGGTTATGATCAGGGATGGACTGACCCACCAGGTACCAGGGAACTCCTGGTGGGCTCATGGCCCAATAATCCATGGCAACACAAATATTGTTTGAATTTAGATACAGAAGAAATTGAAAAGTAACAAAGGATTCACAAGGAGTATGTGGAACTATATGAAAATAGGTGACGGAAAAAGAGCTAAAATGTTGAGTGGTGGGCCCTTAATTTCTTCTGGTGAGTCTCCAGTGGGTTAAGCAAATGACTGAGTCCAGACCCATGTAACTTTATTTTACATACTGTAAAGGAAAAAAGAAGAAAAATCAATATTTCGTGCCAGGATCAGCTGTCATGCGATCATTTGGCCAGTCATGTTGTCTCAAATCTGTAACAAGAATGGAAGGTAGCCATGCCATGATTTACCTGCATAACAAAACATCAGTCTGGGGGACTGAAATTGGACCATGTGTACCAGCCCATAGAAAGGTTTTGCCTCCCTCTGGATCAACTCAAAAATAAGTAAGCATCAAGGGAAGGTTTTAGATATATCAATTAACCATCCAAATGAGCTAATCTTTATAGAAAAGCAGCATTCATATTTTATCAAGAAGAATTCCAGCAAAATATATATTCTAACATGCTTTCATAACAAGAATCACAGTACATCTGAGTTTGTACCAGTATAAGAATGTTCTGGCTGTCATAGAGTAATTCTCTATAGTAATAATTACAATCTTATGAACTGAGTAAAAACCAAGTAAATGAATCCAGACAATTTAAGTAGAAGGGTGCGGTGCCAACCTTTTGTCTTGTTGATGATTCCTTCCTCTATGCCAAGTCTTGTGTTTTTAAGAACACCTTAACAACAGCAATATGTTATCAGACCTGAAAGAACTAGGTCAGGTTGCAAGAATACAGCTGTTTAAACAAGAAACCTTTAGCACATGCTCAATGCTGATAGGTCATTAAAACACGCTGTCCCAAGTTCATGAAACTCGTTTGTCAGAGGTTGCAATCTTGCTGTAAACATTTATTGCAGAACCCCTGTTTCTCAATATCTATCAAGCATAAAAACCTTATACTAAGACCTCTAACAGCTTTAAATGTTACTCCTATTGAATCTGATCAATGTTATATAGAAATAAAGGGCAGATGCAGTAAGCGGTGCAAAAGTTTGCACAAGCATTAATCTGCAGCAACCCAATTGTCACGAACTTACCCGCTCCGGTCCCACGCCGCTTTGCACTTCCGGGTGGGCGTCGTCGTAGACGTCACGGCGCGAGAATTCAAAACCCGGCGTCCTCCTGCGACCCGGTGCCCGATAGTACCATTTGCTACCATCCTGGCTCCTGTACTCACCTGCCTTGGATCCTGTTTCTCTCCTGCTACAGCTTCTTACCTTCCCGCTCTAGTGGCGATACCTACCTTGCTTGTTCCAGGTCAGCAGCACCTTGTTCCAGCTTCTAACCTACAGTTCCCAGCACACCTTGTTCCAGTATCAGCTTACAGTTCACAGCAGCACTTGTTCCAGAATCCTGCCTACAGTTCCCAGCAGCACCTTGTTCCAGTATTCAGCTTACAGTTCCCAGCAGCACCTTGTTCCAGAATCCAGCCTACAGTTCCCAGCAGCACCTTGTTCCAGTATCCAGCCTACAGTTCCAGCAGCAGCACCTTGTTCCAGTATCCAGCCTACCAGTTCCCAGCAGCACCTTGTTCCAGAATCCTGCCTACAGTTCCACAGCACCTTGGTTCCAGATTCCAGCCTTCTGTTCCAGCAGCCTCTGTTGTCCTGCATTTTCCAGACTATCTGCTCCTCCCTAAAGTGTACTTGTAAGTACCCCGGCCTCCCGGCCATTATTACAGTACTATCGGGCCATGGAAACGCCTGAGGGGGCTATGGCAGAGTTGAGTAAAACTCTCAAACTCTGTCCAAACGCCATGGACATCTTTGAACACCATCAGGCCAGTTTGCTCAGTTCATGGATTCCCTCGCTGTCCGGCTACCCCCAGCTTCTGACCTCAGCTCCGGGTTCTAAGCCGCCTTCTTCAACGTCCGGATCCGTGATCCTTCTCTTGGAGAGAGCCCCATATACCTCCACCCTCACGGATTGATGGTAATGCCCAAGCCTGCCGTGGATTCATTAATCAGTGCCGAATCCAATTTGAACTTCAACCATCTCAATTTGCATCGGATCTGCAAAGGTTGGTTACATCATTGCCTTGCTGGAGGAATGCTCTGGCCTGGGCTTCTCCCATGTCAAAAAGACGATCCTCTAGTCAATAATATTACCGACTTGCGTATGTTTCGCAAGGTCTTCGAGTGCTCCAGGAAGAACCTCTACTGCCTCCTCCCATTTGATGCAGCTCACCAAGGGTCTCGTTCCGTGGATCAATATGCTATGATTTCGTTACCCTTGCTGCGGAGACTTCTTGGAACATGAGGCACTTACAGCAGCCTTTTGCAAGGACTCTCTGATCGCCTCAAGGATGAATTAGTATCTAGAGAGTTACCTGTCCATTGGAAGACTTGATTACGCTATGCATCAGATTGATACCCGCTCCGTGAACGGCAGGCAGAAAGGTCTGCAGCTCGTTACAGCTTCCCTAAGCCTTCCCTAGGCCTCTCACCAGACCTTTCCGCAACCTATATCTTTGGTTGAAGAGCCGATGCAAATTGGCGGCACTCATCTGTCTCCTGAGGAAAAGTCACGCCGACGTACTAATGGACTTTGTCTCTATAGTGCTGGGCAAGGACACTTTGTTAAGAAATTGCCCCCAGAAGTTGGGAAACTCCATGCCCTAGAAGTTCAGGAGGAGCTCCTTCTAGGCAATGTTTAAGTCTCCTGCCAAATTTGAACCACTGAAACTCTTTCTACCAGCAACATCACCTTTAATGGTAAAACGTTTTCCTCCCAGGCCTTTGTCGATTCCGGTGGAAACTTCATTGATTCTACCTATGCAGCACAATTGGGACTTCCTCTCCTTCACTTGCAGCAACCTCTTCGAGTTCTGGCTATTGATAATAACCCTTGGCTTCTGAATTCCATATCTACATACGAAGGTCTATTTCCCATTGGCATATTTCACCAAGAACGTTTGTCTTTTTGTCATCCAAAGCCCTTCCGCTCCCCTGATTCTCGGACTCTCCATGGCTCAGATTACACAACCCTGTTATAGATTGGTTCTAACAATGAACTCAAGTCGGAGTCCTTTCTGTTCTGAAAATTGCTTGTCCACTCATTGCACCACCATTACCTGTGAAAAGAATCTGAGAAAAACTCCCTGAATGTTATCAAGATTTCTCTGATGTTTTTTGTAAAAAGCGAGCTGAGAAGCTACCACCGCACTGATCCTCTACGATTGCCCCATCGATCTTCTCTCAGGTACTATGCTTCCTCGGGACACACATACCCACTGTCTCGCTCTGAAACTCTAGCCATGAAAGAGTACATTACTGAACATTTGTCTAGGGTTTCATACACCTTCCTTCCCCTGCTGGAGCTGGGTTCTTTTTTGTTGAAAAAAAAGACGGAGGTTTACGACCCTGCATCGACTACCGTGGGTTGAATAAAATCACAAAAAAAATCGGTATCCTCTTCCTCTCATCTCTGAACTGTTTGACCAGATAAAAGGGGCTAAGATATTTACCAAACTGGATCTTCGGGGGCATACAATCTGATCCGTATACGCAAAGGTGACGAGTGGAAAACAGCCTTAAACACTAGGGACGGTCACACACGAATATCTCGTAATGCCCTTTGGCCTTTGTAACGCTCCAGCGGTGTTCCAAATTCGTGAATGACATTTTCCGGGATTTGTTGGGAATCTCTGTAGTCGTATATCTCGATGACATTTTAATCTTTTCTCAAGATCTGCCCTCACACCGCCTCCATGTTAAACAGGTGTTACTACGTCTGAGAGGAATAGCCTATAGCCAAACTGGAAAATGTCTGTTTGAGTGTTACAAGTACACTTTCGGGCTACATCGTATCTGCACAAGGTTTCCAGATAGATCCTGTGAAAGTTTTGGCCATCCAAGATTGGTCTCTTCCTATGGGAACCAAAGCTATTCAAAGGTTCATGGCTTTGCCAATTTACAGACAATTCATTCAAGGTTCTCTTCTTATAATTTCTCCGATATTAGCCCTCATCAGTAAAGGTGGTAAGCCTCATTCATGGACCCCTTCAGCCCTCGAAGCCTTCAAACGACTTAAGGAAGCCTTTGCTGATGCACCTGTTCTAGTACATCCAGATCCTAGTCTCCCTTTCTACATCGAAGTTGATGCCTCGGACTTGGGCTCAGGAGCCATCCTTTCCCAAGACAAGGCCCTAAAAGGAAACTCCATCCCTGTGCTTATTTCTCTAAGAAGTTTCTACCCAACGAACGGAACATGATGTTAGAAATAGGAACTTCTTGCCATCAGTTGGCCCTCGAGGAGTGGCGTCATCTGTTGGAAGGCACCTCTGTACCTATCACCATCCTTACCGACCATAAGAACCTTGAATACATCCAGAATCTTAAAAGGTTAAATCCCCGTCAAGCACGGTGGTCCTTATTCTTTTCCCGATTCAACTTGTATCACTTATCAACCTGGTTCCAAAAACAAAAAGCTGAAGCCCTTTCCAGATCATTTGTTGCTTCCAACTGTATTAATCAAGTAAAGGGCTCCATTATCCCAACCACTAAAATCTTGGCCTCTATATCTCCTCAACTCTGTTCCAAGATTCAAGCCGCACAAGATTCTGCTCCTCCAGACACACCCTCTGGCAAAGTCTTTGTTCCTGTTTCACTTCAGAAAACTATCCTTCTTCAGACTCACGGTTCCAAGCAAGTCGGGCATCCCGGTGTTAACAAAACTTTTACTATTCTTGCCCATTCCCTATGGTGGCCAAAATGAGAAAAGATGTTAAAGACTTTATTCAAGTGTGTACCAGTTGTGCTCAATTCAAATCTTCTAGAACCCTCCCCTGTGGTCTTCTTCAACCCCTCCCCATTCCGTCCAGACCTTGGACCCATTTAGCCATGGACTTTATTGTGGAACTTCCTCCTTCCAAGAAAAACACGGTTATATGGGTGACAGTAGACCGCTTCAGCAAAAAGGGCCCATTTTGTTTCCCCTCCCAAACTACCATCTTCAACGGAGTTAGCTCAACTATTTATTTGCATATCTTCTGCTTTCATGGACTCCCTTCTGAAATAATATCTGACAGAGGGTACTCAATTTGTTTCCAATTTTGGAGAGCACTTTGTAAATCCATGAAATCAAGTTACAATTTTCTTCGGCTTACCACCACAGTCCAAGGGGCAACTGAACACACTAACCAGTCTTTGGAACATATCTTCGTGTTTACATTTCTATACTCAGGATGATGGGCTGACCTTCTGCCTTGGGCTGAGTTCGCCCATAACAATTCACCTCATGCTTCTACTGGGAAATCTCCTTTTTATGTGTCTTGGGACTAATCCTAGATGTTTTCCTCAAGATTTTCTTTCCACACAAGTACCCGCTGCCCAATGACTCTGCGGCCCAGATGACCGCTATCTGGCATGCTACGGAAATCAGCCTTCAGAAATCTGCTTTGGTACAAAAAACTGCAGCAGAGGAGACGTAGAGAACCCCTAGCTTATTGTTGGAGATAAAGTGTGGCTCTCCTCTGCTCATATTAACCTACGGGTTCCTTCCTCCAAACTGGGACCCAAATTTATTGGTCCTTTTCTATCCTGGAATTAGTCGGTCCAGTGGCTGTTCGCCTCAACTTCTTGCAGCATGCGGATTCCTAACGTGTTTCATATTTCCCTCATCAAGCCAGTATGCTCTATCAGTATTCCACACCTTTACTACCTCCCGTTCCAATTTCCATTGATGGTCAGCAGGAGTTTGAGGTCGAGAAGATCTTGGACTCTGATACTTGAGGAGGTCTCTTCAGTATTTGGTCCACTGGAAAGGTTTGTGGTCCAGAAGAAAGAGTTGGATTAAACATTTTGATTTGCACGCTCCTCATCTAGTCAGACTTTCCACAGAAGTTTTCCAGGGAAACCTGGCCGTTGGGTCATTGGCCTGTGAACTTACCTTTTAATGAATCTCTCTGTTAGTCTTATTATTCATAATACAATGATAAATTCTCTGCCTACCTACAATTCTCATTATGAAGGCAGAATTTCATTCACATTTGCCCTTGAAGACAAAGAAAAATCTTATGGTGGTAGTGGTCCTTCCTCCAGACAGGTCTGATCTCACTAAACCATTCACTTCTACCTTCTATATGAAAAGAGTGGGGAGACCTTTAAACAATGAGTCTCAATCATTAAGTTGTATATGGTGTATTAGGATACCTGGCCACTAGGTGAGCTGGTATCTGGCAAAAGTGCATGTTGCACTAGTGTATAAAGGTGGTGGTTTGGTGTCCCGTGAATTTCACCTGATAATACATATGTGCTGTATCCCCAATCAGAATATAAAAGATATTGGGGTTTTGTGTGATCTATTGTTGCTGCTTGATAAGACATCTCTTTCACACGATTGAGCCCTGTTAAGATTGTACTAAATACTTGCTGCCTTGAGTTCTAGTTTGTTGCTTGTTGATCCACTGAGTACTACAGAAACATAATACCATTATTATTATATTTTAGGTTTGTGGCTACTTATATTATATCTAAAGAGGGCATCATCAATTGTAAAAATGTGGGTATTTGTAATAGAGTAGAAGTATGTCAGCACTTTAAACCTATTGACAGTCAATTAAACTGCTGTTTTTTTCTGGTCTAATGATTTTTCAATATCTGATGTGGTTCCGATGTGATAATAATATATGCAATTTATGGTTCTAGTAGCATACATGAAAGACAACATACTTCTCTTCTGTCTGGCAGAAATTCACATATAATCCCTAGGACAACTGGTGTAAACACTGTTAATATAAGGTTACAGTAATGTGTAGCTGCTTAGGTTCAATAAGCACAAACCAAATTATAAATGTTTAATCAGCCGGTGCTGAATAAGGAAGGTTGCATTGTAACTTGCTAATTTAACAAAACTAAAGACACAAAGCTAAACAATCACTTATTGATATTGGCAAGTTACAAATGATGATTCATTATAAAAAGAACTATTCATAGGAAACCATTTTTTTTTCTAGAACTAGACATACTATACATAACAGTCCAGGGTACAGGCACAAAAGCTTTCATGGTGTATATATAGGCATTCAGTCAACAGCATCGTCTTATATTACAGCAAGAAAAGCACCTCTTTCTATGGATTTTTTACTTTATGAACTTTGAAAAGCTTTATCAAAAAGAATTCCTTATAATAATCAGCTGAACACTTTAAGTAAAGACTTTAGCTGGTTTCTTTAGTTATAGTTATAGCAACCAGACTTACGGTAACATCATGAGCGTCCGCAGAAAATTTTCCTGGGGGGGGGGCAAAAGGAATAATAACTGACGTGGGAGTGGGCGGGGCCTTGTGGGAGGGTAGTTTGGTAAATTTAATATAATATTAAAAAATATAAATAAAATAGTCAGATAAACAGAAATAGACAGATAAAGAGATATGAATAGATAGATTGGCACAAAGAGACAGCAGAGATATAAAAGATAGGCATAAAGATATTGACAGAAGGATACAGGCAGATACCTACAAAATAGAGTGCTAGAATACACATATACAGAGAGAAATAGAGACAGATGGAGAGAGAGATAGATCGATCAATAGGTTAAATTATTGATATGGGTGCAGCAAACTGGATTATTACTACAGGTACAGCAAACACGGACTATTGAAACAGGTACAGACAAACACGGACTATTGATACAGGTACAGCAAACACGGACTATTGATACAGGTACAGCAAACACGGACTATTGATACAGGTACAGCAAACACGGACTATTGATACAGGTACAGCAAACATGGACTATTGATACAGTACAACAAACATGGACTATTGATACAGGTACAACAAACATGGACTATTGATACAGGTACAGAAAACTGGGATTATTGATACAGGTACAGCAAACTGGGGGTTATTGATACAAGTACAGGCAAAGTGGAGGTTATTGATATAGTCACAGCAAACTGGGGGTTATTGATACAGGTACAGCAAACTGGGGGTCATTGATACAGGTACAGCAACTGGGGGTCATTGATACAGGTACAGCAAAGTGGAGGTTATTGATATAGTCACAGCAAACTGGGGGTTATTGATACAAGCACAGGAAACTGGGGGTCATTGATACAGGCACAACAAACTGGGTGTTATTGATACAGGTACAGCAAAGTGGGGGTTATTGATACAGGCACAGCAAACTGGGGGTTATTGATACAGGCACAGCAAAACTGGGGGTTATTGATACAGGCACAGAAACTGGGGGTTATTGATACGGGTACAGCAAACGGGGGTTATTGATACAGGTACAGCAAACTGGGGGTTATGATACAGGTACAGCAAACTAGGGGTATTGATACAGGTACAGCAAAGTGGAGGTTATTGATAAGTACAGCAAACTGGGGGTTATGATACAAGCACAGGAAACTGGGGGTATTGAACAGGCACAGCAAACTGGGGTTATTGATACAGGTACAGCAAAGTGGGGGTTATTGATACAGGCACAGCAAACTGGGGGTTATTGATACGGGTACAGCAATGGGGGGTTATTGATACGGGTACAGCAAAACTGGGGGTTATTGATACGGTACAGCAAACTAGGGGTCATTGATACAGGCACAGCAAACTGGGGTTTATGTACAGGACAGCAACTGGGGGTTATTGATACAGTACAGCAAAGTGGGGGTTATTGGTAAAGGCACAGCAAAGTGGGGGTTATTGGTACAGGCACAGCAAAGTGGGGTTATTGATACAAGACACAGCAAAGTGGGGGTTATTGGTACAGGCACAGCAAGTGGGGGTATTGATACAGGCACAGCAAAGTGGGGGGTTTGATACAGGTACAGCAAACTGGGGGTTATTGATACAGGCACAGCAAGTGGGGGTTATTGATACAGGCACAGCAAAGTGGGGGGTTATGTACACAGGCACAGCAAACTGGGGGTTATTGGTACAGGCACAGTAAACTGGGGGTTATTGATACAGGCACAGCAAAGTGGGGGTTATTGATACAGGCACAGCACAAACTGGGGGGTATTGATACGGTAAAGCAAAGTGGGGGGTTATTGATACGGGTACACGCAAAGTGGGGGTTATTGGTACAGGCACAGCAAACTGGGGGTTATTGATAAGGCACAGCAAACTGGGTGGTTTTGATACAGGTACAGCAAACGGGGGTCATTGGTACAGGCACAGCAACTGGGGATTATGATACAGTACAGCAAACTGGGGGTCATTGGTACAGGTGCAGCAGCTGGGATTATTGATACAGGTACAGCAAACTGGGGGTCATTGGTACAGGCACAGCAAACTGGGGATTATGAGTACAGCACAGCAAACTGGGGTTATGTTAAGTACAGCAAACTGGGGGTTATTGATACAGCACAGCAAAGATGGGGGTTATTGGTACAGGCACAGCAAAGGGGGGGTTATTGGTACAGGCACAGCCAACTGGGGGTTATTGATACGGGTACAGCAAAGTGGGGGTTATTGGTGTACAGGCACAGCAAACTGGGGATTATGATAAGGTACAAGCAAACTGGGGGTTATTGATACAGGTACAGCAAACTGGGGGTTATTGATACAGGTACAGCAAACTGGGGGTCATTGATACAGGTACAGCAAACTGGGGGTCATTGGTACAGGCACAGCAAACTGGGGATTATTGATACAGGTACAGTAAACTGGGGGTCATTGATACAGGCACAGCTAACTGGGTTATTGTACGGTACAGAAACTGGGGGTCATTGGTACAGGCACAGCAAACTGGGGATTATTGATACAGGTACAGCAAACTGGGGGGCATTGCTACAGGCACAGCAAACTGGGGATTATTTATACAGACACAGCAAACTGGGGGTTATTGTTACAGGTACAGCAAACTGGGGGTTATTGATACAGGCACAGCAAACTGGGTGTTATTGGTACAGGCACAGCAAAGTGGGGGTTATTGATACAGGCACAGCAAACTGGGGGTTATTGATACAGGCACAGCAAACTGGGGGTTATTGATACAGGTACAGCAAACTGGGGGTCATTGGTACAGGCACAGCAAACTGGGGAAGGGCATCCATGCGTGATGGCGAAATAGTCTGAGAGTCTTGCCAAACTTGCCGCTAGCTTCATCTAAGGTACTTCAAAAGGCCTAGTCGATTACTGGTGAATGAAATGAGTCCCGAACGGACGAGGTTAACACCCCTGTAATTTTAGGAAGTCCGAACCCGTTCAGGGGACAGTTGTAGGGAAGTTATTCAAACCAAGGGAGCATGGGAAAACAATGGCTGAACAATGGAGTTGGAACAATGCGGGATATAATGGCTGGAACAATGTGACAATCTGATTACAATGGCTGGACTACAAGTGGCTTACGAACTGCAGGATACAATGAATTGGAACAATGCTGGATACAGGCTGGATCAATGTCAGGTATAGGATACGCTGACCAGACCTGACATAGCCCTGCACAGGTGGTGGCATTGTAGTATTCCCCGAGGTCTCACGAATGGCACTCGCTCTACTTTGCGAAGTGCCTATTTGAATCTTCGCGCCAATCGGCATCCCGAACGTGTGACGTCACCAAGTCCCGGAATGGCGAGGGAGGAGCGCGGCAGGTAAGTATCCTTAAAGGATCCCACAGCCGTTACAGAAAAGGGCTCATAGACGTACTACAACCTGCTCAAAGGATAAGCCATTTGATGAGCAATGTATCATCGCCTACCCGGGTACGCCCACATCCATGCATATATGACTCCCAAAGATACATAAGGAAGGCGCCACCCATCTAAGAACTTAGTCAGCAGCAGCATCAACTCTTAAATACAGGTGGCAAAATACCTATGCCATACATTCGTTGGACCATTGTCGGTCCTAGACCCCCATCTACAAGCATTCTCATCCCAGAACCTCCTCAGGACTTTCAGCACAGATTGAAGATATAGTACTTGGGCAGAAGGAAAGAAAACTATCGTGTCCGATGACTTGTGACCTGTCTATACCCACAAGGAGGTGTTGACATGGTGGCAAATGGCTAGGGCCAGACAAGCACTATTACCAGCAGAAATGATCTCAACCTAGAACAGGGTGTTCCTTATGGACTTGTGCCTGAATACCACCCTATTTCAAATACAGGGGATAAGTTCATAAGGCAAACATGATGTGTTGCTATGGGATCGTAGAGTTTACAGAAAATCAAAAAACACAGATCAGTGATTTGATGATTGACTCCACCATCCGTTAGATCAACAAGCTGGGTGTCATCGAATAAAAAACAATGGGGAGGTGCACTCTATCAACTGTTGGGTGAGACACCTCGTAGGTCTTCCCTTTGGACAGCAGCTTCGCAGGAAGGTAAAAAGACAAACTGAGGGTCGCACTCCAAATATTAGAGAACTGTTATTGTGAACCACCATCACACGTCACATGTTTCGGGGGGATACACCTTGAGAGGGGGTATCCCCCGGAAACGTTGTGAGTGTGATGTTGGTTCACAATAAAAGTTTCTAAGATTTGAAGTCGACCCTCCGTTGTCTTTTTCCTGCGGGGTGTGTCATCAGAACCCGGCAAAACAGAGCTACGAGAACCTCCCCAATAGCACAGAGGCAAATATAAAGAAATGAAACATTCAGGAGGACGCCTTTAAAACTTGTGGCTATCCAGACTGGCCTTGTCAAACGAAGTAGAAGACATAGGAAAAGTGATGAAGGGGAAAAGCAAGAAAGGAGAAAGAACATGGTCATCCCATATTTAGCAGGGGGCTCCAAAGAAATTAAGTTAGAATTTTCAAAAAACACCGTATCCTTTGTTATATCCGGCTACTATATAACATATAGTAGCAATATAATAAAAGTTACACCACTCAGTAATAGGTCGATATGGGGCTGTTATTTTCTTAATATATAGTTTATGTCAACACGTTTTGTCCTACACATTTTTATCAACACTTGGACAAGGAGGCAATATAAGCACTAGCACTTTAAATAACAGTGAGCAATACACAGTTTCACTTTGTTGAGCCACTTTGATTGGAAAGGTAACAGAGGACACACAAGGCCCCAGCGCAACGCACTATTTTAAGGTTTTCAGAGATAGATATGGTATTTAGAATGATAAAACACACATAGCAATATACTAGAAGGTTAGTATTTAATAACAGTAAAAACACAAAATGATTGTTTATATATAGTTTATGAAAAGTATATAACGAGAACAATAGTTTTTATACATTGTATCAATTTTTTTAGTATATTATTGTAACCAATGTTTTTTACAATGTTCTTTTACAAAATAGTATATTGATTTGTAATGTTTGTCTCACATGGAAAGGATATAGCCCTGCCCCTGTGGGAGGGATATGTGTGTATTTAAGGAATCACATGGTATGTTGTTTTTTATGCACCTGAGGGGAAGGGGGAAAGCCCCAAAATGTTTGTTGCACTGGTTATATCACAGTAAAACACTGAATTATAGTCCTTGCCGCTGAGGGTGCCTCCCTGGTACTATTGGGATTACGAATGACTGCCTCGGGTGAAAGCAGGTGAGGAGAAGCACACCTTGGAAGATTAAGGAACGTGGGTACGTGCGAGGAGTTATACAGTATATGTGAATATTCTCCCCCCCCCACCTCATTGGTATCTCCTAAAAACTCAATGGCAATCTCTATGGAGATATTAAAATATTATTATGATTAGAAGGGATAAATATCTTTACATTTGGGGCACTATACAATTGAAGTTTAAAACGCAAGTATCTTGACTGAAAGTAGAGGTAGTTATTTGAGAATTTTTATGTATTCTGTGGAATATTTTTTAAAACATATGATAATTTTATAATCAGTATAACCAAGAATACTTTCAATCCTAATTTAATAGAATAATTCAAGGTATGTATAGAAAATATATTACAAATCCTCCTTTTATTCATTAAACATAAAATATCCTAGAAACAATCCCAATATTATATATTTATTAGGAGCACTAAGTTGTTTAGTGTATTATATTTTACAGTTTAGTTTGGAACATTAGAAACAATACGTTATATAATTATATAATTTAACATAACCTTATTGATTCACCGTAGCATTATAGCTAAAAAGGATTATAAAGTGCATTGTATTCGAGTTAAGTATGTACTGATAATTATTATATGTAGACAAACGAACTAAGTTTATTTTGATGAGTTAAGAACACCGTCTTTTTCAACATAACCAACTTTTCCTTGAACTGGAATTTCGCTGCATCCTTCGTTCGGCCCAAACTTATTTAAATCCAATAGTTACCATCTGGGTGTAGAATTTACTTTTTCTGATCAATATATCCTTGATAAGTATATGAGGTTGAGGTCCTGGGAATCTATACAAACTCTCTAAATAACCTTCTTTGCCTATTTGGCGCTATTTTTTTAAATGTGTTATCCCTGCCCACTTATGTTTAAACAAGCCTACATATATCCATTCGTTATCGGTAACACCGGGTTAAACGCATTAAACCGAGTATAAAAGTCCACTTTGGAAAGAAACCCTACAGGGAAAAGTGGTCTTTGTGCATAGAACAAACCCATCTTTGACATGCTGAAAATGGATTATTTACACGAAATAGTTTCCAAAACATTGTATGCATCAGGCTACTTAAGAAAGAATAAATAGAGGATCCTTATTGCCAATTAAACATACAATCGTAAACGGGAAACTGTATAAACGAATTGTAGATCCTTATGGTTTGATACCTTATTCTATCTGCTCACATAAAAATGGAGTATATTTTTACTTGGTTAATTTAAATACCAAAAGGGGGACGGATTTCAAGGGGGGGGATTTCTCAAGTGGGGGTTAAACGTGTGTATCAGACACTAAGTATATTTTGGGCCTTTTTCTGAGAAAATCCACATGTGCACTACATTCCCATAGTGTCTGTCATTCAGTCAGATCTGGATCACTGCAAATTGGAAAGCACTTTGCTGAATTATTGTGTCTGTATTTTGGGACCTATCTAGGAAGAGTGGAATAATTTGTGCCTATTACCATTACTACAGTAGAGGGATGAGATAACATCGAAACCATTGAACATCATTACTTCTATAAAGAATATATGGATCAATCACTCATGTGTATATGAATCCTATTATTAACATTGTATGGTAAGACAATGTTGACAATCAGCTATAAAACACTCAAGGTTTCTTATGTCCCTATTCGTGCTCACTAAAGTCCTCAACAGTAGAGGGTACAGAACAATTACTGATATGAAAACCCATCCCCAGCAATCATCTCCAGTCAGTTCTGCTAGCGTGTTAAGTGTTGATACAGATCTTATAACTCGCTGTTCAATCACGGGAAGACCTGCTTAACATTTTTGAAAGAAAACAATGCGCTTCTCATCACAGGCTCAACTAACAAGTGTAACAGTTCTATAAAAAGTCTAGGCAACAGTCTATGGACACCAGGACGAGTGAAACAACATACTGCATTGCCCAACATCATCTGGCAGTTATAAGACAAGCTAAATCCTTACCAACTTAAAACACCTAATTATAAATGGGGACATCAACACATTCTTAACCCGAATATGGATTCTACCAGTTACATAAATCCTAAATGCGATAAATGGTTACAACCCTTTACTTACTTACTTAAAGGGTATCTCTACCCCCAAACAATTTTTTTGTAGTGTGTAGTGACCCCAGCCAACCCCCAACTGCCAGCCAGTTTGTAAAAAAAAACAAAAAAAAAAGCACGAAACAGACTTACCACCGTTCGTTGCCTCAGCTTCTGCTCCCAGCTCCCTGCTTGCTGGAAGATGCAAACAAGGGACGAACCAACAGCTTCTTCTGGGATTGGCTGAGAGCCAGCCAATCACAGACGTGGCTGCCTGGCGATGCAGAGAGCCGAGGAAAGGAAGGATTGTAAGTCTATTTTGCAGGGCGGTACATACACTACAGAAAAATATTTATTTAGGTAGGGGCTGCATGAAGGGATCCAGAGGGTGGGAGGAAAGGGAGTTGGAGGGCTCCTCTGCGCATGCAAGAGTCCTCGGGAGGACAAGGAAGAAACAGGGATGCCAGTGACCCACAGACAGCTCCTATTCTTCAGTTCTCTGAACTCCTCTGGCAGGACTGCGGAGGAGAACCATAGGACTAGGAGCAGAGATGTAAGGTAGTAGGATTTTGAAACACTTCAAGGGGATATTAGTGGGTTGTTAAATTATGCCCTTTAAGATACATTATTCCTCATGGAAAGATTAACAATAATACCATAAAAAGCACCTAAATACGCATCTATACTACTAGAACATGGTCTGAACATGCACTTTTGTTAAAGGGTATGTCCACCCCTTAATATGGCTATTTTGCTGTAGTGTAGCCACCTCTCCAAGCCCCAACCACATGCACTTTATAGAAAAATATCAGCTACTTACCTCCTCGCGCCTCCGCTGCCTCTGCTGTAATGTACTACTGCCACCAAAGGAAGAACATAGGGGCCAGACCGGCAGCCACGTCTGTACAGGCAGCCAATCACATATTGGCTGCCCGGGTTATTGAGAGTGCAGCTTACAAAGGCTTGTAAGTATGTAGTCTGCTATTTTTTTTTTTAAAACAGAAATATTGCGGTTGGGCTGTGAGAGGGGAGGCTACACTCTAGAAAAGGAGTTATGCAAAACATAAAATCCACTTGATGGAGTGGATGGAGGAGGAAGGGGAATGTGCTCCCCTGCGCATGTCTGTAAACCCCCCAGAGGCAAGAGATAGCAGAAACTTTACATGCCAGGAAACAGTGCCTGCTCTTCACTTTCCTGGAGTTTGGGCAAGCACTGCAGGAGAACCATTTGGAGCAGAGGAGTAAGGTAAGGCTTACTCTCCTTACTTACATATGGGGTTAGCATGGGTTAAATTTAGTTTTGGGGGTGGACACCTCCCCAAAAAACAACAACATGTTTCGTATAGCAGGTCCTTCTCAGTGTTACTTGAGAAATGACCTAACTGTCCGAAACATGTTGTGTGAGGGGGTCTGCAATTAAATGCACTTGTTTAAACTACAATACCGTATGGGTTGTGAGTGTTCTTATATTACTCCATATTTTAATATGTTATGTTGGATGTGATGCCCAGGACAAGGCATAGGAGGAGAACAAAGGAGGGGGTAGAGACTGGAATATGATATTGAAGCATACATTTACAAATACAATCGATGAAAATGACTAACTCTTTTAAAACGCAATGTTAGCAATATACGCTACCTCACAAATCAGTTTTTCCCTCCCATGATTTCTAAAATCATTAAGTCTAACAAAATGGTACTTGACAAGGTTGCCCAATTTCCCCCTATAATTTGCTTTAATCATGGAACCCTTATCTCAAAGTACAAAAAGTAGAAAAAAAGATCCTGCACACACAAACTTTCCAGGTCAAGACATCGTCCTGGGGCTTGCTACGGTACAGTGGTAGCAATCTCAAATTAACAAAGAAACGTGCACACCAGGCTTAATTATAACTGGTGTTTATTGAAACATCTTCATCAGACAACAAAGTATACGCTCCAATCTGATATTTTGGGTATCAAAATTGCTAAATTCTATTGAACATATTTTATTGATGATTCTAATGGTTGGTGTCCTCTGATAAGGGTCTTGGTCTGGCGTATTGGACCATACATGTGGAGTTAGATTATTATTACCGGTAGCACTGTAAAACATTTTTTACAAGACTGAATGTAAACATATTAATGTAAGGGAGTGCATTGTGGCCTCTATCGTATATTTAATCAAAATTGCTAAGCAGGAATCCAAACTAATCAGCCACTAAATTTAACTATCGACTCACTCCTACCTATTATCATCCCAATCCCTGCATCATATTCCTAAAGCTCAATCAATACTTTTTAGAAAATGTTTATGGTCAAATAACATCAGACTGTGTGGTACTGACAAGTTCATTAAATAGTTAAATAATCCCTGTTAGACCGGATGATGGGAAGGGTAAAAAGTTAAACTAAATGAATTTACAGTATGTCTTTGGGTCGGCTCAGGTTGGGCAGATCCCTGTTTTATTGCTGATAGAAAGCTTCAGACAGTGTGAATGCAAATATTATTATGTGTCTAATTCATTAGGTAGTTATACTTTTTTTGGGTTGGGGGGGGTCATCTCTCTTAGGGCCCAGCGATTTTGTCTCCTATGGGCCAATATAAAAAAAAAAAAAGGGGCGTCTTGCAACAGAAGGTGCACAATGCACACGTTTTACTGGTAAGCCTACACAATAATGGCTGGCACTGACATACCTAATCCAGGTGTTATGAGATATATTTTAGATATTGCTATTAGTTATGTTGCCATATTGCTATTCTGGGGGAGATCTTTCTACTACAGGTATAAGAAGTTGGATTTACTTCCATGTAGAAATATAAGAATATATAGCACTGGTCATTTTGGTACCTCCCAAGTTCTGGTTACTCCCCAAAATGACAGTGTTCTAGGGTTAAGACACATATATCAAACCATAAAATATAATGTGAGGAACTATCCAGGTTTCCCCTAGGACACCCTATATTAGGCATTCAAAACTTGTGGCCAATTAAAACTAATCTGATTTCTGTCACATTATAAAGCCAACACATATCATCAAGTCGCACATATCAAAGCCTCACCACCCACACACACCTACCCCCTAAAACAACTGGCGTCCCAGTACACCCCCCCTGAATGAAATCCAATAGCCAAAAACAGGAATGGGTATCTGAGACACAACATAAATTTGTCGTCAATCAGGGATATCAACAACGGAGCTCCTTACACAGCCACATGTGTACAAAATACTTGGACACATGTCCCAAAAAGTCTGTGTGAAGAAGCCTGGGGTATGAGATGCGGACTTCGTTGTCTATGTTTGACCACTCTAACATACTGGTTATAATACCGTGGACTTACTGGTGCACCACATACTGGATCATACAAACCGCAGAACATAGCACTAACGTGATTCACGTACTATGCAAATGCAGCACATAGAGCAGAACTACACAACTGAAGTTGCAAGCTGGAGATTTGATTAAGAGGTTCCTAGAAAGAGTTATCCAAGACAAGGCATAACTGGGGTTACACAAATAGCAACGAGTCAGAAACATACTGATTGCTATGGAAAAAGAAAACAGAGAACATGGTCTGGATAAGAAAATTAGATATATACAACTTACAATGATGAGTGGGTGCATTTAAGGAGGATAGATATAAAAATTGGTTCCTCTTTCTGAGTGAAATTGTACCTGAGAAAGACATAGAATAAAACAACAAGAAGAGGAAGAAATTTGAGGGATTGGCTGTCACCGGTGTGAGTCTTTAAAGGGAATTGTCAATGCAGTAAGTATTGTGTATAAATATATGAAAGAACATGTATGGGCAACTAAACATAAAAGAATAGAGAAAGTAAAAATGGCACAGCATATATGGGAGACACACAATACGAACAATGTCATGTTCTCAATTAGGGTTAGAGCAAGTATCTCTGGCCAAATGACAGGGGTGCAACTAGAGGGGAGCAGGAGGAGCAACTGCAGGGGGGCCCCATTTCTTATTTTTCCTACGATAGAAATACATCCTCCCAGAAAACCACTTTGGATGAAGCACGGATAGGGGCTCCATCATAGTTTTTGCTGGGGGCCCAGTGATTCCTAGTTATACGCCACTGCAAAGGGAGGAATACAGAAAAAGAAGCTCCTCCAAACAGAAGTAAATGGATTTTTACATTAGGTACTATGTGGCCAAAAGGACTTAATGAATGAAATGTTTCCTAGTCAGTTATTACCGCCATGTTGCTCTAAATAGATACAATATCTCCTTTACTTACACAGTCATTTTGTACTCTTTAGAAGGGCTGCACCCTTTAAGGAATGAATATTTAAACTGTGCAATCCGTAGTATTGGAGACCCTGAGTATTTTGTACACAAAGTGGCTGTGTAAGGAGCTCCGTTGTGCTGTTCTGATGTTGCTTGGTCTGACTAGCTCCCAAAAATCTCTGACACAGGAAATGTTTTCGAACAAACATTATTATAGCAACTAAAAACAAAAAAGCACTAAAAAAGCCAACAGAAACAGTCCATTAGCAGTTATTGTGGTTGCACCTTGCTATGGTATGGCCCCTTTAAATTAGTGGTCTTGTGCTAAGGTAAAATCCACTTGGTAATGGCTTTTTTCTACCTCAGCTAACCAGACCAGCAAGCATTGAAACTGCACAGAATAAAGCATGCAGTGCCCCCAGTGGCGGATAGGCACAAGTGAGTGTTTTAATATATGGAAGTGTAATTTTAAACTGATTTCTTACTTATTTATTTTTTACTTTTTGCTTTAGTTTTAACCCTTCCCCTATCACAACCCCAAGCGCAAGCAAGAAATTTTAAAGATTTTATGAACATTTAAAAAATCCTAGATTTGCATTTATTGTCGAAAAATATGCTTAGTTGTTCTATAACAGTGCATAAAGAAAAAAGTTGTTAAATTAATGGTTATGATCAGGGATGGACTGACCCACCAGGTACCAGGGAACTCCTGGTGGGCTCATGGCCCAATAATCCATGGCAACACAAATATTGTTTGAATTTAGATACAGAAGAAATTGAAAAGTAACAAAGGATTCACAAGGAGTATGTGGAACTATATGAAAATAGGTGACGGAAAAAGAGCTAAAATGTTGAGTGGTGGGCCCTTAATTTCTTCTGGTGAGTCTCCAGTGGGTTAAGCAAATGACTGAGTCCAGACCCATGTAACTTATTTTACATACTGTAAAGGAAAAAAGAAGAAAAATCAATATTTCGTGCCAGGATCAGCTGTCATGCGATCATTTGGCCAGTCATGTTGTCTCAAATCTGTAACAAGAATGGAAGGTAGCCATGCCATGATTTACCTGCATAACAAAACATCAGTCTGGGGGACTGAAATTGGACCATGTGTACCAGCCCATAGAAAGGTTTTGCCTCCCTCTGGATCAACTCAAAAATAAGTAAGCATCAAGGGAAGGTTTTAGATATATCAATTAACCATCCAAATGAGCTAATCTTTATAGAAAAGCAGCATTCATATTTTATCAAGAAGAATTCCAGCAAAATATATATTCTAACATGCCTTTCATAACAAGAATCACAGTACATCTGAGTTTGTACCAGTATAAGAATGTTCTGGCTGTCATAGAGTAATTCTCTATAGTAATAATTACAATCTTATGAACTGAGTAAAAACCAAGTAAATGAATCCAGACAATTTAAGTAGAAGGGTGCGGTGCCAACCTTTTGTCTTGTTGATGATTCCTTCCTCTATGCCAAGTCTTGTGTTTTTAAGAACACCTTAACAACAGCAATATGTTATCAGACCTGAAAGAACTAGGTCAGGTTGCAAGAATACAGCTGTTTAAACAAGAAACCTTTAGCACATGCTCAATGCTGATAGGTCATTAAAACACGCTGTCCCAAGTTCATGAAACTCGTTTGTCAGAGGTTGCAATCTTGCTGTAAACATTTATTGCAGAACCCCTGTTTCTCAATATCTATCAAGCATAAAAACCTTATACTAAGACCTCTAACAGCTTTAAATGTTACTCCTATTGAATCTGATCAATGTTATATAGAAATAAAGGGCAGATGCAGTAAGCGGTGCAAAAGTTTGCACAAGCATTAATCTGCAGCAACCCAATTGTCACGAACTTACCCGCTCCGGTCCCACGCCGCTTTGCACTTCCGGGTGGGCGTCGTCGTAGACGTCACGGCGCGAGAATTCAAAACCCGGCGTCCTCCTGCGACCCGGTGCCCGATAGTACCATTTGCTACCATCCTGGCTCCTGTACTCACCTGCCTTGGATCCTGTTTCTCTCCTGCTACAGCTTCTTACCTTCCCGCTCTAGTGGCGATACCTACCTTGCTTGTTCCAGGTTCAGCAGCACCTTGTTCCAGCTTCTACCTACAGTTCCCAGCACACCTTGTTCCAGTATCAGCTTACAGTTCACAGCAGCACTTGTTCCAGAATCCTGCCTACAGTTCCCAGCAGCACCTTGTTCCAGTATTCAGCTTACAGTTCCCAGCAGCACCTTGTTCCAGAATCCAGCCTACAGTTCCCAGCAGCACTTGTTCCAGTATCCAGCCTACAGTTCCAGCAGAGCACCTTGTTCCAGTATCCAGCCTACAGTTCCCAGCAGCACCTTGTTCCAGAATCCTGCCTACAGTTCCAGCAGCACCTTGGTTCCAGATTCCAGCCTTCTGTTCCCAGCAGCCTCTGTTGTCCTGCATTTTCCAGACTATCTGCTCCTCCCTAAAGTGTACTTGTAAGTACCCCGGCCTCCCGGCCATTATTACAGTACTATCGGGCCATGGAAACGCCTGAGGGGGCTATGGCAGAGTTGAGTAAACTCTCAAACTCTGTCCAAACGCCATGGACATCTTTGAACACCATCAGGCCAGTTTGCTTCAGTTCATGGATTCCCTCGCTGTCCGGCTACCCCCAGCTTCTGCCTCAGCTCCGGGTTCTAGCCGCCTTCTTCACGTCCGGATCCGTGATCCTTCTCTGGAGAGAGCCCCAATACCTCCACCCTCACGGATTGATGGTAATGCCCAAGCCTGCCGTGGATTCATTAATCAGTGCCGAATCCAATTTGAACTTCAAACCATCTCAATTTGCATCGGATCTGCAAAGGTTGGTTACATCATTGCCTTGCTGGAGGCAATGCTCTGGCCTGGGCTTCTCCCCATGTCAAAAGACGATCCTCTAGTCAATAATATTACCGACTTGCGTATGTTTCGCAAGGTCTTCGAGTGCTCCAGGAAGAACCTCTACTGCCTCCTCCATTTGATGCAGCTCACCAAGGGTCTCGTTCCGTGGATCAATATGCTATTGATTTCGTACCCTTGCTGCGGAGACTTCTTGGAACATGAGGCACTTACAGCAGCCTTTTGCAAGGACTCTCTGATCGCCTCAAGGATGAATTAGTATCTAGAGAGTTACCTGTCCCATTGGAAGACTTGATTACGCTATGCATCAGATTGATACCCGTCTCCGTGAACGGCAGGCAGAAAGGTCTGCAGCTCGTTACAGCTTCCCTAAGCCTTCCCTAGGCCTGCTCAGACCTTTCCGCAACCTATATCTTTGGTTGAAGAGCCGATGCAATTGGCGGCACTCATCTGTCTCCTGAGGAAAAGTCACGCCGACGTACTAATGGACTTTGTCTCTATAGTGCTGGGCAAGGACACTTTTTAAGAAATTGCCCCCAGAAGTTGGGAAACTCCATGCCCTAGAAGTTCAGGAGGAGCTCCTTCTAGGCAATGTTTAAGTCTCCTGCCAAATTTGAACCACTGAAACTCTTTCTACCAGCAACATCACCTTTAATGGTAAAACGTTTTCCTCCCAGGCCTTTGTCGATTCCGGTGGAAACTTCATTGATTCTACCTATGCAGCACAATTGGGACTTCCTCTCCTTCACTTGCAGCAACCTCTTCGAGTTCTGGCTATTGATAATAACCTTGGCTTCTGAATTCCATATCTACATACGAAGGTCTATTTCCCATTGGCATATTTCACCAAGAACGTTTGTCTTTTTGTCATCCAAAGCCCTTCCGCTCCCCTGATTCTCGGACTTCCATGGCTCAGATTACACAACCCTGTTATAGATTGGTCTAACAATGAACTCAAGTCGGAGTCCTTTCTGTTCTGAAAATTGCTTGTCCACTCATTGCACCACCATTACCTGTGAAAAGAATCTGAGAAAAACTCCTGAATGTTATCAAGATTTCTCTGATGTTTTTTGTAAAAAGCGAGCTGAGAAGCTACCACCGCACTGATCCCTACGATTGCCCCATCGATCTTCTCTCAGGTACTATGCTTCCTCGGGACACACATACCCACTGTCTGCTCTGAAACTCTAGCCATGAAAGAGTACATTACTGAACATTTGTCTAGGGTTTCATACAACCTTCTTTCCCCTGCTGGAGCTGGGTTCTTTTTTGTTGAAAAAAAAGACGGAGGTTTACGACCCTGCATCGACTACCGTGGGTTGAATAAAATCACAAAAAAAATCGGTATCCTCTTCCTCTCATCTCTGAACTGTTTGACCAGATAAAAGGGGCTAAGATATTTACCAAACTGGATCTTGGGGGCATACAATCTGATCCGTATACGCAAAGGTGACGAGTGGAAAACAGCCTTAACACTAGGGACGGTCACTCACGAATATCTCGTAATGCCCTTTGGCCTTTGAACGTCCAGCGGTGTTCCAAAATTCGTGAATGACATTTTCCGGGATTTGTTGGGAATCTCTGTAGTCGTATATCTCGATGACATTTTAATCTTTTCTCAAGATCTGCCCTCACACCGCCTCCATGTTAAACAGGTGTTACTACGTCTGAGAGGAATAGCCTATATGCCAAACTGGAAAATGTCTGTTTGAGTGTTACAAGTACACTTTCGGGCTACATCGTATCTGCACAAGGTTTCCAGATAGATCCTGTGAAAGTTTTGGCCATCCAAGATTGGTCTCTTCCTATGGGAACCAAAGCTATTCAAAGGTTCATGGCTTTGCCAATTTAAGACATTCATTCAAGGTTCTCTTCTATAATTTCTCCGATATTAGCCCTCATCAGTAAAGGTGGTAAGCCTCATTCATGGACCCCTTCAGCCCTCGAAGCTTCAAACGACTTAAGGAAGCCTTTGCTGATGCACCTGTTCTAGTACATCCAGATCCTAGTCCCCTTTCTACATCGAAGTTGATGCCTCGGACTTGGGCTCAGGAGCCATCCTTTCCCAAGACAAGGCCCTAAAAGGAAACTCCATCCCTGTGCTTATTTCTCTAAGAAGTTTCTACCCAACGAACGGAACTATGATGTTAGAAATAGGAACTTCTTGCCATCAGTTGGCCCTCGAGGAGTGGCGTCATCTGTTGGAAGGCACCTCTGTACCTATCACCATCCTTACCGACCATAAGAACCTTGAATACATCCAGAATCTTAAAAGGTTAAATCCCCGTCAAGCACGGTGGTCCTTATTCTTTTCCCGATTCAACTTGTATCACTTATCAACCTGGTTCCAAAAACAAAAAAGCTGAAGCCCTTTCCAGATCATTTGTTGCTTCCAACTGTATTAATCAAGTAAAGGGCTCCATTATCCCAACCACTAAAATCTGGCCTCTATATCTCTCAACTCTGTTCCAAGATTCAAGCCGCACAAGATTCTGCTCCTCCAGACACACCCTCTGGCAAAGTCTTTGTTCCTGTTTCACTTCAGAAAACTATCCTTCTTCAGACTCACGGTTCCAAGCAAGTCGGGCATCCCGGTGTTAACAAAACTTTTACTATTCTTGCCCATTCCCTATGGTGGCCAAAATGAGAAAAGATGTTAAAGACTTTATTCAAGTGTGTACCAGTTGTGCTCAATTCAAATCTTCTAGAACCCTCCCCTGTGGTCTTCTTCAACCCCTCCCCATTCCGTCCAGACCTTGGACCCATTTAGCCATGGACTTTATTGTGGAACTTCCTCCTTCCAAGAAAAACACGGTTATATGGGTGACAGTAGACCGCTTCAGCAAAAAGGCCCATTTTGTTCCCCTCCCAAACTACCATCTTCAACGGAGTTAGCTCAACTATTTATTTGCATATCTTCTGCTTTCATGGACTCCCTTCTGAAATAATATCTGACAGAGGGTACTCAATTTGTTCTCCAATTTTGGAGAGCACTTTGTAAATCCATGAAATCAAGTTACATTTTTTCGGCTTACCACCACAGTCCAAGGGCAACTGAACACACTAACCAGTCTTGGAACATATCTTCGTGTTTACATTTCTATACTCAGGATGATGGGCTGACTTCTGCCTTGGGCTGAGTTCGCCCATAACAATTCACCTCATGCTTCTACTGGGAAATCTCCTTTTTATGTGTCTTGGGACTAATCCTAGATGTTTTCCTCAAGATTTTCTTTCCACACAAGTACCCGTGCCCATGACTCTGCGGCCAGATGACCGCTATCTGGCATGCTACGGAAATCAGCCTTCAGAAATCTGCTTTGGTACAAAAAACTGCAGCGAGAGGAGACGTAGAGAACCCCTAGCTTATTGTTGGAGATAAAGTGTGGCTCTCCTCTGCTCATATTAACCTACGGGTTCCTTCCTCCAAACTGGGACCCAAATTTATTGGTCCTTTTCTATCCTGGAATTAGTCGGTCCAGTGGCTGTTCGCCTCAACTTCTGCAGCATGCGGATTCCTAACGTGTTTCATATTTCCCTCATCAAGCCAGTATGCTCTAATCAGTATTCCACACCTTTACTACCTCCCGTTCCAATTTCCATTGATGGTCAGCAGGAGTTTGAGGTCGAGAAGATCTTGGACTCTTGATTTGAGGAGGTCTCTTCAGTATTTGGTCCACTGGAAAGGTTTGTGGTCCAGAAGAAAGAGTTGGATTAAACATTTTGATTTGCACGCTCCTCATCTAGTCAGATTTCCACAGAAGTTTTCCAGGGAAACCTGGCCGTTGGGTCATTGGCCTGTGAACTTACCTTTTAATGAATCTCTCTGTTAGTCTTATTATCATAATACAATGATAAATTCTCTGCCTACCTACAATTCTCATTATGAAGGCAGAATTTCATTCACATTTGCCCTTGAAGACAAAGAAAAATCTTATGGTGGTAGTGGTCCTTCCTCCAGACAGGTCTGATCTCACTAAACCATTCACTTCTACCTTCTATATGAAAAGAGTGGGGAGACCTTTAAACAATGAGTTCAATCATTAAGTTGTATATGGTGTATTAGGATACCTGGCCACTAGGTGAGCTGGTATCTGGCAAAAGTGCATGTGCACTAGTGTAATAAAGGTGGGTGGTTTGGTGTCCCGTGAATTTCACCTGATAATACATATGTGCTGTATCCCCAATCAGAATATAAAAGATATTGGGGTTTTGTGTGATCTATGTTGCGCTTGATAAGACATCTCTTTCACACGATTGAGCCCTGTTAAGATTGTACTAAATACTTGCTGCCTTGGTTCTAGTTTGTTGCTTGTTGATCCACTGAGTACTACAGAAACATAATACCATTATTATTATATTTTAGGTTTGTGGCTACTTATTTATATCTAAAGAGGGCATCATAATTGTAAAAATGTGGGTATTTGTAATAGAGTAGAAGTATGTCAGCACTTTAAACCTATTGACAGTCAATTAAACTGCTGTTTTTTCTGGTCTAATGCATTTTTCAATATCTGATGTGGTTCCGATGTGATAATAATATATGCAATTATGGTTCTAGTAGCATACATAGAAAGACAACATACTTCTCTTCTGTCTGGCAGAAATTCACATATAATCCCTAGGACAACTGGTGTAAACACTGTTAATATAAGGTTACAGTAATGTGTAGCTGCTTAGGTTCAATAAGCAAACCAAATTATAAATGTTTAATCAGCCGTGCTGAATAAGGAAGGTTGCATTGTAACTTGCTAATTTAACAAAACAAAGACACAAAGCTAAACAATCACTTATGATATTGGCAAGTTACAAATGATGATTCATTATAAAAAGAACTATTCATAGGAAACCATTTTTTTTTCTAGAACTAGACATACTATACATAACAGTCCAGGGTACAGGCACAAAAGCTTTCATGGTGTATATATAGGCATTCAGTCAACAGCATCGTTTATATACAGCAAGAAAAGCACCTCTTTCATGGATTTTTTACTTTATGAACTTTGAAAAGCTTTATCAAAAGAATTCCTTATAATAATCAGCTGAACACTTTAAGTAAAGACTTTAGCTGTTTCTTTAGTTATAGTTATAGCAACCAGACTTACGGTAACATTCATGAGCGTCCGCAGAAAATTTTCCTGGGGGGGGGGGCAAAAGGGAATAATAACTGACGTGGGAGTGGGCGGGGCCTTGTGGGAGGGTAGTTTGGTAAATTTAATATAATATTAAAAAATATAAATAAAATAGTCAGATAAACAGAAATAGACAGATAAAGAGATATGAATAGATAGATTGGCACAAAGAGACAGACAGAGATATAAAAGTAGGCATAAAGATATTGACAGAAGGATACAGGCAGATACCTACAAATAGAGTGCTAGAATACACATATACAGAGAGAAATAGAGACAGATGGAGAGAGAGAGATAGATCGATCAATAGGTTAAATTATTGATACGGGTGCAGCAAACTGGGATTATTGATACAGGGACAGCAAACACGGACTATTGAAACAGGTACAGCAAACACGGACTATTGATACAGGTACAGCAAACACGGACTATTGATACAGGTACAGCAAACACGGACTATTGATACAGGTACAGCAAAACACGGACTATTGATACAGGTACAGCAAACATGGACTATTGATACAGGTACAACAAACATGGACTATTGATACAGGTACAACAAACATGGACTATTGATACAGGTACAGAAAACTGGGATTATTGATACAGGTACAGTAAACTGGGGGTTATTGATACAAGTACAGGAAAGTGGAGGTTATTGATATAGTCACAGCAAACTGGGGGTTATTGATACAAGCACAGGAAACTGGGGGTCATTGATACAGGCACAGGAAACTGGGGGTCATTGATACAGGTACAGCAAAGTGGAGGTTATTGATATAGTCACAGCAAACTGGGGGTTATTGATACAAGCACAGGAAACTGGGGGTCATTGATACAGGACAACAAACTGGGTGTTATTGATACAGGTACAGCAAAGTGGGGGTTATTGATACAGGCACAGCAAACTGGGGGTTATTGATACAGGCACAGCAAACTGGGGGTTATTGATACAGGCACAGAAAACTGGGGGTTATTGATACGGGTACAGCAAACTGGGGGTTATTGATACAGGTACAGCAAACTGGGGGTTATTGATACAGGTACAGCAAACTAGGGGTCATTGATACAGGTACAGCAAAGTGGAGGTTATTGATATAGTCACAGCAAACTGGGGGTTATTGATACAAGCACAGGAAACTGGGGGTTATTGATACAGGCACAGCAAACTGGGGGTTATTGATACAGGTACAGCAAAGTGGGGTTATTGATACAGGCACAGCAAAACTGGGGGTTATTGATACGGGTACAGCAAACTGGGGGTTATTGATACGGGTACAGCAAACTGGGGGTTATTGATACAGGTACAGCAAACTAGGGGTCATTGATACAGGCACAGCAAACTGGGGTTTATGTACAGGACAGCAACTGGGGGTTATTGATACAGTACAGCAAAGTGGGGGTTATTGGTAAGGCACAGCAAAGTGGGGGTTATTGGTACAGGCACAGCAAAGTGGGGTTATTGATACAAGCACAGCAAAGTGGGGGTTATTGGTACAGGCACAGCAAAGTGGGGGTTATTGATACAGGCACAGCAAAGTGGGGGTTATTGATACAGGTACAGCAAACTGGGGGTTATTGATACAGGCACAGCAACGTGGGGGTTATTGATACAGGCACAGCAAAGTGGGGGTTATGTACAAGGCACAGCAAACTGGGGGTTATTGGTACAGGCACAGTAAACTGGGGGTTATTGATACAGGCACGCAAAGTGGGGGTTATTGATACAGGCACAGCAAACTGGGGGGTATTGATACGGTAAAGCAAATGGGGGGTTATTGATACGGGTACACGCAAAGTGGGGGTTATTGGTACAGGCACAGCAACTGGGGGTTATTGATAAGGCACAGCAAACTGGGTGGTTTTGATACAGGTACAGCAAACGGGGGTATTGGTACAGGCACAGCAAACTGGGGATTATGATACAGGTACAGCAAACTGGGGGTCATTGGTACAGGTGCAGCAGTGGGATTATTGATACAGGTACAGCAAACTGGGGGTCATTGGTACAGGCACAGCAAACTGGGGATTATTGAACAGGCACAGCAAACTGGGGGTTATGTTACAGTACAGCAAAACTGGGGGTTATTGATACAGGCACAGCAAAGTGGGGTTATTGGTACAGGCACAGCAAAGTGGGGGTTATTGGTACAGGCACAGCAAACTGGGGGTTATTGATACGGGTACAGCAAAGTGGGGGTTATTGGTACAGGCACAGCAAACTGGGGATTATTGATACAGGTACAGCAAACTGGGGGTTATTGATACAGGTACAGCAAACTGGGGGTTATTGATACAGGTACAGCAAACTGGGGTATTGATACAGGTACAGCAAACTGGGGGTCATTGGTACAGGCACAGCAAACTGGGGATTATTGATACAGGTACAGTAAACTGGGGGTCATTGATACAGGCACAGCTAACTGGGGGTTATTGATACGGGTACAGCAAACTGGGGGTCATTGGTACAGGCACAGCAAACTGGGGATTATTGATACAGGTACAGCAAACTGGGGGGCATTGCTACAGGCACAGCAAACTGGGGATTATTTATACAGACACAGCAAACTGGGGGTTATTTTACAGGTACAGCAAACTGGGGGTTATTGATACAGGCACCGCAACTGGGTGTTATTGGTACAGGCACAGCAAAGTGGGGGTTATTGATACAGGCACAGCAAACTGGGGGTTATTGAGTACAGGACACAGCAAAGTGGGGGTTATGGTACAGGCACAGCAAGTGGGGTTATTGGTACAGGCACAGCAAACTGGGGGTTATTGATACGGGTACAGCAAAGTGGGGGTTATTGGTACAGGCACAGCAAACTGGGGATTATTGATACACGTACAGCAAACTGGGGGTTATTGATACAGGTACAGCAAACTGGGGGTTATTGATACAGATACAGCAAACTGGGGATTATTGATACAGGTACAGAAAACTGGGGGTCATTGGTACAGGCACAGCAAACTGGGGATTATTGATACAGGTACAGCAAACTGGGGGTCATTGATACAGGGCCGACCACCCAGGCAAAAAATGGGGGTTATTGATACGGGTACAGCAAACTGGGGGTCATTGGTACAGGCACAGCAAACTGGGGATTATTGATACAGGTACAGCAAACTGGGATTGTTCATACAGGTGCAGCATTTTGGGTTTATTGATCTAGGTACATTATACTTGGATTATTGATATGAGATTTTTTGATACAGGTATGTCATACTGGTTTTAATAATACAGGTTACTGATACTGGGATTACTGATACATGTATATTATACTGGGATTATACTGGGATTATTGATATGGGATCAATATGTATATGTATTCAGTTAGATCAACTCGACTTGAAGTTTAGTTCTTGAAGACGTTTCGCTAGTCATCCGACTGGTTTTCTCAATTCAGAATGACTTGTACAAGAATCTGTGGCAATTATGTACCCTGGAAAATCCCAATTAGCATATCACAGCCAGGTGTTAAGGGCGTGATTGCATAGTGGGTAAGAGGTGTTATAGGAACGCCCAGGGTAAGGTGTCAAAACAGCATTGTACATTACACTCCACCCCTGACTAATTTCTGTATCAGCTGTTTTACATTTTTTACCTTTCCCTCTCTGGTCCGGTTCCATTTTCAAAGTGTTAGTGCTCCAATGTTAATAGGGTAACCCTTTTGAAATGAAAAATAACAAAAGTGTTATATTTATTGGCTAACTAAGATAATCATAGCAAGCTTTCTGAACATTTTAGTCTCTTTTTCAAGCTGATAATAAATATTGTGGACAGGACCCAAATTGCACAGTGATTAAATTCTATTCCTAAGCAGGTAGGGGTATCCAGGTACACAGAGCAATGAATCCAGTGCTTTTCCAGTCTCCACCATGCTGAATAATCAAGTCCATAAACAAGTAGTAAAGTGTAGTAGCAATAACACAGAACTGTAGCTGTGTGAAACAAGAATTTTATTTAACACTGAAACATGCGTGCTACATGTTTCGGACAGGAGTTCTTTCTCAAGCAGCACCATTGAGAAAAGGACTCCTGTCCATGTAACACGCATGTTTCATTGTTAATACAAGTACTGTTTTACCCTGGGTATATCTTATAGCTGGTAGAGTTTAACCATTTAATTCTGTGCTCTGGGATTTGCCCAAGGGAGAGGCATATTTGCTAAATGTAAGTATAGCAAGGTTTGTGGTCTAAACCTTAAATTGGGGATGGACATGTCCTTCAAAGATATATTTGTTACAGAATACTCCTCTTCATATTTAGTGTATACATACTAGCCTGTCTGTAGCTGTGCCTTTAATTTAATAATGTTTTTCATCAGACTTGATGAATGAATGGATTTCCTGGTAGCTTTTTTTTAACAGCACAAGACACAATGGACCATCATATAATGAAATAGAGGTCACTGTGCCCTGGGAGTACTGCTTGGTTGCACTGGCATGTCCCTTTCTTATTGCTTCAGTGGCTTTTACTGGATGTTACTTTTTCTATTATGCTTTTCAGCGAAATTCTGACATAAAAAGAGAACTATTACTTATAATAACAACTTATGATCAGATGATCCTTCTACAATGGGAACATTAACTGTTATGTCTTTATTCTAAATACATACCTTATCTAGAGAAATAAAGTTTAATAATGAATAAAGTTCTGAAGGGAAAATGTATGTAAAAAGTTGCTCTGTGCTGGTTACTCAGAAATTCTCTTCTGCACTGCCACACTGTTTCTCATACAGGAAAGTCCTAATCCATGTATGACACTACCAGAAATAAATAATAATGAGCAGGGGAGCCCAGGAGCCAGGGGCCCTATCTTCTTATTTTTCCTATGACAGATATAGCCTTCTCCAAGAAAAACTCTGTGGCTGAAGCATGGATAGGGGCCCCTTTATAGTTTTGCTGGGGGGCCCAGTGATTCCAAGTTATGCGACTGCATCTGAAGATACTTAGCTTTGGATCCTGGACCCATGGACAAATTGTGTGCTTTTTTACTGTGTATGTTCTGGATAGACAATGGCCTGTTGGAAGATTTCAAAGGACTGCAATGGGGACATTAACAAAGTAGAAAGAGAAAATATGTGGAAAACATTCTGCGATGGCCAATGTTTACAGTACAGATACTCGGACTGCTTGTAATCAAAGAGATACATCCTAACACTGCATCAGGGGAGCGAAGCCTATTGTTTTTTGGGTACAGGTGAGGTCTGAGAGTCTGAAAAAAGTGATTCTTTGAATATTGAATGTTACAAAGTTTCATGTCCCTGGAATGCCCCTAAGTCATGCCACTGGAATGCCCTGGCCATGCCCCCAAGTGTTCCGGAACAGCCCCTTCAGATCAGGTCTTTCTCAGCCAAAAAGAGACAGTGGTTGGGGGTGGCAATGCTTCAGGGGACCACTGAATGGACCATATTGCAAGTTATATGAAATGTTGCAATTTTTTAAATATTATCTTCTATATATATATATTTTTTTTACTGAGCCATACTAAATATTTGGTCAGGAAATTCAGAGGCTCAAAAGAAAGGAGGGCAAGAACAGGAAAGTTCCCATTTGTCTCACCCTATTCTTATGCAGAGGATGCATAGTGGCTCCTCTTGGTCATATCAATTTAATCCTATAACAATGGACTGATTCAAGAAAAGGTGCAAACGTTTTCCTGTGCTCTTAAAGGACAATTAAACCACCACCTAACCTAAGTGTAACTATGGTGAGGACCTAAACCTCTAGGTCCTCATTCTTGGGTTTCCTCTAGATTCCTTATAACAGTCTGACTAATTCTGACCTGTAGTGCTGGTGTTGACCAAGCCCCTCTCAGAGTTCAGGACTGTTTTTAGACTGGCTTATTGGAAGGTACACTCCTTGCAAAGTCAGGGAGAGAATGGGATAGGAGATCTTGAGCAAACCAAGTTGTGTGGACCTAGTGGTTTAGGTTCTCACCCTAGACACTATTCGGAGGGTGGGGCAGTTTGGGTGTTAAAGGCAAAATAGCACTCCTTTAATTTTCACCATCCAATCAGATAATATCTAACTCCAGTAACCAGTTAAATAGCTAACATCTCATTGATTGCTGCAAATGAATAGCACAGGAAATTACTATTTATTGCATTAGCCACAAAGTTAGTTGGAAACTAGGGGAATAGGCATTTTTCAAAATCTATGTTCCCCTAAATGAAAGATTCATTTAGGAATGTTCTTTAACCATTATGGAGGCATGTAGAAAACTGGGTCTTGAGTATTACTATTATAGAGATGAAATCAGAAAATGAAATAAAGGCCTCAAAACAAACCAGTTCCAAAAGATGTAATTGGTAATCTTAAAACATATGTGAAATTTATTATAAAAATAGCCACTTACTTTTATATTTTAGATTTTGTAGAAAAACAGGGCTGTGGCTATTTGTATTCCATTATATGGACTGTTAATTGCTGCGATTATCACTTATTGGCACCATTTGTACCTCAAAGTTTGATGACTAAACAGTCACTCCCTAAGCCTATGCAAGTCCCATTCAGTGTATTGAGATACAATATTCTATTCTGGGTGTTTTATTGTGGCAAATCCTCATGGGAACCATTATGGTGATAAAACTCATAATGTGAATTGAGCAATATACCTATCAATAGGTCACTGAAGGGAAAGTCACTGGGACAGAAATGGCTGATAATCAAGGTAACTATAGCTTACATGTAGAAATAACTGCTGGAAAAACCTGGAAACGTTCACATATTTATTTATAAATTGGAATTTATATTGCATATTTAATTGTAGATGTTACACTGCTACATTAACAACTATCACACATTTTTAAAGAAAACCACTAGAGGGAGGTCTCTGCATTTTATGTTTTAAAAGACACGTTTAGCATTATCTGTTGTATTCAATTAGATCAACTGGACTCAAATTTCAAGTCCAGTTGATCTAATTGAATACAACAGATATACCATGACCTGGATGAATGAGAACCTTCACAAGCACGTTTAGCATTGTTTCTCTGCCCCCACTGCTTAACCAATGGAAAGACACTCTCTGCAAGAAAATCTACAAGAAAATACAGTTGTCCTTTAAATAAAGGGAAAAAAGCCCATGTTCTAAATCTAACAGGATACATGGTGTTTTTGGCTTAACATTTAAAATTCATTAAGGAGGGAGAAATTCATTAAATCGGGACCTGACGGACTTCAGGTTTTCAAACAAAATTTTGGAATAAAACAAAATTTTAAATAATGAACTTTGTTGATAGAATGCCACATAAACAACAAGTTTAACGACATCTATTTATACTTGGTTGTTGTACACAGAGTATCAGTCCAATTATCAGCAGAGTACTGCAAGACAGTGCTGACAAAGCTGTGTAGGGCACCAGTATCCAAGTTTTATTACTCCCTTATTTTGCCCAAAATTATTCTGATTTAGAATAGTGATGAGTCCAAACTCGAAACCGAACTTTCCGAGTTCGGACAGACTCGATCTATCCGAACTAGTTCCGGTTCAAACTAGTTTGGTTTTCCGAGTCTATGGCTTTATTTTCGATAATTATAGAATTTACGAACCATTCGCTAACCCTAGAATGTAGAATGCGACTTTTGGTAATCCTCGAATTAATCGTTTGTTTCGCTTACCCTCAAATGTAGCCTTCGACTTTTGGTAACCCTTGAATGTATTGATCGATTTCGATAACCCTCCAATGTATAGTTCTATTTTCGGTAACCCTCAAATGTAGCGTTTAGATACCCTCGAATTGACTGTAACCCTCAAATGTGGCTTCTGCAAACCCGACAATTTCCCAATTGTGGGGAAAGAAGTGTTTAAACAGGTTTTTGTGACAGGTGCATGGTCACCAGACCATTTCCCAGGTGCCGCAGCCATTTACAGTAAGTTACCATTACTATTTTTTGTGTTATTGATCCGAACTTTTCCAACCATTAGCTCCCCATTGACTTTAATGGGTTCGTTTCTGAACTTCCGAACGGAAGCAACGGAAAGTTCGGAAATAACGAACTTCAATAAGTTTGGCCATTTCAATTTTAGAAACAGAAAAATACCAAGAACTGAGCCTAGTTTAAATACTTCCTATTGTTCTTATAGGGAAAACCTTACAGCAAAGGGCCTCTTCTCTTATGAGGCAGAATGAGACATTTGCCTTGGGCAGGGCATCTGGGGTAAACAGAAAGGTGGCAGAAAAAAAACCTGCCCCCTAAAAAAAAATTGCATGTGCTGTGAGTGCTCGGTGGCACCATTCACGTGCCCCTTTGCCCAACTGATGTGGGAATCACTGGTGATTTATCACTGTAGTGCTGGGAGCCTATTAACCTGCAGAGCCGCAGCAGTATGGGAGTCCTGTGACATCAGAGTTACATAAAATTATGAAAACTGACCTTTTCCAAGCTGCACAAAAACTGCCCACGCTGTGTGGGGCACTTACATTATAAGTGTGGGGCCATTTATTCAACTGTTCCTTTGACCACCAGCTTGCCAGTCATCCGCATTCTATCAGCATATATATCAATGGTATTATCTATATCTATTCGCCTACCTGTGCCCCCAACACCTTTTATAGTTTGAATTTACCAAGTGTTTAGCCACGGCCACAACTGGAAGTCACGCCCACAACCAGAAGCCACGCATCACCTAATAGAGCTGGGATGTGCTTTTTGTTACAAAATTTGACTCAGGTGGTGAAAACCCTAGAAGTTCCCCTGAGCAAATCTATTACTTTTGGATCATAAATTATCACATTAAACACTGTAGTTTGGTATTTCAGGTGTGACCTCCTGATCCTCTCCCAAGTAAAGCCCTGAGGGATGTTTAATTGTTCAATGTTCATCAAAACACAATTTTATATTAATCTGTTTCACACGAAGTGCAGGAATAAGGAACATACGGTAAATTATCAAAGGTCTATTTAAGAGGAGGATTTCACTTGGAGAGCATTTTATTTTAAGACAAGTTAGGATCGTTTGGTTGTTTTTAAATTTGTAGGTTTATCCTCCATTTCACATCATTTGAATTTTACTCAGTTAAAACCTTGCTGAGCTCCAAGAGTTTCTGCAATTTCTGAATGGACTAAAATGATCCAGTGCAGTAGAAGTTGCACATTTATCATTTCTGTCCCCACCTCAGCAGGTGAAAAATTCAATTTCAGTGAAATTCAGAAATGATTATGAGCTACATTTTTTGATTTCACTATATGTATAGTAGGCCACTATTGGCTTACTATTAAAGGGCATGTCCACCCCCAAAACTATAATCCCCCCAACTACTGGCCCCACCATGTAGTGTAGTTTAATCCTTACCTAACATCCCAGCTTCATAGGGTTCTCCTGTAGTCCCCCCCCAAAGTCCCAAAAACTGCCCACCAGGAGGCTAGCAGAGTCCATATAGGACTCTGCCTCCTACCTGGCCTCAGGTAGATTTTTGCCATGCGTACTGCAGCCCTTCTCCCCCTCCCTCCCCCTCCCTCTCCCTCCCTCTCTCCCATCTCCCCATCTCCCGATTCCCTCCCCTAGCATTTAACCCTTTTAGTATAGGCTTCCCACTGGTCCCCCAGCCCCAACCGCATCATTTTTATTTTAAGAAAGCCCCCAAACTCTTACTTACCTCTCCTCTTTCCTCCGCTGAAGTGAGCTGCCGGCAGCCGCGTCCGTGATTGGCTGCAGCTCAGCCAATCACAGACGCAGCTGCCGGTCCCGCCCCTCTGCTTGCATTTCTCGCAAGCAGAGGGCCGGGAGCGCGGCGGAGGAAAGAGGGGAGGTAAGTAAGAGTTTGGGGAGCTTCTTAATAAAAAATAATGCGGTTGGCGCGGGGGACCAGGGGGAAGCCTATATTAAAAGTGTGATTTAAGGGTGGACATACCCTTTAATCTATAAATATTATTCCTTACTACTACATTTGTAAAATGTTGGCAGTGCTTTCTAGGTCACACCAACCTTAAAGTATGAACTTTGCATATATTTTACTTCTATCTGCAAACATTCTATAAATTCCTCTCAGAAAGGTCCCAATCTTACTAAAGAGATAACTAAATGTGGCCATACACATGCTATTACAATGGATTACGGTGGCAAACTGGTAACCACATATACAGCCTTGACCGATCCCTGGTATAAGGGAGATGTGTGCCAATACACGCACCAATCGTATCAGATACCTCTACTTAAAGTAAAGACTTTTCCGAAAATAAGATAGGGAACATATTGGGAGCAGGAAATGGCAATGGCTTTACATTTTCCATTAGTGGGATGGCTGCATAGCCACAGATAGCAAACTATAGAGTGTTGAACACCCAGTAAACAGCACCGTTCACAGCTACAATGTGCAGATTGCTGCGTTGAAATCAATGGCACCACTATGCAATAATGCAGAGGAACATCGCACAACAATTGCAATACCATTATTCAAAAAGGGTAGTTGTTCACAGCCTGTAACTAAAGACTAGAGAGGGCTGAACTTCCTAAAGTTCGGTTCATTTTAGAACTATAAAACCCATTAAAATCAATGGGGAAAAATAGTTTGAAAAGTTTGGATAAAATACAGTTAAAATAGCAATGGTTACTTACTGTAAATGCCTCTGGGATCTAGGAAATGGTCTGGGGAACGCATCCATTGTGTCACTGGGAAAGGCCTTTTGTAGCTTAAGGGGTCCCACAGCTTGAAGCCGGGAGCCCCTCCCCCGGCAATTATAAGTGCCCTTGCATCTCTGACAATTGCCTTTGTTGGGGGTCCTGCAGCTTGAAACCAGGACCCTCATTGGCTATTAGAAGAGCCCTTGTGGCTCTAATAAGTGCCTTTCTGATAAGGGGGTCTCGCAGCAAGAACCGATAGCGGGAACCATTATATGAATATGATTATTCCGTGTTATGTTGGTAACATCATTCCTTGTACAAGGTCTCTGTCGCTCTCCTCCTGGGTTTCGCCTGGGTAGACCGCTGGCATAGGATAATGGTTTGTAGTTAGGTCTATTTCTAATATCCAAATATCCCAAATTTTGGACCATCTTTTTATGGTGTTTTGTTGAGTATGGGCCATATACTCGTTGATATGGACCCACCAAATTTTATTTAACAGTGCTTCCCATCCTGGGCATGGTTGTTTCCATGTAGCTGCTAGTAACATTCTTGCTGCTGAGCATATATATGCATTATAATTGATTGTGCCTGTTAGTTGTATCCCTTAGTTGGTAGATTAAATAGTGCGGTGTAGGGGGACAGAGAGAAGGGTTTGTGAAATAATTTGGTTATTAGGGTTTTGCAGTTTTTCCTCATTTTCTGTGTCTCTGGGCATGTCCACCAGCAATGTAGTTGGTCAGCTAGAATCCCACAACCTCTAAAACATAGAAGGGTGTTGAGGGTTTATTTTATTTAGATAGAATGGTGTTGTGTACTAATTGTATAGAATTTTAAATGATTTTTCTTTAGATAATATGTTGGCTGAACATCTGGAGGATTGGGAAAAAATCTGTTGCCACTGAGATTCTGGTAAATTTGTCTGAAATCTTGTTTCCCATTTATTTACTGGTGGGATCTTGAGTGGAGTGCCATAACATAGAGTGATCAGACCTTTGGAATTAGTTTTATTAGAGCATAGTTTCTCAAAAATTGGATGGGTTAATTTGTCTGTTATCTTTTAGTGTCTTGGTAAAGAAATGGGACATCTGCATATATTGGTACCAGTTTGTGTTGTCTAATTGAAATTTGGATTGTATCTGTTGCCAAGGTAAGGTGATTCGGTTATGGTCTCAGATAACAATCAATCTAGTGATTCCCTTGTGACTCCAATATTCTGCATATTGAGAAGACATGCCTGGTGGAAAGCTTGGGTTTGTATAGGAGTTTCCGGGGATGAGTTTATATTTTGTGTTGCATTTGTCCCAAAATTTTAGATTGTGGCATATATTAGTAATTAACAGGGTGATGTAATAAAATCGCTTATCGTTAAAAATGGTGCTAATTTTCCCCCAACCAATCAGATGTTAGCTTTCAAATGGTAAATAACATCTGATTGGTTGGGGCAAAATTAGCACCATTTTTAATGATAAGAACTTTTATTGAATCTCCCTGTAAGTGTGGAGAGAGAAACTGTCTATTGTTTGGTGATGTCCAGAGAATCGAGTATACATTTAGGGTGTTAAGAGTTCATATAACTATATCTACCCAGCTAGTTTTACCTGTGCCCTGTGCCCATTGGGTTGTCTGTGCTAGTCTTGCGGCCTCATAGTATTTATATAATATCGGAAGGCCAAAACCTCTGAACGATTTATGTCTTGCTAGATATTTCCTTTTGATGCCAAAATTTTGAAGATTGTTTGTTGCAGTTTTTCTAGGTTATTTTTTTTGAGGGTTGGTATAAGTATAGTATTTTGGGTAGGATAGACATTTTGATTGCATTTATTTTCATCCAAGCAGTATAGTTATGTTATGGTATAGTTATGATTGAATAGATCCTTAGGGTTGTGACTGATTGCTACTCCTAGATATCTGAATGAGGTGGATGTCCATTTATAATGGAAGTGATCTGTTAAAGAGGTTGAAGTTGGGCTGGTATATGTAATTGGTATGCAACTGTTTTCGATTGGTTGACCTTGAATCCTGAGATGGATCCAAAGTTTTCTAAAATTTTGTGTAAGGAGGGTAGGGATATTCGGGGTTGTGTCAGTGTCAGGAGAGTGTCGTCTGCAAAAAGAGAGATTTTTGATTCCACCCACTTTAATTCCATGCATATTAGGTGAGGAGATTATAGTTTCTGCTAGCGGCTCCATACACAGGGCAAAAAGCAAAAGGAACAGGGGGCAACCCTGTCTGGTTCCATTCTTAATAGGGAAGGAGTCTGAGGAGTATCCCATATTACATACTTTAGTTTTAGGATTGGAATATAAACTCATAATATATATAAGAACTTGTTTCAAGTATTAGCACCACATTTTAGGGGCAAACTTGTGGAACTAATTGTTTCTTTTTGCCGGACTTTACAAAGGCATTTGCGTTATTCGTTGTGTAGCTATAAAACCAATATGCGACAGTAATAAAGACAAATTGCGCGTTGTCAGCAGTCAAAACAATCAGGAGACAATTCTGTACATGATCCTTTTTCTCCCCCATCAGACACTTACTAGTTTTTAGGAGCCTACCATGGGGAATAGTGAGTAATAGAACCTATTTCTAGAAATATACAAATGCATTTTTACCACCGCAGACTTAATGCCAAAAAAACACTATGGAACTGTCTTGCACTGAATGTGGTGATGATGACAGGTTCATTGTATATATATATATTTTTTTTTTAAAAAACTGGATTGAGATTCTAAAACAAATAATGTTCCACATTACTGGTATTGAAACATAAAGTTGTAGTAGGTCCAGGGATATTTCCGATTGCCAAATATTTTTTTCCCCCTTCATATTGTTTTTTTGCCTTCCTCTGGATCAGCAGTTAAATGTGGGTATTGCTGAGTAGGTTGCACTAGATATACGTCTGACCCTTTAACCTTTCACTTCATGCTCCGCCATTTCACATACCTATTTCTTTTCCTATCATCCCGGCATAAGCTTTGAACTAGGATAGTCCCTTAACTTTCCAGAAACCACAAAGTTTTTCTATAAGCAGTTTTCGCAACCTAATCTAATCTTTATTTATCATTAGGAAAAAAAGTGAATATTAAACATCCATATTAAAGTGCCACTAGAGACTTAATATATAATACAATTTTTGGTCTCTAGTTGCACTTTCATTTGCATGTACAACAGCCCAATTTTTTAGGTTAGGTCATGTGCTTGTTTGAGCAAAGTAAGTCAGCTTTAAGCATACATGCCACACAGCAGAAGCTGTCAGCTCATGCAGCCAAATAGGCTGTGTCTATACGGTATCTATAAATTATAAAGGGGCTGTGTCTATAGGGTGTCTATAAATTATAAAGGGGCTGTATCTATACGGTATCTATAAATTAGAAAGGGGCTGTATCTATACGGTATCTATAAATTATAATGGGGCTGTGTCTATACGGTATCTAAAAAAAAATAGAGCTATACCTGACAGCAACTGGTGCTAGCAAGTCCCAGAGGAACAGAAAATAGCCATCTTGCTGCACACTATAGGGGAAGAAGACTTAGAGCTGTATATAATACTATGAACATTAGATATGAGGATCCAGATGCTCCTACAATGAATGAGCTACTGGAAAGCTTAAGAAATCATTGCAACCCCAGAAAAAACAGGTCAGGGAGATTCAATAAAAGTTCTTATTGTTAAAAAGGGTGCTAATTTTGTCCCAACAAATCAGATATTCTATAACATTTGAAAGCTAACATTTGATTGGTTGGGGCAAAATAAGCACCATTTTTAATGATAAGAACTTTTATTGAATAACCCTGAGTGTGTTTGAGAGATATCGGTTCTGGACTCACCCCATGCCAGAAAGTGGAGGGATAGACAGATTTGTCACAGAGCTAAAGCTAAAGGCTAAAGATTGTAAGTTTAAAGACACTGAGCATCAGAAACTCTACTTTAAAAGAAAGACTGTTATTGGCCCAGATCTAACCCTAGAAAAAGCAGTGTAGAATCTGTAGAATTAAAGAAACAACAAAAGCACAAATTGAAGCCATGGGTGTAAACTACACTCAGAGGTGCATGCAAGTCCTTGCTAAATGGAAGCCAAATAAAGAATTTGCAAAAAATAAAACCTCTAGATGGAAAAAGGCTGATGTTATTCCAATATTCAAAAAGGGTAGTCGTTCACAGCCGGGTAATTACAGGCCTGTAAGTTTAACTTCAGTGGTGGGGAAGATCCTGGAAAGTTTAATAAGGGAACATGTTCTAGATTATGTTTCAAGGACTGACATTATAAGTAGTAACCAGCATGGATTTAGGAGGAATAGATCTTGTCAAACTAACTTGCTTGGCTTTTATGAGGAAGTAAGTAGAAATTTAGACTGGCATAGCAGTGGGTGGAGTTTACTTGGATTTTGCAAAGGCTTTTGATACAGTCATAGGCGACTAATGTATAAGCTAAGGTCTGTTGGTCTGGGGAGTCACATTTGTACATGAATAGAAGATTGGTTAATGAATAGGATGCAGAGAGTAGTTGTTAATGGGGCTTCATCATTATGGACTAAAGTGCTAAGTGGGGTGCCACAGGGTTCTGTGCTGGGGCCGCTTCTATTTAATCTATTTATCAATGATTTGGAAGTGGGTATTGTCAGCAAGGTTTCTGTGTTTGCTGATGACACAAAACTTTGTCGACCATTAAAAACTTCAGAGGATGTGCAATCGTTGCAAGGGGATCTAGATAAGGGGCTGCTAAGTGGCAGATGAAATTCAATGATGATAAATGTAAGGTGATGCATTTTGGACTTAAAAATCCTTGTGCTACTATAAATGGCTCTGTGTTAAGTGAATCCCTGTTGGAAAGGGATCTTGGAGTTTTGGTGGATAACAAACTTAAAGGTAGCAAGCAGTGCCAGGCGGCAACAGCCAGAGTCAGCATGGTATTGTCTTGTATAAAGAGAGGTATGGATTCAAGGGAGGAAAATGTAATTCTCCCTCTCTACAAAGCATTGGTAAGGCCTCATTTGGAACATGCAGTGCAATTTTGGAATCCTGTGTACAAAAAGGACATGTTTGAAATGGAAAGGGTTCAGAGAAGGGCAACTAAATTAATAAGAGATTGGGGGAGCTTGAATATGAAGGAGACTGGAAAAGTACAATTATGTACGCTGGAGAAAAGGCGCTTGCGTGGGGATATGATTACTGTGTATAAATACATTAACGGGCCATACAATAAACTATCTGGGGCATTGTTCACCAATAGAACATGTCAAAGGACACAAGGACATCCCTTAAGAACTTGAAGAAAAAGGTTTAGGCTTCAAGCTCGGAAAGGGTTTGTCACTGTGAGAACGGTAAAGTTATGGAACTGTCTTCCAGTGGACGTTGTTATGGCAGGTTCATTGGTCAGTTTAAAAAAAAAGCTGGATGAGTTTCTGCAAACAAGGAATGTTGCAAGTTACTGGTATTGATACATAAAGTAGAGCTGATCCAGGGAAATTTCCGATTGCCACTTGGAGTCAGGAAGGAATTTTTTCCCCCTTCATAAATTTGGTGGAAATGAGGATATTGCTAGATGGGTTGGACTGGATGGATGGATGTCTTTATCAACCTCAAATACTATACTATACTATACTAAAATGACAGGAAACATAAAGCAAAGCACATGCAAGGCACCTGATCCACAAACTTACAAGTGCAAGCAATGTGGACAACAGCACAAACCAAAACAGTGTTCAGCTTATGGAGCAACTTGTCGTAAAATTTGGAAGGAAAAATCATTTTGCCAAATGCTGCAGAACAAAACATCTGTTTAAAGCAAATGAGAAGTCAAAAGAAATAGACTCTCTGTTTATAGGCATTTTACAGAAAACAAACCTATGCTCACAGATGCAGGATGATGCCTGGTATGCAGATATCACCATTGGAGAAACAATTGTTAAATTCAAGCTAGATACTGGAGCAGAAGCTAATGTAATACCAATTGCAATGTTTAAAATACTTTCTACTCCAGTACAAATTAAACCCACCACCACTGTCTTAAGGTGCCCATACATCTATAAGATTTACTTACCCGACCGAGCGCTCACCCGATGTCCTTCGATCCTGCCGGAACCGCTTCTCCCGATCTTACATTCGACCGACATGCGATCGCAAAATGAATGGGATTTTGCGATCGCATGTCGGCCGAATGTAAGATCGGGGGAAGCGGTTCCGGCAGCATCGATGAATATCGCGTGAGCGCTCGGTCGGGTAAATAAAATCTTATAGATGTATGGGCACCTTGTATCTCATAGGTGGCTTGAAACTGATTCCAAAAGGATGTACAACTTTACAAGTTATGGCAAAAGGTCAGACGTTTAACCTACAGTTTTTCATTACCAATGAAACTACTGCCCCTATCCTAGGAAGGAAAGCGTGTGCAGATCTTCAGCTCATAAAGAGAATAGATATGCTGGATACCAAACCACTTGCAACAAACAAGACCTAATATCACAATACCCTGAAGTATTTGAAGGACTTGGTAGTTTTTCTGGGACACATCACATTCACATTGATTCCACTGTCCCACCAATTATACATGGGTGCAGGAAAATACCCTATACCATTTTAGACAAATTTAGCAAACCTTTCTGAACTGCAACTGACAGGAGTTGTGTGTCCAGTGACTGTACCTACAGCTTGGGTAAACAGTCTTGTAATTACTGAAAAGAAGAATGGAAACCTCAGAGTCTGCCTGGATCCCAGAGATCTTAATAAAGCTATAAAGCGGCAACTTATTCCATTTCTACACCTGGGATGTCCTAGCTAAACTGAGTGGAAAGAAATTCTTTAACCATTTTAGATGAAAAGGATGGCTACTGGCAGGTAGTTCTGGATGAGCAATCTTCACAACTATGTACCTTAACCCACCATGGGGCCGCTACAAATCGGCTACCGTTTGGAATTAATAGACCACACAGAGAAGAAGCAAGATGCAGTACTAATTAGGGCACATCCTTTTGAGTCAATTTGAAAAAAGAGTCCAACCTATATATATAGTCAAAAATAAAATCCTAAATCTTTATATTGCATACAAATAGGATGCCAAGAAGGCAAGAGAAACATTATCAGTGCACATAAATACCCCATTAAAAACACATCCTGTGTAAGTTAAGACCCAGGAAATAAACATAAAATATGAAATAAAGGCTAGCTGATATACCGGAATATCACACACTCAATCACTCGTCCATCTCACAGGACTTTCTCAACAGCGTTTATGCATGCAAGTCCTGTATTGCTGTCATGATCTTAGGATGGGCTGGAAAGGCTGAGTATCTTATTGTACCATTGTGCCTACCTATATGTGCTCATACTATGTTTGGCCACGGTTCAGTTATTCTCCCCTGTCTCTACACCCTATTTGATATGTAGTGAATATTACATGGCTAGCTTTAGTGGGATGTTCATTTTTTATATATTACCATTAAGCTATTATACACTGCTGTGATATATAGACAGTAAGACTATTTGATTGTTATTAGTTATTGCTAGTACATCCATGGCTTATACATTTAGATGGTATAAAACAGAAATCCCTTTCATGGTTTCTTGTTTGGGGGGGTCTGGACATTTCAGCTTGAACCGATCAGGGGCAAGATTAGATCTATTGGATAGATCTGGATTTTCTATAATATTAGTAAAAGGGGAGCGCTCACCGCTGTAAACCTCAGTAAAGCCTGATGGTAAAGGAAGCCTGCTACTGTATTGTGTTTAGCTGCACTTTGCTTTTTATCGTAAGGGCATGTCACCCCCAAATCTATAATTTCACCCACTACTGGCTGTACTGTGTAGTGTATAAAAATCCTTACCTTACATCCCTGCTCCAAAGGCTGCCCTGCAATGTCCCTCCAAAGTCCTAAAAAGTAAAGACCAGGAGCTGCCTGTGCCTCATTCTGTATCTGCCTCCTGTTTCTCCTGGGGCATTTGGGCATGTGCAGTGCAACCCTCCCCCCCTCCCTTCCGTTTTCCTCTCCCTACCTCTAGCTCCAAACCCCTTTGTTGTAGTGTAGGGCTCCCTCACACAACCCCATCCACTATATTACTTTGTTAAATAACTCTCCTGATCTATACTTACATTGCCTGTTCCTCCCGACGTTCAACACAGCCAATCACGTCTGTGATTGGTGCCTCTCCGCTAATCACAGACGCAGTTGCCGGTCCGACCCCTGCTTGCAGGTTCATGCAAGCAGAGGACCATGTCAGAATGCCGGGGGAAAGAGGCAAAGTAAGGTGATTGGGGGAGTAATCTTACAAGTAATATGGCGGTTGGGGATGAGTGAGGGAGCCCTACACTACAGCAAATTTAAAGGGAATGTCCACCCCCCAAACTATAATTTAACCCACCACTGTCCCCACTATGTAGTGTGTAAATGTCCTTACAAAATAAAAGTGTGTAGTAAGAGCAACCAAAAACTCAGACATCCCACAGGTATTGCTATAAGCAAATGTGCATTTATTGTGCACACCATGACATGTTTCGGACAGTCTAGGTCCTTTCTCAGTGTATTTTGAATTTATGTCCAGGAACAGACATCAGGGCATATAGGAGAGTGGTGAGCTAAATTGCATTTATGTAAATGTCCTTACCTCACATCCCCGCTCCATAGGTTCTCCTGTAGTCCCCCCAAAGTCCCAAAAACTGGCCAGCAGGAGGATAGCAGAGTCCATGTAGGACTCTGCTTTGGCATGCGCACTGCAGCCCTCGCCCCCCCCCCTCCCCCTCCCTCTATCCACAGGTCAGTGGACCTGTGGATAACTTTATGGATCTTTTGTTTTCCCATCTGCATCCTAGTTATTGATGATTTCTGACTTTTTCAGGGTAACCTTGTCTCCTATCCTCGGTTCTTATTAAAGTAGGTTCTCTACATACTTAGACACTTAAGTTTTCCTATTAAATTCCCCCATCACCTTGGTTTTGGTAAACATAATCCCATTATTGACTGGGTGTCAGGTCAGAATGCCAAGTGGGGAGGTTAATTGTTTTAAAACATGCCTTTCTTTACAGCTTGCCAGTGTCTCTTAGGGGACTTCCCCCCATTATTAGGATTTTTCTCATATCTTTTCTCCACAGGCCACTGACATCCTTCCGGCCCTACTGTATGATTGTCCTATAAACTCTTATACCTGGCACTATGCATCCCAAGGGCATTTATATAGCTAAACTAGCTGAGAGAATTTGGCCATGAAGGAATATATCAAAGAAAATCTTGATAAAGGGTTTATCCACCGCTCTACTTATCCTGCAGGTGCTGCTTTTTTCTTTGAAACAGATTACAGATCTCGTAACAGGATCATTAAAATAGAATCCCCGTATTGGTGATCTGTTCTGTCAAGTGGCAGGCACCCAATTTTTTACAAGTCGTATCTTAAAAGAGCTAAAGGCATGTCCACCCGCATAATTAACTTTTTACATAGCCCAAGCCCAATCGCTAGATGGCATGCTATTTTAACCCCCAAATCATGAAACACATTGGTTTCATTGGTCTTGCAGCCTTTGAGAATTTAAAGAAGGCTTTCTGCTCTGCTCCCATACCAGATGTTAGATTCCCTTTTGCTGTTGAAGTAGATGCATCAGAAGTAGGTGTAGGAGACGTTCTGTCACAATATTCTGGTTCTGAAAGATTCGCACATGTGCTTCAAAATTCTATTAGCCAAGAAGAATTACATGAGGAGTCATGGGGACCAGAGAATTGTTAGCAGTAAAACTAGCATTTGTAGAGCAAATACACTGGTTAGAGGGTGCTGAGTATCCTATTAAAGTCTTCTAGAGTATATTAAGGGGGCTAATAGGTTGACCTCCAGATAGACTCGTTTGCTACTTTTCTTCTCTAGATTTAATTTCAGAATCACTTATAGACCAGGTTCTAGGAATACCAAGACCTGAAAAACACCTACTGTAATTGTTTGTTTGCACTATTAACCCTTACCTTACAGATCCTCCAACAATTTAATGATTCTTAGCTCTCGGGACATCCAGTGGAAAAGAAAACTTTAGCCTGTTAGCTTGACATGTTTGGTGGCCATCTATTACTTAAGTAACTAATGGTTGATGTAGTGAAAATCTTGTGCTACTTACCTGACCACGATCCCACAATGCTATAAATCCTTTTCAAGAATAGAGAAAGAAGAAGTAAGAAAGTGAGATGGGGAGGGGAAAGGAGGTGGAGGAAGAGAGGTGAAATGGGAAGGGAGAGAGGGAGAAAAAGGGGGGAGGAATATAGAGGAAGGGGGAGAAGGGGGATAGACGAAGAAGAGGGAGGAGAAGGGAAAAAAAAGCGGTGGGAGAAGAAAAAGGAATAGGGGGTGGGAAAAAAAAGGAGAAAAAAGCACGAAAGGTCCCGCAAGGAAAGGGTGAGGAGAGAGGGAGGGGGACCGGGCGAAGAAGGGGAAAGAGGGGAGAGGCTTAATGGAGGCACATCTCGGAAAGGAGCTTGCTTGACATCTAATTTCATTTGGGCGGTGACATGCCCTCAGACAGTCCTTCTCATTGTGTTTGAAGCACCCATCTGAATGTAATCCAGGGATTAGCAAGACATGTATATACCCGTAATCTTTCTCTTTTTGCTCCCTTTCTTTTTATAATTAAATATCTACATTATTCCAGATTTTTAATTTTTCCCCCGCTTCACCCTTCTCCTCCCTTTCTTCTCTTTTTTCTTTTTAATGCCTTTTTTTCTCTTCTACTCTTTCTCCCTTTTTTTTTTCACAGCTATTTCATTAACTGATTCCGCCCTCCCGTCCTTCCACGCGTTTCCTCTTCCTCTACCACCCTTCCATCCTGATCACCATCCTTCTAAACCTATTGCTCTTCTTCATCTTTAACCTTCTTTTTTTTCCCCCACTTTTTTTTTTTGTCCCTTTTACCCTCTTTCTTCTTTTTACTACCCCCCTATTTCTCACCGCGTCCTGATTTTTTTCAGCAAATATTATTTTTAGCAGACGCCAATATTTAATAATGCTCCATTATCCCCATTCAGAAATAGCAGGGAGAATACCCCTTAAAATCTTCGAACCCACTCTCTCACTGGTAAAGCAAAGCCCCTGTTTTGAGAGGGGAGTGGTCGTTACTGTGCCTCCACCCATGGTCTATTTCATTTCTGCTCCTCCCATCCTTTTCTATACGTTCTATGTGTTCTGTAGTTTCGTTCGACTCTTCATCCGCCGGTCTATTGCCCTTGGCAAACCCAGCATGCGGAATGCGTTCACGACCCATAAAGGCTTAATATTCAGTACAATCTTTACTCATGTGTTCTTCTCATCTCTCACTTTGGTTCCCCACGGACATGAGGGAAATGTAAGTTAGCAGATGCCCCCCCGTTGGTACCCCTTTACTGCATCTCCTTTTCCGTTTTCGTTCCTCATTATTGCTCAGCTTTACAGATGCCAGATCCAGGCCCCAACAATCATCCATTCTAGCGCTATTCTCCCGTCTCCCTCCCTGCTACTTCCCCCTCTTCTTGTCCCACCCCCCCTTTCTCTCACCTTCCCACCCCCCAAGGCTGGCCAAACGTGGAAACATGCCTTTGAGTTTCCTGTCGTGGGTTTGTTCCACCCCTTCCCAGTGTCCAGTAGACCCATAAGTGGCGCGTTCGCTTTGTTTTCCCCTCCTTGTTCGCTTCTGTGCCTGGCGTTGTATCCTGCTTCTACTTCTCCTTGCTTAATCTGGTTTCTTATATCCTCACTCACGCTTCCCTCCCTCGCGCCCCATTCATCCCTCCGTTTACGCAACCTATTTGTCCGCATCCTAGCCACTCCCATTATTGGTTCTTGCTGTCCTGTCCTGACCTCTGATCGCCTCTTTACTACAATTATTCTTCTCCATGTTTACCTTGTTCTGCTGATTAATTTCCTATGTTTTTACCCTTGGCTCGTCCCCCACTCAACTTGCTTATAAGCTTTTGGTCAAGCTTCCCAGCTGGTTATGCCCAGTCCACTAGTTCTTGAAATATCCGGCCTCAGCCACATATACCTTACATTCCAAGTGCTTGGAGCATCCATACCTGGTGAGGCCAGTTAAGCCTCCCGGCAAACAGGGGCTTGGCTATAGAGGAGAGAGAGTGGTGAAGATAAGGGTATCTATCTATGCTGAAGGGATAATGGAGCATTAAAAAAGGGTTATAGAAACCTTTGAAAAGCAGGAGGTGCTAAATATGTGGTAGTCAAGAGTAAGAGCAATCTTGCACCTTTCACAGAATTTGTAAAGTACCAAGATCAAACCAACAACAGAGGCGTTCTCCTTATGGATAGAGATGACTGTGTAACAGAAAAAGCTCGATTCCAAGAGTTGTTCCTGCAGGGTGAATAAGAATCTAGCAACATTTTACACAGCAGAAGCGGACCGAATCTCAGAGACATCACAAATGTCTCAGAAAGATACAGAACTGGTAAGTCAGACTGTGTCAAGGTTTGGCAACATTACACACTGTACACCCTTAGCTCTCTTAATCTCAACCAAAAATGCTAAAAAACGCCATAAAGATACTGGTATATAACAATGTCATTTCTATCACCTGGAAATTTAATTATCTGGGGTGCATTCAAAACCAATAGAAGAATGACTGGCTTAAAGGGCATATCCACCCCTCAACTTAAACTTCTATTCAAGCCAATTCATTGTTCTCTGTGCCCGCATTAAGCCGATTCCTTCCTTCGTGGCTTCCTTCTATATATTTTTTTGTAAGGTTCCTCGTGTCCCTACTAGGCCGAGCTCACTGAAACAACGTTGTACACTTCGTCGCACTACACGTGACTTCTCAGGGCATCAATGTCAGATGATGGTGAAATAATAGAAATAAAGTCACAGCAGTAGTAAAGTGAATACACTTTGTACTTTCAAGAGAACATGACAAGATGTAGGATCTTGTTGGGCAGTCATCAAGGTCACAGTCCCAGAGAAAAAAAAGTAACCAACTCAGCATAAAAGGGGACATGATTAAGGCACTGTAAACACTGAGATATTTTTCTCTTTAATCAATATTCCTCCTCTTTGTACATAATCTCATTGGATAACTATTTTATTTTCATTTTTATTTTCTTTATTTTGCTGAATCTCCACACTGACTTTCATATATCATGCAGCCTGCAGCTTAACTGTTTCCTCATCTGTCTGTTCTCCAGAAAGCCTGGCTCTGTTTGCTACAGGATCTATAGACAATATTTTGCAGGTCATTCCCTGTTTGTGAAGTGTGGTGGTAGCTTACCGTTATGTATTAATATACATTTCAATGTTTGTATATTCTCACCCTCCTTCTCTTTCAGTTGTCAAGTCTCAGCTGACTGGAATGTAGTTTCTGTTACTGAGAGGCTGAGCAGTCGGGCTGGAGTGGGGGGTTGGTGACACTCACGACAATTTTTTGGTTGTATTTGGGACCTTGTCCAATATCAGGATACATGCAATCACCATTTTTGGTGCAAAATTTCATTTGGTATTGCCCATTGCAGGAAATGCTATCATATGCAGCGGCACAGGCTGTTTCTTGTGTAATGCAGTGGGCCAGCTTTCTACTAAATTTTGAGGCACACCTTTGCCAATCTGGTTGTCAGTGAATGGGTGCGTGCAATATTTTTAACCACATATGTAAAAGTAATAGAAAAAAACAATATCAGCAAATTATTTATTATAACACAGGTTTTATTCAGATTACAAGAATTACAAAAAGTAAATACATATAAGTAGATACAATCTAGGTAGGTCAGAGCTTTAATTTACACAGCGGATCTCTCGGTAAGAAAGTTCTTTTTGCCCCAAGGTTGGATTTGTACAAGTTATCCAAATAGTGCCCTCTACTCTGTGACCTAAAAAAAGGAAGAAGAAGTAAATACACAATACACATATACACTGACAAAATTAAATCAGAATATGCTAATATAGACAAACGCTAAGCGCAGAGGACTGTGAATTAGGCAGAACTACAATGTCATCACATCAATACACAAAGAGGTATGCTCAAGGCAATACATTTACAGATACAATGTTTATGAAACCGCACAAACTCACAGACATGCCCAAAGGCGTCAGTTCAGATTTTCTCACTAATTTGATAATAACAAATTATTGGGTAGTGCCAGGAATCGTGTTCAGAAGTCCTTACTGCATCATCATTAACTGACTTTTATATACACAGTGCAGTAAAGTTATGTGCAATAAAATGCTACTATCCTTAGCCCCTGTGTTCTAGAAAAGTGTCCGACACCCAGTGCGAAGTACACGGGGACCATATACAGCTAATTATGTCCTTAATTCTTCCCAATACCATGGAAGTAGCTGTATGGACTGTTACACTATCACAATGACTAGTACCTACAGCATTCATATTAGTAACATCTTTAAGCATGCTTATACGATATACCCGGCTAGTTCTATTTGACTTGCACTGCCTCTGGCTCCTAGTATATCAAAAATATCAGCACACATCAGATTGTAATAAATGTGTGTGTAATCTGCTCTGGACATCTGTTCTCTGTACCCGCAATTAAACCGATTCTCGTGGGCTACCCTTTCTATATAGTTTTTGTAAGGTTATTCGGTGTTCGCACTAGGTCGAGCTCACTGAAACAACAATGTAAACTTCGACACACTACACGTGACTTCCTCTGGGCATCATTGTCTAATCACCTGGAATGTCAGATGATGTGTGAAATAATAGTCACAGCAGTAGTAAAGGGAATCTTGTTGAGCAGTCATCAGGTCACAGTCCCATAGAAAAGTAACCAACTCCAGCAAGAAAGGGGACATGCTAAAGACGTAAAGGGAGGCACACTCTCCAGAAAATGAATTATTAATTTATTTATTCTGAGTACCAATGCGCCAAGCATACACAGCATTTCGGGGAGACTATGCCCCCTTCCTCAGGTGTAGCCAAACACTGCAGTAACACATCTATAAATAGTGATTAAAAACAATAAAAAGCACTAAAAAACCTTGCAAAAACGTCCATAGCAGTTTTGGACGTTTTTTGCAAGGTTTTTTAGTGCTTTTTATTGTTTTAATGCTATAATAAAGTTTGTGGCAACCTTATTCCTGTGTGGCAGAGGTTTTTGGGAACTATACAGACCAAGCAAGCATTAGAACAGCACAGAGTAAAGCCTGCATTACCCCTAGTGGTGGATAGACAAAACGCAAGCAAGATACTTTTAAAGATTTATAAACAATTCAGTGGACAACTTGCAGTGCAGCCACCCTACTTAAGGAGACATTCCCTATCACACCATAGCGAGAAGTAACCCAATCTACTATTATATCTATAAATAGTGACATCACTTAGCCATGATAGTGAAACTCCTCCCATATGTGAATGGGACTACACAAAAAGTGTAAGTGCAATAAATAAATATAAAAAAGATGCATGAGTATTCCAACGCAATCAGTGATCTAAACATGGTAATATATCAAACATAAAAAGTTAAGTGTTAAAATTAAAAAAAAAGTGACTTAAAACCAATCATACTCTTGTCATACTGTGTTCTCATAATATGATGTAAAGGGCATGTCACCCCAAAAACTAATCCCCCCAACTAGGCCCACCATGTAGTGTAGTTAATCCTACCTAACATCCCAGCTCCATGGTTCTCCTGTAGTCCCCCCCAAAGCCCAAAAACGCCCACCAGGGGCTAGCAGAGCCATATAGGATCTGCCTCTACCTGGCCTCAGGTAGATTTTGCCATGCGTACTGCAGCCCTTCTCCCCTCCTCCCTCCCTCTCTCCTGTTCCCTCCCTAGCATAACCTTGTATAGCTCACTTCCAGCAACACATCATTTTCCAGCAAAGTCATTACTTTTCCTCCTAGTAGTGCCAGGATTGCTCAGCGCCCACCTTCCATTCCATCTGCTATGCATTACTTAGAAAGCGCGCCCTAAAATGCAATACCTCCCTTGGCCCCTTCTCTCCCTCCCGAAAATCCACCGGATGGTCTAAGGCCAGGGCCCGCACTCTCATACCCACCTGCTTCAAGGGTGGAAATGGAAACCACTTCCCCTTCTCCGCGGTTGCTCCCAACCCCTCCTCCGTCTTATAGCGTGCACAAACAAAAAACGGATAGGCACTCACCCTCATCACAAAAATCACCCCCTAGCTGAGCGGCTCACAGGAAATCTAAACAAAAAAAATATGCGGAACAACACAAAAGGGCAAGATCCGCAAGAAGGCCCATCAAAACCTCTTTGTAAAGTAGCCAAATTATAAAGCGTTACTCAAAAATTGAATAACTTGAAACATTCTGTACAAACAAAATGGTATGAACTACTACAAATGAACACAGTGATAATGTTATTGAAATGGATAAAGTCTCTTTTTCTTTAAAAAAAAATGTAAACACAAGCATAAATACACCGACACATTTTTATATTGCCGCACTTTTTTTTAACATATCCCTATTTTTTTTCACTTATGCAATGTTGTCCATTTTTGGCCTTTCTGAGACGTTTACCCGAAACCAGTTTGCTCTAGTATATAGGACGTGTTGATACTCAAGATTAATCATATTTATCTGTAAGGGCCTCCCTTTTACTTCTATATTATGAATATACTAGGCTGTGGACACAGCATCTTAGGGGGATGCACCTCATATGGTTCCGGCTAGGCGCTGCCTTGTCGTTAGTTTCTATGACGAAAGGAGCTCAACAAAGAATTAGAGGAGAGGGTGGTCAAATTCAGCAGGGGTTTGTAAACAATAGATCGGAATTTAGAAGCAAGAAACAACATCCTTGGTGAAAACAGCAAACAACATAACCAGTAGAGGGTTAAATAGACCAAACAGATTAGGTCACACTCACTGAGAATGTATCATTGAAAAACAGTGCTAATGTGGCAAAATCTGTGCTGTCAATCACATTTCCAACATCAAACGACGAACTTTCTAAGCTGACAGACGAAACTTCGATGATGCCTGTATTAACCTATAAAAGAAATATATGAAAGCATGATATTTTAGCTGGATACAAGCCATTAATTATCTTTTGGTGTTTTTTGGGTGTGTTTTTGGTTTTTTGCAATCAGTCCACTTTTCCAATCCCAATTATTTATTTACATTTATGTCAATTGACAAGCTTACCGGAGATGAAAGACCTTTTTGTTTTTCAGAGGCTACCAGAAAATTAAAGGGCATGTCCACCCTTTAAAAAAAACTTGGATATGTGGCATTAATCTTATTGCCAGAAACTCCCCCGATCTTTACTTACCTTCCCTCTACCTCTGCCCATGCCCGGCCTTCTGTTGCATGGAACTGCAAGCAGGGGGTGGGACCGGCAGCCGCATCTGTGATTGACTGAGAGGCAGCCAATCACGCGCGGCTGCCAGCAGTTCAGAACGCCGGAAGAAGAAAGGGAAGTTAGTAGAGAGACGGGGAGTTTCTGCAAATAAAATTAATGTGGTTGGGGCTGGCGGAGCAAGCACTACCACATATCAAAGGGTTTAATGGTAGGGGGAGGGAAGACCAAAACTGGAGGGAGAGGGAAGGCTCGAGGGCTGCTCAGAGCAAGCCACACAACCTCTCAGAGGAGGCTCAGTGGCAGGCCATTTTGTGGACTTTGGAGTGCATTGCAGGGCAACCATTTGGAATGGGATGTAAGGTAAGGATTTTTCTACACTACAGAGTGGGGCCAGTAGTGGGTTAAATTATAAATATTAATTTTGGGGGTGGACATGCCCTTTAAAGCATTAAAAATCCGACATAATTTGGAATATGAAACTAATATGTACTTACCCTTTTTGCAGCTTTATATATTTAGCAAATCCTTTTCAGCTTTAACTTCCACTAAAACAAATAAAATACAAACAATAAATAAATATTATGAATATGCATATGAATTGCAATGTAGCAGTTTCGCAATATTGTGCCTTTAATGTGTGTAAAAAATACAAAGTGACATAATATTTGCAAAATAACTAAAAAAAAACAATACAGCTATATAACAACAATGCACTTTGGTAATTTTCAGATAGGTCATTCATTTTCAAAATGGGTTGCTTTCTTTCACATATTATGCTTATAATAGTATATGTATCATTGCATCATTTCTATTAGGATGATTTAAATAATTAACTAATGTCTCTATTATGTTTTTTTTTTATTTTAGGGAAACTGAGTATTCAAAAAGGTTTTTATGTAGTTACATTCTTTGGCTATCCTCCTTTGCTGTGGATTGGCAAGCAGGGGAGTGTGGGACTCTGATAGAGCTGGGTGACATCAGTTTTCCAGCACCATGGGAAACTTGAAATAATTAATTTGGAATGCGCCTATCTTCAGCAAAGGTAAAAAAATTGAGTTTTCATTCTTCTTTAAAACAGTATTTTATGATTTCTAACATATATATAAGCAATTGTAACATTATTAACATTTTACTTACTTCCATTAAGTGCTTTACGGAATTCTCGTATCTGGACATTACAATTTTTTTACTGTAAGAAAAAAGAACAATCAGTATAGTATAAAGTAATGTTGTTGCCATAAACATTAAAATATGAAGATGTAGAAAACCACCACACACCAATTTGAAAAATTGAAAAAATGTATGGAAATTACTGCATACTGTCCAATTAACGCCCATTTTTGCCAATGTTACATCTAGTTGATATCAATCCAAATCAAACATCAAATTAATAGTTAAGTTGGGTTCAGGTACTGGTTTCTTACATTGCAATGTTCCTGGCCAGATAATGTTTGCAGGCAGTGGAGCAAAAGAAATCAGGCACGGGCGGTTTTCCCCTAATGTTGTGTTAGCATTAGAGGTAAGTCTTAAGTGTATGGGCATCTCTACTTAGGGACAGTAAATGTATGCCTTTAACACAATCAGTGTTTAGCTTTCTACTGAAAATAACTGTACTTGAATTAGTTACACATTGAAAACCCTTTATTTTACTACCACTTTGTATTTAAAGCTGTCCGGTATGGATGGATCTGGCATTCCTTTCTTTTTGCTAAAATACAATACAGTGAAACAGAAAATTATGGAATGTTTAGTGGTTCCATACAAAATAGTATAAAACATGCATGATACATTCTGAAATAAATCACAGGGAGATGGAAGAATGTTTGTGGCAGAAGATACATCTAAAGTCTTATGACTAAAAACAATGGGATCTCCATTCTACTGGTATGTGGGTAGAGAGACACAAATCATATACATAAATATAATAACTGCACATAGGATAAGGTTATATATGGATAAAAATAACTGAAATTATAGGCAAAGCCAAAGATACAGTAAAGGACTTCCCATTTGTTTGTAACAAAGTATTATGTGAAATTTATCTCCAGTATAAAAAAACCCAACCCACGCACCACATTACAAAAAAAAACAATAAAAATTTATACTTACTTTCTCAGTGCACTTTTAGTCTCTTTAAATGTTGTAAAATGTGTTCTTTTTCAATAAAATAAATTTAAAAAGTTCCATAGATGAATATAATTCTTGTACATTTTATAACTATGAATACTCTTTTGTGATATTTATGTGCGTATATGATGTTTTGATGTGTTTTTGATGCTGAAAAGAGCTTGATTATTTTAAACTGTATTGCAATAAAAATCCCCTAACCACTAAAACACCCACTTGCAATATATATACGCATCTAATTTAGCCAGAACACGTTCATTTATAGATACTTACTGTCGTCGTCTGATTCATTTTTGTCCTTAGTAATAAGCAATATCTTGCAAACAATAGAGAAAACAAAAATTTGCTAGTATAAGTGTTACACAAAAAACATAAGAAAATGCACACAACATTTTTTAATATATACGAATAAGTGAAAGAAGAAAATTCAATTCTTAATCTTAAAGGATAACTATAACAAAAATTGGAAAAGTACCTGGGGGCAAGGCCGGAGGTTGGATGATACTCTTCTATATCACATAATTGGTTCACTGAGGAGACAAGCACATACAATTTCATTTGCGCCAAGTTCAGCCTACCCCATGTCACACTAAAGATAGGCTCTGAAAGCCAAGAAGGAAGACTGGCACGAAATCCAGTGTTCCTTGGAGCACTTTTGAAAACAATGATTTGTGCAGTAGGGAAAATTACCAAATTCTATGTCCGTTCGTCAACATTTCATTTTAAATGTTTTTTAAGAAAAACGTAAAACATGATAGTTCTCCCCTTAATACATACTTACATTTCTCAAAATGTTTCGATAACTAGTCTTTCAGCTTCTCATGTTTGTTTTCCTGCAACCAATAATCCTATATCAAAACCTTAACAAACTTAAAGGTAGCAAGCAGTGCCAGGCGGCAACAGCCAGAGTCAGCATGGTATTGTCTTGTATAAAGAGAGGTATGGATTCAAGGGAGGAAAATGTAATTCTCCCTCTCTACAAAGCATTGGTAAGGCCTCATTTGGAACATGCAGTGCAATTTTGGAATCCTGTGTACAAAAAGGACATGTTTGAAATGGAAAGGGTTCAGAGAAGGGCAACTAAATTAATAAGAGATTGGGGGAGCTTGAATATGAAGAGAGACTGGAAAAGTTACAATTATGTACGCTGGAGAAAAGGCGCTTGCGTGGGGATATGATTACTGTGTATAAATACATTAACGGGCCATACAATAAACTATCTGGGGCATTGTTCACCAATAGAACATGTCAAAGGACACAAGGACATCCCTTAAGACTTGAAGAAAAAAGGTTTAGGCTTCAAGCTCGGAAAGGGTTTGTCACTGTGAGAACGGTAAAGTTATGGAACTGTCTTCCAGTGGACGTTGTTATGGCAGGTTCATTGGTCAGTTTAAAAAAAAAGCTGGATGAGTTTCTGCAAACAAGGAATGTTGCAAGTTACTGGTATTGATACATAAAGTAGAGCTGATCCAGGGAAATTTCCGATTGCCACTTGGGTCAGGAAGGATTTTTTCCCCCTTCAAAATGTGGAATGGAATGGATATTGCTAGATGGGTTGGACTGGATGGATGGATGTCTTATTCAACCTCAAATACTATACTATACTATACTAAAATGACAGGAAACATAAAGCAAAGCACATGCAAGGCACCTGATCCACAAACTTACAAGTGCAAGCAATGTGGACAACAGCACAAACCAAACAGTGTTCAGCTTATGGAGCAACTTGTCGTAAAATTTGGAAGGAAAAATCATTTTGCCAAATGTGCAGAACAAAAAATCTGTTTAAAGCAAATGAGAAGTCAAAAGAAATAGACTCTTGTTTATAGGCATTTTACAGAAAACAAACCTATGCTCACAGATGCAGGATGATGCCTGGTATGCAGATATCCCATTGGAGAAACATTGTTAAATCAAGCTAGATACTGGAGCAGAAGCTAATGTAATACCAATTGCAATGTTTAAAATACTTTCTACTCCAGTACAAATTAAACCCACCACACTGTCTTAAGGTGCCCATAAATCTATAAGATTTTACTTACCCGAAGAGCGCTCACCCGATGTTCCTTCGATCCTGCCGGAACCGCTTCTCCCGATCTTACATTCGACGACAGCGATCGCAAAATGAATGGGATTTTGCGATCGCATGTCGGCCGAATGTAAGATCGGGAGAAGCGGTTCCGGCAGCATCGATGAATATCGCGTGAGCGCTCGGTCGGGTAAATAAAATCTTATAGATGTATGGGCACCTTTAGTCTCATATGGTGGCTTGAAACTGATTCCAAAAGGATGTACAACTTTACAAGTTATGGCAAAAGGTCAGACGTTTAACCTACAGTTTTTCATTACCAATGAAACTACTGCCCCTATCCTAGGAAGGAAAGCGTGTGCAGATCTTCAGCTCATAAAGAGAATAGATATGCTGGATACCAAACCACTTGCAACCAAACAAGACCTAATATCACAATACCCTGAAGTATTTGAAGGACTTGGTAGTTTTTCTGGGACACATCACATTCACATTGATTCCACTGTCCCACCAATTATACATGGGTGCAGGAAAATTCCCTATACCATTTTAGACAAATTTAAGCAAAACCTTTCTGAACTGCAACTGACAGGAGTTGTGTGTCCAGTGACTGTACCTACAGCTTGGGTAAACAGTCTTGTAATTACTGAAAAGAAGAATGGAAACCTCAGAGTCTGCCTGGATCCCAGAGATCTTAATAAAGCTATAAAGCGGCAACATTATTCCATTTCTACACCTGAGGATGTCCTAGCTAAACTGAGTGGAAAGAAATTCTTTACCATTTTAGATGAAAAGGATGGCTACTGGCAGGTAGTTCTGGATGAGCAATCTTCACAACTATGTACCTTTAACCCACCATGGGGCCGCTACAAATCGGCTACCGTTTGGAATTAATAGACCACACAGAGAAGAAGCAAGATGCAGTACTAATTAGGGCACATCCTTTTGAGTCAATTTGAAAAAAGAGTCCAACCTATATATATAGTCAAAAATAAAATCCTAAATCTTTATTATTGCATACAAATAGGATGCCAAGAAGGCAAGAGAAACATTATCAGTGCACATAAATACCCCATTAAAAACACATCCTGTGTAAGTTCAAGACCCAGGAAATAAACATAAAATATGAAATAAAGGCTAGCTGATATACCGGAATATCACACACTCAATCACTCGTCCATCTCACAGGACTTTCTCAACAGCGTTTATGCATGCAAGTCCTGTATTGCTGTCATGATCTTAGGATGGGCTGGAAAGGCTGAGTATCTTATTGTACCATTGTGCCTACCTATATGTGCTCATACTATGTTTGGCCACCGGTTCAGTTATTCTCCCCTGTCTCTACACCCTATTTGATATGTAGTGAATATTACATGGCTAGCTTTAGTGGGATGTTCATTTTTTATATATTACCATTAAGCTATTATACACTGCTGTGATATATAGACAGTAAGACTATTTGATTGTTATTAGTTATTGCTAGTACATCCATGGCTTATACATTTAGATGGTATAAACCAGAAATCCCTTTCATGGTTTCTTGTTTGGGGGGGTCTGGACATTTCAGCTTTGAACCGATCAGGGGCAAGATTAGATCTATTGGATAGATCTGGATTTTCTATAATATTAGTAAAAGGGGAGCGCTCACCGCTGTAAACCTCAGTAAAGCCTGATGGTAAAGGAAGCCTGCTACTGTATTGTGTTTAGCTGCACTTTGCTTTTTATCGTAAAGGGCATGTCCACCCCCAAATCTATAATTTCACCCACTACTGGCTGTACTGTGTAGTGTATAAAAATCCTTACCTTACATCCCTGCTCCAAAAGGCTGCCCTGCAATGTCCCTCCAAAGTCCTAAAAAGTAAAGACCAGGAGCCTGCCTGTGCCTCATTCTGTATCTGCCTCCTGTTTCTCCTGGGGCATTTGGGCATGTGCAGTGCAACCCTCCCCCCCTCCCTTCCGTTTTCCTCTCCCTACCTCTAGCTCCAAACCCCTTTGTTGTAGTGTAGGGCTCCCTCACACAACCCCATCCACTATATTACTTTGTTAAATAACTCTCCTGATCTATACTTACATTGCCTGTTCCTCCCGACGTTCAACACAGCCAATCACGTCTGTGATTGGCTGCCTCTCCGCTAATCACAGACGCAGTTGCCGGTCCGACCCCCTGCTTGCAGGTTCATGCAAGCAGAGGACCATGTCAGAATGCCGGGGGAAAGAGGCAAAGTAAGTAGTGATTGGGGGAGTAATCTTACAAGTAATATGGCGGTTGGGGATGAGTGAGGGAGCCCTACACTACAGCAAATTTAAAGGGAATGTCCACCCCCCAAACTATAATTTAACCCACCACTGTCCCCACTATGTAGTGTGTAAATGTCCTTACAAAATAAAAGTGTGTAGTAAAGAGCAACCAAAAACTCAGACATCCCCACAGGTATTGCTATAAGCAAATGTGCATTTATTGTGCACACCATGACATGTTTCGGACAGTCTAGGTCCTTTCTCAAGTGTATTTTGAATTTATGTCCAGGAACAGACATCAGGGCAACCCAAGTCTATAGGAGATGTGGTGAGCTAAATTGCATTTATGTAAATGTCCTTACCTCACATCCCCGCTCCATATGGTTCTCCTGTAGTCCCCCCCAAAGTCCCAAAAACTGGCCAGCAGGAGGATAGCAGAGTCCATGTAGGACTCTGCTTTGGCATGCGCACTGCAGCCCTCGCCCCCCCCCCCCCCCCTCCCTCTATCCACAGGTCAGTGGACCTGTGGATAACTTTATGGATCTTTTGTTTTCCCATCTGCATCCTAGTTATTGATGATTTCTGACTTTTTCAGGGTAAACCTTGTCTCCTATCCTCCGGTTCTTATTAAAGTAGGTTCTCTACATACTTAGACACTTAAGTTTTTCCTATTAAATATTCCCCCATCACCTTGGTTTTGGTAAACATAATCCCATTATTGACTGGGTGTCAGGTCAGAATGCCAAGTGGGGAGTTAATTGTTTTAAAACATGCCTTTCTTTACAGCTTGCCAGTGTCTCTTAGGGGACTTCCCCCCATTATTAGGATTTTTCTCATATCTTTTCTCCACAGGCCACTGACATCCTTCCGGCCCTACTGTATGATTGTCCTATAAATCTTATACCTGGCACTATGCCATCCCAAGGGCATTTATATAGCTAAACTAGCTGAGAGAATTTGGCCATGAAGGAATATATCAAAGAAAATCTTGATAAAGGGTTTATCCACCGCTCTACTTCATCCTGCAGGTGCTGCTTTTTTCTTTGAAACAGATTACAGATCTCGTAACAGGATCATTAAAATAGATATCCCCGTATTGGTGATCTGTTCTGTCAAGTGGCAGGCACCCAATTTTTTACCAAGTCGTATCTTAAAAGAGCTTAAAGGCATGTCCACCCGCATAATTAACTTTTTACATAGCCCAAGCCCAATCGCTAGATGGCATGCTTATTTTAACCCCCAAATCATGAAACACATTGGTTTCATTGGTCTATGCAGCCTTTGAGAATTTAAAGAAGGCTTTCTGCTCTGCTCCCATACCAGATGTTAGATTCCCTTTTGCTGTTGAAGTAGATGCATCAGAAGTAGGTGTAGGAGACGTTCTGTCACAATATTCTGGTTCTGAAAGATTCGCACATGTGCTTTCAAAATTCTATTAGACCAAGAAGAATTACATGAGGAGTCATGGGGACCAGAGAATTGTTAGCAGTAAAACTAGCATTTGTAGAGCAAATACACTGGTTAGAGGGTGCTGAGTATCCTATTAAAGTCTTCTAGAGTATATTAAGGGGGCTAATAGGTTGACCTCCAGATAGACTCGTTTGCTACTTTTCTTCTCTAGATTTAATTTCAGAATCACTTATAGACCAGGTTCTAGGAATACCAAGACCTGAAAAACCACCTACTGTAATTGTTTGTTTGCACTATTAACCCTTACCTTACAGATCCTCCAACAATTTAATGATTCTTAGCTCTCGGGACATCCAGTGGAAAAGAAAACTTTAGCCTTGTTAGCTTGACATGTTTGGTGGCCATCTATTACTTAAGTAACTAATGGGTTGATGTAGTAGAAAATCTTGTGCTACTTACCTGACCACGATCCCACAATGCTATAAATCCTTTTCAAGACTTAGAGCATCACAGAATACCGCTCTGGTAAGACCTGCTTTTATGCCTCTATTGGAAAGGCATTTAGATCTGTGCAAAATGGTTTCGCAAATCTTAATTTAGCCTTTTCTACAGACTACGCTGTGCTATTTCAAAACAGTTTTGGACGAAAAATTTGTGTAAAACCTGCTCAAACCTTATAATACATTGGGTAGCGTGAGTTTTACTGTAATCATTGCCCTATTAATCTTATGTAAACGCTTATACAGTCTGTGCCTGCATCTAAGCCCCTAGAAAGGCCCTGTCGGGCACTCACACGCTCTATCCCAGATGTACCTTAGACTCACATTTCCATTTATTTATTGTAGATTTACCAATTTCCTTAAGTTCAACAGTTTTTTGGGTGGTGGTTGACAGGTTCTATAAAATGTCTCATTTCATTCCACTGACTTAACTAAGGGGAAACAGGAACTGCCTTTGTGAGTTCCTGTTTCCCCTTAGTTAATTGCCCATAATTGCTTGTTGTTTTCCTTTGCTTATGTTGGGAGTTCTATATGGTTTATCAGTTCTTGACATTTGCTATCGCCTAGTTATTATTGTTTGCTGTCTGTCCTGACCTCTGCTCGCCTCTTTACTACAATTATTCTTCATCCATGTTACCTTGTTCTGCTGATTAATTTCCTATGTTTTTACCCTTGGCTCTGTCCCCCACTTCAACTTGCTTATAAGCTTTTGGTCAAGCTTCCCAGCTGGTTATGCCCAGTCCACTAGTTCTTGAATATCTCCGGCCTCAGCACATATACCTTACATTCCAAGTGCTTGGAGCATCCATACCTGGTGAGGCCAGTTAAGCCTCCCGGCAAACAGGGGCTTGGCTATAGGGAGAGAGTGGTGAAGATAAGGGTATCTATCTATGCTGAAGGGATAATGGAGCATTAAAAAAGGGTTATAGAAACCTTTTGAAAAAGCAGGAGGTGCTAAATATGTGGTAGTCAAGAGTAAGAGCAATCTTGCACCTTTCACAGAATTTGTAAAGTACAAGATCAAACCAACAACAGAGGCGTTCTCCTTATGGATAGAGATGACTGTGTAACAGAAAAGTCTCGATTCCAAGAGTTGTTCCTGCAGGGTGAATAAGAATCTAGCAACATTTTACACAGCAGAAGCGACCGAATCTCAGAGACATCACAAATGTCTCAGAAAGATACAGAACTGGTAAGTCAGACTGTGTCAAGGTTTGGCAACATTACACACTGTACACCCTTAGCTCTCTTAATCTCAACCAAAAATGCTAAAAACGCATAAAGATTACTGGTATATAACAATGTCATTTCTATCACCTGGAATTAATTCATCTGGGGTGCATTCAAAACCAATAGAAGAATGACTGGCTTAAAGGGCATATCCACCCCTCAACTTAAACTTTCTATTCAAGCCAATTCATCTGTTCTCTGTGCCCGCATTAAGCCGATTCTCGTGGCTTCCCTTCTATATATTTTTTTGTAAGGTTCCTCGTGTCCCTACTAGGCCGAGCTCACTGAAACAACGTTGTACACTTCGTCGCACTACACGTGACTTCCTCAGGGCATCAATGTCAGATGATGGTGAAATAATAGAAATAAAGTCACAGCAGTAGTAAAGTGAATACACTTTGTACTTTCAAGAGAACATGACAAGATGTAGGATCTTGTTGGGCAGTCATCAGGTCACAGTCCCAGAGAAAAAAGTAACCAACTCCAGCATAAAAGGGGACATGATTAAGGCACTGTAAACACTGAGAATATTTTTCTCTTTAATCAATATTCCTCCTCTTTGTACATAATCTCATTGGATAACTATTTTCTTTTTCATTTTTATTTTCTTTATTTTGCTGAATCCCCACACTGACTTTCATATATCAATGCAGCCTGCAGCTTAATCTGTTTCCTCATCTGTTCTGTTCTCCAGAAAGCCTGGCTCTGTTTGCTTACAGGATCTATAGACAATATTTTGCAGGTCATTCCCCTGTTTGTGAATGTGGTGGTAGCTTACCGTTATGTATTAATATACATTTCAATGTTTGTATATTCTCACCCTCCTTCTTCTTTCAGTCTGTCCAAGTCTCAGCTGACTGGAATGTAGTTTCTGTTACTGAGAGGCTGAGCAGTCGGGCTGGAGTGGGGGGTTGGTGACACTCACTGACAATTTTTTGGTTGTATTTTGGGACCTTGTCCAATATCAGGATACATGCAATCACCATTTTTGGTGCAAATCATATACATTTTGGTATTAGGCCCATTGCAGGAAATGCTATCATATGCAGCGGCACAGGCTTTTTCTTGTGTAATGCAGTGGGCCAGCTTTTCTACTAAATTTTGAGGCACACCTTTGCCAATCTGGTTGTCAGTGAATGGTGCGTGCAATATTTTTTAACCACATATGTAAAATGTAATAGAAAAAAACAATATCAGCAAATTATTTTATATAACACAGGTTTTATTCAGATTACAAGAATTACAAAAAGTAAATACATATAAGTAGATACAATCTAGGTAGGTCAGAGCTTTAATTTACACAGCTGGATCTCTCGGTAAGAAAGTTCTTTTTGCCCCAAGGTTGGATTTGTACAAGTTATCCAAATAGTGCCCTCTTTACTCTGTGACCTAAAAAAAGGATAAGAAAAGTAAATACACTATATACACATATACACTGACAAAATAAATCAGAACTTGCTATATTAGACAAATCTGTCTAATGCTTTTCTAGAGGACTGTGAATCTAGTCAGAATCTAGTCTTCAATTGTCATCACATCAATACACAATAGTAGTGTATGCTCAAGGCAATACATTCACAGATACAATGTTTATGAAACCGCACAAACTCACAGACATGCCCAAAGGCGTCAGTTCAGATTTCTCACTAATTTGATATATAACAAATTATTTGGGTAGTGCCAGGAATCGTGTTCAGAAGTCCTTACTGCATCATCATTAACTGACTTTTATATACACAGTGCAGTAAAGTTATGTGCCAATAAAATGCTACTATCCTTAGCCCCCTGTGTTCTAGAAAAGTGTCCGACACCAGTGCGAAGTACACGGGGACCATATACAGCTAATTATGTCCTTAATTCTTCCCAATACCATGGAAGTAGCTGTATGGACTGTTACTACTATCACAATGACTAGTACCTACAGCATTCATATTAGTACACATCTCTTAAGCATGCTTATACGATACTACCCGGCTAGTTCTATTTGACTTGCACCTGCCTCTGGCTCCTAGTATATCAAAAATATCAGCACACATCAGACTTGTAATAAATGGTGTAATCTGCTCCTGGACATCTGTTCTCTGTACCCGCATTAAACCGATTCTCGTGGCTACCCTTCTATATAGTTTTTTGTAAGGTTATTCGTGTTCGCACTAGGTCGAGCTCACTGAAACAACAATGTACACTTCGACACACTACACGTGACTTCCTCTGGGCATCATTGTCTAATCACCTGGAATGTCAGATGATGGTGAAATAATAGTCACAGCAGTAGTAAAGGGAATCTTGTTGAGCAGTCATCAGGTCACAGTCCCATAGAAAAGTAACCAACTCCAGCAAGAAAGGGGACATGATAAAGACGTAAAGGGAGGCACACTCTCCAGAAAATGAATTATTAATTTATTTATTTCTGAGTACCAATGCGCCAAGCATACACAGCATTTCGGGGAGACTATGCCCCCTTCCTCAGGTGTAGCCAAACACTGCAGTAACACATCTATAAATAGTGACATCACTTAGCCATGATAGTGAAACTCCTCCCATATGTGAATGGGACTACACAAAAAGTGCAATAAATAAATATAAAAAAGATGCATGAGTATTCCAACGCAATCAGTGATCTAAACATGGTAATATATCAAACATATATAAAGTTAAGTGTTAAAATTAAAATAAAGTGACTTAAAACCAATCAATACTCTTGTCATTACTGTTGTTCTTCATAATATGATGATAAGTTGATAAAAAACCTAATAAGTCTTGATGAAAAATGTGGCCAGTTCTTATATAAATCCACTAGATGGCGTAGGATAATCTGCAAAGAGAAAATGAGGATGCTAACCATTTGTAACAATTTAACAATGTATCAATCCACCTTGTATACATATAACTCTGAATATGTATACAAAGGTGGATTGATACATTGTTAAATTGTTACAAATGGTTAGCATCCTCATTTTCTCTTGAATATCCTATGCCATATAGTGTATTTATATATGAACTGGCCGCATTTTTTATCAGACTTATTTTTCCTTAAAGGTTTTTTATTAACTTAATTGCACTTGCACTTTTTGTGTAATCCCATTTATATATGGGAGGAGTTTCACTATCATGGCTAAGTGATGTCACTATTTATAGATGTGTTACTGCAGTGTTTGGCTACACCTGAGGAAGGGGGCATAGTCTCCCGAAATGTTGTGTATGTTTGGCGTGTTGATACTCAGAAATAAATTAATCAATAATTCATTTTCTGTAGAGTGTGCCTCCCTTTACTTCTATTTTGATACTTACTAGGCTGTGGCACAGCATCTTAGGGGGTGCACCTCATATGGTTCCGGCCTGGACGCTGCATTCTTTGTTGTTTCTTGGACATGATAAAGACCTCTAAAAGCATTAAGAATGAGAATCAGGTTCAAATTCAGGCAGGACAGGTTTGTAAACATAGATCGGAATTTAGAAGCAAGAAACAAGCTCATCTGGTGAAACAGCAAACAACAGAACCAGTAGAGGGTTTAAATAGACCAAACAGATTAGGTCACACTCACTGAGAATGTATCATTGAAAACAGTGCTAATGTGGCAAAATCTCTGTGCTGTCAATCACATTTCCAACATCAAACGACGAACTTTCTAAGCTGACAGACGAAACTTCGATGATGCCTGTATTAACCTATAAAAGAAATATATGAAAGCATGATATTTTTAGCTGGATACAAGCCATTAATTTATCTTTTTGGTGTTTTTTTGGGTGTTTTTTGGTTTTTTGCAATCAGTCCACTTTTCCAATCCCAATTATTTATTTACATTTATGTCAATTGACAAGCTTACCGGAGATGAAAGACCTTTTTGTTTTTCAGAGGCTACCAGAAAATTAAAGGGCATGTCCACCCTTTAAAAAAACTTTGGATATGTGGCATTAATCTTATTGCCAGAAACTCCCCCGATCTTTACTTACCTTCCCTCTATCCTCTGCCGCACTGCCCGGCCCTCTGCTTGCATGGAACTGCAAGCAGGGGGTGGGACCGGCAGCCGCATCTGTGATTGACTGAGAGGCAGCCAATCACGGACGCGGCTGCCAGCAGTTCAGAACGCCGGAGAAGAAAGGGAAGTTAAGTAGAGAACGGGGGAGTTTCTGCAAATAAAATTAATGTTGTTGGGGCTGGCGGAGCAAGCACTACCACATATCCAAAGGGTTTAATGGTAGGGGGAGGGAGACCAAAACTGGAGGGAGAGGGAAGGCTCGAGGGCTGCTCAGAGCAAGCCACAAACCTCTCAGAGGAGGCCTCAGTGGCAGGCCATTTTGTGGACTTTGGAGTGGCATTGCAGGGCAACCATTTGGATCTGGGATGTAAGGTAAGGATTTTTCTACACTACAGAGTGGGGCCAGTAGTGGGTTAAATTATAAATTATAATTTTGGGGGTGGACATGCCCTTTAAAGCATTAAAAATCCGACATAATTTGGAATATGAAACTAATATGTACTTACCCTTTTCTGCAGCTTTATATATTTAGCAATATCCTTTTCAGCTTTAACTTCCACTAAAACAAATAAAATACAAACAATAAATAAATATTTATGAATATCGCATATGAATTTGCAATGTAGCAGTTTCGCAATATTGTGCCTTTAATGTTGTGTAAAAATACAAAGTGACATTAATATTTTGCAACTACTAAAAAAAACAGTACAGCTATATAACAACAATGCACTTTGGTAATTTTCAGATAGGTCATTCATTTTACAAAATGGGTTGCTTCTTATCAATATTATGCTTATAATAGTATATGTATCATTGCATCATTTCTATTAGGATGATTAAATAATTAACTAAATGTCTCTATTATGTTTTTTTTTTTATTTTTAGGGAAACTGAGTATTTCCAAAAAGGTTTTTATGTAGTTACATTCTTTGGCTATACCCTCCTTTTGCTGTGGATTGGCAAGCAGGGGCAGTGTGGGACTTCTGATAGAGCTGGGTGACATCAGTTTTCCAGCACCATGGGAAACTTGAAATAATTAATTTGGAATGCTGCCTTATCTTCAGCAAAGGTAAAAAAATTGAGTTTCATTCTTCTTTAAACAGTATTTTATGATTTCTAACATATATATAAGCAATATGTAACATTATTAACATTTTACTTACTTCCATTAAGTGCTTTACGGAATTTCTCGTATCTCGACATTACAATTTCTTTTACTGTAAGAAAAAAGAACAATCAGTATAGTATAAAGTAATGTTGTTGCCATAAACATTAAACTATGAAGATTAGGAACAACCACACACACACAGTTTGAAAAATTGAAAAAATGTATGGAAATTACTGCATACTGTCCAATTAACTGCCATTTCATTGCCAATGTTACATCTAGTTGATATTCAATCCAAATCAAACATCAAATTAATAGTTAAGTTGGGTTCAGGTACTGGTTTCTTACATTGCAATGTTCCTGGCCAGATAATGTTTTGCAGGCAGTGGCAAAGTAATCAGGCCGGGCGGTTTTCCCCTAATGTTGTGTTAGCATTAGAGGTAAGTCTTAAGTGTATGGGCATCTCTACTTAGGGACAGTAAATGTATGCCTTTTAACACAATCAGTTGTTTTAGCATTTCTACTGAAAATAACTGTACTTGAATTAGTTACACATTGAAAACCCTTTATTTTACTTACACTTTGTATTAAAGCTGTCCGGTATGGATGGATCTGGCATTCCCTTTCTTTTTGCTAAAATACAATACAGTGAAACAGAAAATTATGGAATGTTTAGTGGTTCCATAAAAATTAGTATAAAACATGCATGATACATTCTGAAATAAATCACAGGGAGATGGAAGAATTGTTTGTGGCAGAAGATACATCTAAAGTCTTATGACTAAAAACAATGGGATCTCCATTCTACTGTGTATTGTGGGTAGAAGACACAAATCATATACATAAATATAATAACTGCACATAGGATAAGGTTATATACTGGATAAAATATAACTGAAATTATAGGCAAAGCCAAAGATACAGTAAAGGACTTCCCATTTGTTTGTAACAAATGTATTATGTGAATTTATCTCCAGCTATAAAAAAAACCCACGCACCACATTTAAAAAAAAAACATATAAAATTTATACTTACTTTCATCAAGTGCATCTTTTAGCTCTTTAAATAGTGGTAAAATGTGTTCTTTTTCTAAAATAAATATAAAAAGTTCTATATTGAATATAATTCTTGTACATTTTATAACTATGAATACTCTTTTGTGATATTTTATGTGTATATGATGTTTTGATGTGTTTTTGATGCTAAAAGAGCTTGATTATTTTACACTGTATGTGCAATAAAAATCCCCTTAACCACTAACACCCACTTGCAATATTATACTGCATCTATTATAGCCAGAACACGTTCATCTATAAAGCTACTTACTGTCGTCGTCTGATAATTTTTTGTCCTTGATAATATCTTGCACTAGTTTTTCAACTGAAACAAAAGGAATTTTGCTGTTAGCATCACATAAGGTAAAACGAAATTTCATTTTTTAATATATTATAATATCAATCTTAATCTTAAAGGATAACTATACTAAAATTGGAAAGTACCTGGGGCAGGGAGGTTGGATTGATTATTCCTATCTCACAATATTGTTTCAATGAGGAGCTACAGCACATACAATTTCATTTGCCAGGTTAGTCCTGTCACTTAAAGATAGTGCTGAAGCCAGAAGGAAGACTGGCAGAATCAGTTTTCTTTGGGCACTTTGAAACAATATTTGTGCAGTAGGAATTACCAATTCTATGTCCCTGTCACATTTCATTTTAACTGTTTTTTAAGAAAACGTACACATGATAGTTCTCCTTTAATACATACTTACATTTCTCAAAATGTTTTCGCATAACTAGTCTTTCAGCTCTCATTGTTTGTTTTACTGAAACAATAAAAAAAGATAATGGAAAAAAAAGTCATAAACAGACATGAAAATTGATTAAAGGGCATGTGCACCCCATTTAATAATTTTTGATATATAGTAGCTCTCCCTCTCCCGCCCCCAGCCCCAACCGCTATAATAGATTTTCCAGAGACAAAAACAAGTGGGAGAGGGAGGGGGTGGGAGGGCTGCAGTGTGCATGGCAAAATCCTCCCGGAGGAGAGACAGGAGGCAGAGTCCTATATGGACTCTGCCAGGCTCCTGGTGGCCAGTTTTTGGGACTTTGGAGGGGCATAGCAAGGCAGCCATTTGGAGCAGGGATGTATGGTAAGGATTTTTATGCACTACAGAGTGGGCCCAGTAGTGGGTGTATTTATAGTATAGCTTCCCAGTTACAAGGTTTATTCAAAGGCTGCAAACTAAAATAAGAGGAATGAAGTCCCTGTCCCAAAGAGCTTACAATCAAATAAGAATATAAAATAACATGACTACCCATGCAGTCCATCCATCAAGCGATAAAATCTTCTTAATTGATTATTATAATTAAATTAGTTGTCTTTATGAATACTTTTATAAAAATGATTTGTTTATAAAATACAATATAAAAATCGACTTACAGTTCTTGGCTATTTTCATATGTTCCACATTTGTTAATACACCTTTAAGACACAAGAAGAAAAAACTGAAAAATCAAACTGAAATAATCTCATAAACAGGGAAGGTTAATTAATCCAAGTGCATTCAATTAAATTCAGTATATCCAAATTGACATTTCATTCAAACACGATTTTCATATAGTTGAAAAATGTTGTGCGCCATAGCGAGTGCAAACACGCAAGTGTGGCCTAGCACTAAATTTGTTATAAAAACTTTTTGACAGCACAATATATAAACTATAACTTTACCTTCTTCCTCTGGTAGGTTCAAGCTTCGACTAGAAGAAGGTCTGTTAGCGTAATCTTCAATTGCTTTAAGAAAATCAAAGAAAACATTAATATCAATTTAATTTTTTAGATCCTACATATGGCTAGTTGCCAATGTGAGAATACAGACATGGGCACAGTGTGTAAGACTGTTTACAGGGTAGGCCCCACTGTGTATTGTTAAAAAATCCTTCTGCCCCATATGGTTGTTCTGCAGTGCTTGATCAAAATCCAGAAAAGTGAATAGTAGGTGCCTCTATGTGTGTAATCTGTTTCTGCCTCTTCCTGCTCTGCCTCTTCCTGCAGTGGATCTCTCCCCCCTCCCTCCCCTCCCTCTGGATCCCTTTTACCATGACCTCAAGTCTGAGGCCAAATTTCTAAATAGGTAAGGTAAGGGAATCCTGCCCCTGCATGCTAAGTTTAAATTGCAAAAATCGGACCCAAAAATGTTTCTTTTGGGGGGTGGGGTGGAGATACCCTTTAATATTTACAAGACAAACTTTATTACAGTTCTATCATGCTTATTAGGTTATTTTTCTAGATATGTTCTACTTACTTATTTTGAAATGTTCCTTGTATTTTGAAAAATCATCTTCGCCTTTCTTTCTGACTGCAAGAAAAAGTAAGAATAAAGACACATTCTATTGAATGCATATGAATGTTTTCTCAATTGCAAAAAATGAACCCTCTAAAGTACTTACTATCTTCTAGTCCATTATGAAATTTCTGGAATCTTGATTCAATTAGTTGTACCACTTAAAAAAAAAAGAGAGTTTAATTGACATGTGTGCAATATAAAGCATAGTTAAAGGGAAACTAAATCGTCATCAATAACCCCCCTCACAACTGCTGTACCTAAGGTGAGGACCCAAAACTCTACAGTATATTATCACCATTAGGGGTATATCAGATAGGGAGAAAACACACTGAGAAGACTCTCATCCTGCCCCTCCCCTGGGCAGTAAGGGAAGATTTATTGTGGAGAGTCTTTCTTCGCATAGGTTTCCCTAACTTCGTATGACTGGAGTGGAGCTACACTTTCTGTGTTTCTCCCCTATCTGCTGTACTCCCAGGGGTAAGGAAATATAGCATTTTAGATATTCACCCTGGGTACAGCAGATGGAAGGAGGGAGAGATTAACCTCTAAATTTTTCTTTAGGCTTAACCCATCAAAGAGATATTGTACTCACATTTATTGGGAAGTTTTTTCAATTTGACTGGATCTGGAGCTCCTGTTTTTTCAGCTAAAACGAGAAACAAAAGGAAATTTAAATTTTAAATTGGCTGTTGCAAGGTCCTGTTAAGTAAGTATAGACTGACTGACCTAACAGGCCCTATCTATTCAAATATCTGTCTGCTACATTAAGGATCAGTGAAATGTAAATCCCATGGGATTTATTAAACAATATTGTATTTTTTGAGCATTCCTCTGCAAGATTTTTGATATTATACTAAAGTAAAATCAATATTAGATATTTTGAGTTTTATTTAAAGGGCATGTGTAGGCAAAAAATAGCCCCCAAACCCCACTTTCACATTAACAATACTTTTCCCTTTAACATTTCCCAATAAAACCAATCTTTATAGTTGTTTTACACCAGACATGTTTACACCTTATAATTAATTGTACTTACCATTATCAATTGCATTATTGAAAACGTCATGCAGATCTAACATAATAAGTTTCTCTGAAACAGAATAAGAAAACACATAAACATTGTGTAAGTAGAAGAATCTTCCAGTTTCATAAACAGAATCAGTAAGGATTAAAGAAGGGAAGAAGGTGTTAATAACTGTTGCCTGTTAAAAACATTTGATTAAATTAGTGTTATAGCAAAATACAGTAAATTCTGTCTATACTGAATATATCTAATACAGAATTAGTGCATGGTTCTAAACAAATAATTCTAAGCTACTTACTTTCTTCCTCTGACTTGTCTGTCGCAATACTTATATTCAGCAGTCGTAATTTAACTGGAGAAATAAAAAATGAATTCAGGCAACTTGATTCAGGAAAAGTATAAAAGTATTAAGTGCTTATTATTTGGCTATTCACATGACATGTTTTTGGATTACCCTCCTGCATATGTGAACCCTGTGCTAGTTAATCTTGTTTAATGTAGACGCTGTGCTATGTGTAGGTCACACAGAACCACTATTGCACAGATATGCCAAAATCTGATTTTCAACATGCTGTACCAAAGGGAAAAGGGAAAGCTCCTCCCAGTAATCGGCAAGAGCTTTCCCTATGTGCATAAGGTGGCAATTTAGTTTCTGTCATAACTACTAAAATTTGGAATCTGTCAGGAAGTAATAGCGCTCGATTTTGGACAAATTACTGTAAAATGTACACTACCCATCCTGCCATGCAGTAATTCCCTCAAACTGCATATTGCGTCACAATTTCTCCCTGCGTATTTGCAATAATATTGAACTTGCCCAGCACCCTGTTACATTATATGTTGCTCAAGATATCTATTAAGTATATGCATTGTAAAAGGTAAGAAACAACAACGCCAATTAATCAGTCTGAATATGTGTATATGCATTAGTGCTTAAGGTACAGTAAATAGGTTCTAGGCTACATGACATACAATTATATATTAAACCTCTACTTACATTGATCATAACGTTTTTCCGCAATCAACAGTCTGGTTCTCATAAATATTTTCACTATAATAAAGTAAGATTATATTAAGCAATGATTAATGGCATTAAGTAGATCTCAGGTATACTTAAATAAGTAAAGAAAGCATTAAAGTACCCTGGTTAGGGATGGACTAAAAATCGAACCTGAGTTTGAGCCGAACTTTATGAGTTCAGACGAACTCGAACTACAGTATTCGAACAAGTTCGGGATTTTCCAGACTCGTGGGATTATTTTTGAAAATCCTCGAACATTCGAGAATTCTCGAATGTACGAGGATTTTCGAACGTTCAGCAGGCCTTGAACATCCGCTTCTGAAAATCCCAGAACGGCCGGGGATTCCTGAAAACGGATTGCCGAACAGGGGCTTAAGGGGTCCCGTAGCTCAAACCGGGACACCCCTCCCCAGCCCTATCAGGGTCCTTGAGGCACTTATAAGTGCCCTTGCGGCCCTGACAATGGTCCTTTGGGGCTTAAGGGGTCCTGCAGCTCGAACCGGGAACCCCCCTCCCCAGCCCTATCAGGGCCCTTGAGGCACTAAGAAGTGCCCTTGCGGCCCTGACAAGGGCCCTTTGGGGCTTAAGGGGTCCCGCAGCTCAAACCGGTACCCCCCTCCTCGGCCCTATCAGGGCCCTTGCGGCACTAAGAAGGCCCTTGCAGCCCTGACAAGGGCCCTTTGGGGCTTAAGGGGCCCAGCAGCTTGAAACAGGACCCCCCTCTCCGGCCCTTGTAAGGGCCCTTGCGGCACTGATAAGTGCCCTTGTTGGGGGTCCTGCAGCGCGAATCAGATTTCAGAATATCGGAAACCGGAAGTAGCACGTGTGTGCGCTACATCCGGCTTTTATATTGTTCCCCACGTACGGGCGTGTTCCCCAGACAATCACCCTGGTCCCAGGGGCCTGTAAGGTAAGTTTATACTGCAATATTTCGGAAAGTTCTCTTTCCAAAATATTTACCTACCATTGACTTTAATGTTCAGACTTTTGAACCTTTTTAGAAGTTTGAAAATTCGAAAACGGAACGAACTTTTACATTTTTCCTTTTTTTAAGCTTTCAAAAAACTAAAGGAAACTATCTACTTACTCATCTTAGCCGTAAAAACAATTTCTCTCTCCTTTACAACTGAAATAGAGAACACAGAGGAGCATTAATATAGATAAAAAAATCTGCATTAGCCTGATCCCTGCATCAGATACTAGGAGTCACAGTTGGAATGTATAATATCACAGCTAATGACTAACCTGGAGGTTGGTCAATTGAGAGCAGTGGAAAGCTCATCTGAGCATGTTAGAAAGCTTTCCCTCCTATCAGCAAATTGCCTGCAGGGATTATGCTCAATAGCTTTGTGTGCAGTTCTGGGCAGTGTGAGTACAAACTTCTTAAGATTTTAGAGGATTCTCAAATGTCATTTTGGGGGTGGATATTCTCTTTGAAATATGTATATTTCATATATCTTAATTTACCATATTGGGCGAATGCCACTATTAATGTGAAAAGTATGATGTGTATAAAAATAAACTGTATTTAAATTACAATATATTTTAAAGGGCAACTGTGGTCTCTAATTTTTTATTTTGGGGTATATCAAATCTTTCCATTTTACCTTTTTCCACTTGCACATTAAGACTCCGACTGTTGACAGATGTTTCCTCTTTTTTGCTTTCTGGTACATTAAAAAATATAGATTAGCAAATCAATATCGCAAAACAAGACATTATTTTAATCTATTAGTGCTGAACATTAACATTCGGGGGGCAATAGATTGAAGTACCAATGTGTGGAAGCAGTTAAGAAAAAAATATGACTTCCATTTAGAGAATAAAGGGTGAATATACACATCTGATTATCTAAATATCTAACGTTTTGCTGTATTTAAAATAGGTAAGAATTCTGCTAAAAACAAAGAATGTTTTTGAAATGCCCCTGCCTTTTATTAAAGGGGCCTACATGCATATCTTTCATATATACAGTATGTTTGAATAATAAATAGAGAGTGTGTACTTACCTTTCTGTGAAATATTCCCATATTTAGACAAGTGAACTTTCACTAAAATAAAAATATAAATAAAACAAGTTGCATTAAAAATATGCATCATTGTTAGAAATACTGATGATGTGACTGTAAATAAAAGAGGCAGATATTTCTAGTTTTTTCTATAGCTGAAGATAATGCAGTATAGAACTTAGATCATCACATTTAAAAAAAAAAGAGCATGTCCACCCTTCAGATATCTTCCTGCAACCCCAACTACTAGATAATTCATGACAAATTATTTTCCTTTCTGGATCCTGCTTCACTCTTCTGTTCAAAGAGTTTTAAGCTTGAGCATGTGCAAAGAAGGGAGCTGGTGAAACAACAGTCAATCATTGGCTTTGATGTCAGTTGTAAGAGCCTTAATTGACTGCATGGAGGGAGGGGCCAGCTTACTCTGCCAGAATGTCAACTATAGTTATTCTTAAATATCTGGATTGTAATGGAGGTAATAAAGTGCAACATATATAAGTTGGGGTTAGGGGCAGGTGACTGACAATCGAACAGCTTTTTTGTTTTAAGGGTGGACATACCCTTTAAGACCCCAATAATATCTGTTATAAAATCTCTTATTATGGGAAAAAAAACTTCTAATAATATGGTTATTTGCATTAAGTTGCATATATGTAGCCTAACAACAATCAGAGTGATTGTTAATAAAAGTTCTTATTGTTAAAAATGGTGCTAGTTTTGCCCCAACAAATCAGATGCTAGCTTTCAAATGGTAAACAACATCTGATTGGTTAGGGCAAAATTAGTACCATTTTTAACAATAAGAACTTTTATTACATTGTTATAATTGTATCCAGTCAACTGAATCTTTTTCAGTATTTAGGTTTGTTGTGCCATAATAAATTCAATATTGTGAAATAAAGCACACCTCAGGAAAATGTTAACTATGTAATTGCAAATCTCTGTTGTACTTACATTCATTCAGTTCTCTTGTAAAGTTCTGGTATCTACTCATCAACACCTCTACCACTAAAAATACACAAAGGTTGTATTTTATTAACACGCAGTTGCTTTCTGTGTGGTCAAATCTGTTTTGATATTTTTACTTACGCTTTTCAGGGAGACCCTTCAGTTTTGTTTCATCTGGTTTTCCTAGTTCTTCAGCTAAAATGAAACATCAAAATAAATGTACAATATATATATACTTAATAAAGTCTCTTGGACACAATCCAAAACATTGCTATATCACTGTTTGAATAAAGCTTGAAAAAGATTGGCCTCTTGAGGTTAAAAGAAACATAGTAGAATGAAACTTGCTCCTACAAAACTAATTGGTCTTGTAAAGTAACTGTAGGCAGCAAACTAGGGTGGAACTTTTATTATACACAATGACAGCCTCTAGTTTAATACCGTATTCTGATAGCAGAATACAATACAAATTGTATTTAAGGGTATTGCACTTACCTCTGTCTAATCTAGTTCTAAAAGTGTCATACAGGTCATGTATTTTTTCATTTTCTGAAATAAACAAAAATTGCACATGATTTATTGTTGGATTAATAAATCTGAAATAGATTGATTATTAAAGGCTCACACAAATATAAACTTTTAAAGGGGAAAAAGATACAGGTTCCTTATTATAAGATCATGTTTGTACTCTAGCTAAGGATATAACATGTGTTTGTGAACACTGGAATTTACTTACTATCTTTGTCTGTTTGTTGGGTGTCGTTGACCACTTTTTGCACATTTTGTTCAACTGAAATAAAAAAAAAATACTGTTAGTGTCATAAATATGTTTCAAATCATTTGATTGGGGATGTAAAATGATTGCAAAATTTAAGTACAGTGTTTTTATATACAGTCAGTAATATGTCAGCTGATACCTGACCATGGCCAGTGAACAATATTTTTAGGAACCATTCAATTCTGCTATGAAACATGATTACAATCCCTTTAATAGTACATAGGGAACTTTCATTAAAAGCTAATGATTATACACCTTTTGGAATTATTCTATGAATATGTTTTCTTAGTCTACTTACATTTCTCATACATTGTCTTTGTCATCACACGAGTTATTTTTATCCTCTTTTTCACTGTAATAGGAAATAAAATATCATGTAAATATATAAAATCAGCTGCTGGTGGTACAATAAAACCTCTTAAACTGAAAATGAAGGGCTAGGACACACCAACCTGTTTTTAAAAGCACATGCTAGCGTTGCCCATGCATCCTTGGCCATACTAGGTGCTCTGCACTATGCTGCGTTGCAATGTGATCCGCTTACTGGAGCACATACGATCACCATTTATTTGTGTAAACGCCTGCGCTCCGATAATACTATATTGGCAGATCACAATGCAATCACACGCCAATGTGCACTATGGCACTGGAATTTCATAAAACACGTATGCTTTCATTCCAGTATTTTCTCATTCTAGATACCTGGCTAGATACCTGGCTATTAAAGATCTCTCTGTGCATATGTACATTTTGCTCAAAGCCCGTAGGGCTAAATAAATTATTTGCACCAATGAAATCTATCTCAGTGTTTGCTGCTCTTCCACTTTACACAAAGTATTGTATCATTCTGAACTTTTCTATAAATTAATAAAGCAAAACGATTATACTTACAGTCCTTGGCAGTTCTTATCATTTCCGCAATATTCAGGACTAGAGTATCTATGAACAAAGTACAATACATCAATCGATTGCATCATGAAGCATTTCAGCTAAAATAACCTATAAAGTATATACTATACCTTGTGGATTTAAGCCCCGACTTCTGGAAATATGCTTCTTGCCATTATCTTCTGTATCTAAAAATAATTGTACACATTAAAATAAAATTTACAGATGATAACCTTTAGTTCAGGTGTTACATATTGGTAGCAATGTTTTCCAAAGTGTTGTACTCAAGTTTATAACTGTATATATTACATGTTATTTTTATATGATCTATATGGTACGGAAAGATATGCACATGTTTAGAGCCATATATGAATAACCATCATGTAATACTGTAATCTAGGTAAAATAATTACTAAAAAATATACAAACTACTTACCAATTTCCAAGATATCCACATATTCAGAAACTTTTGATGTCCCTTTGTTTTCCACTAAAACAAAACAAATATTATTTAGTAAGGGACATTCACTAATATAAGTGTAAAACTCATGAAATGTCATTTCGGGTTAATAGGGATTTTAATAATAATTTAGGAGATTGCTCCATTTCCAAATGTTTATAGAAATAGTGCAGCTCTTCCATTGCAATTCCACTTAAGTTAAGCTCAGTGCCACCTTGTAGCGCGAAACTTAATGGGGTATTGTATGGGGACATTAAAGGGCACGTCCATCCCTTTTTTTAATTTCTGGGGTACTGTAGGGCTTCCTCCCTCAGCCCCAACCACTATATTATTATGTCCAGAAACTCACCCTGATCATTACTTACCTTCCCTCTTTCCTCCGGCGTACTGTCTCGGCCCTCTGCTTTCATGAAACTGCAAGCAGGGGGCCGGACCGGCAGCCGCATCTGTGATTGGCTGAGAGGCATCCGGCAGTTGGCAGTAAGGTAAGTAATGATTGGGGGAGTTTCTGGACATATTAATATAGAGGATGGGGCTGGGGGAGGAAGCCATACAGTACCCCAAAGGGGTTTTACACTAGCGGGAGCGATAGGAAAATGGGAGGGAGAGGGAGGAAGAGGGGGGCTGCTCTGAGCAAGCCAAAAACCTCTGAGAGGACGCCTCAGAGGCGGAAACAATTTCCCTCCCTGCAGTGCTCCTGGTGGGCAGTTTTTGGGATTTTGTAGGGACTTTACAGGAGAACCATTTGGAGCTGGGATGTAAGGTAAGGATTTTATTACAATACACAGTGGGGCCAGTAGTGGGTTAAATTCATGCCCTTTAAAGGAACCCAGACAAGAGTATCTTACCTTGCTGTGATCCTAAGATGCAATACTGGACATAATCTCAAAATGCATCAGGGGATTGCAGCAGGGTAAGATGCTCCTGTTAGCTTTATTGAATATCCCTGACTATGTTTTAAAGGATAACTATACTGTAAAATTTAACATTTTAAAAATGGAAAGTGTCTGGGTCAGGGAGGCATGATTGATTATTCCTACCTCACAATATCATTTCGTTAAAGGGCATGTCCAACCCCAAAACTATAATCCCCCCCACTACTGGCCCCATTGTGTAGTGTAGTTTAATCCTTACCTCACATCCCAGCTCCATATAGTTCTCCTGTAGTCCCCCCCCCAAAGTCCCAAAAACTGCCCACCAGGAGGATAGCAGAGTCCATATAGGACTCTGCCTCCTACCTGGCCTCCGGGAGAAGTTTGGCATGCGTACTGCAGCCCTTCTCCCCCTCCCTCCCCCTCCCTCTCAATTAGGATTCCCTCCCCTTACCATGTAAAAACTATTTCACCAACATTGCCCCTGTCCCCCCAGCCCCAACCGCTATGTTAGTATCTCAGAAAATGCCCAGAACATTACTTACCTTCCCTCTGTCCCTCGCCGCACAGAACTCCCGGCAGCCCGTCCGTGATTGGCTGCCGCTCAGCCAATCACAGACGCGACTGCCGGTCCCGCCCCTCTGCTTGCATTTCCTCGCAGGCAGAGGGCCGGCAGCACGGCGAGGCAAGAGGGAAGTGAGTAAAGTTCATGGGCATTTTCTGAGATTACTAACATAGCGGTTGGGGCTGGGGGGACAGGGGCAATGTCTGGTAAAAAAAAATTTTTTAAGGGTGGACATACCCTTTAAAGAGCTACAGCACTTACAATTTTCACTTGCCAGGTTAGTCCTGAACTAATCGTTTATTAAAGATAGTGCTGAAGCCTGGATGAAGACTGCCAAAATCAGTTTTCTTTGGGCAGATGCTCCTCACAGAAACTATATTGGGAGGTAGGAATTAACAGGCCTATATCCCTGTCCCAAGTTCATTTTAACTGTACTTGTAAAAAACTTTATACACACGTTAGTAATCCTTTAAAACTTAAAGGACTAGTTCACTGTCAAAGTAAACATTGCCTATTAGGCATTAAGTGAAAAATGGGAGGTAAACAAGCTATGTCTTACCTACCGTTCTCTATTTAATGTACCAGGAAAGAGGAGAGAACATACACGCAGCGTGATACACCGCTGGCTACTGACAGGTTCTGACTGTTTCCGTCTGCAAGTTAACTATAGTGCGCATGCCAGAAGCAGTCGTTACTTGTCAGAGGAGCCTGCGGTGGAGTTCTCTCTACTGGTACAGTAAGTGAAGGACGGGAGATAAGTCATAGTTAGTTTAAAAGATAATGTTCACTTTGACAGTGAACTAATCCTTTACAAAATGAAAAATAATGTCCAACAAAATGTATGTAATATATATAATAAGCTGCTCTTATTAAAAATAACCTATACTTACACACAAGTATTTCATTTATAAAGTTAGCCAATTCCGCCTTTACTCCATTTTCCACTGAAAAAAATAAATAAATTTTTTGGTGAAATTAAAAAGGAACATGATTAAAAGTATCGTGAACAGTCTCTGTTCACTATTAAAGTAGCCCAAGACCAAGGTTACCCTGTCAAAAATGCTGGCATGTATGTTAGGGAAATATAGGTAACTCTTTTAACAGGCAAAAAGAGACAGTTACAGGATTTGATTTTCAACTTTAAAAAAAAAAGCTCTAAACTAGAAGAAGGATAATGTAGAGTTTAGTCTGTATACAATCATTTATTTTAAAAATAAATAGCAAAGCATTTTACTTACAGTAGTGGGGAGGTCTTCTAGTTCTTTTGGATTAGGCTTTGATGATGTAATGACTGAAAAATGAGATTAAAATATTTTTTAATTGTAGATCTAGAGAAAATTCTACTTTTTAAAATTGTGCGAAATATTTATTTTTATTTGGAAAGCTAGCGCTAGCTAGGGAGGGCACACTTCTTGTACAGTGCTTTCCCATTGGTCAGGCTTTATACTCACTAAGGATGCAGGGCTAAACCAGGAGAACAAGCACAAATTGAAGCTATTTCTAAGGGATTCTTGCCCTGGGTAATTTAAAGGGCAATGGAAGGTAACCTTAACTGCCCTTTAAATACATTGCTTCTCTGTCAAAGGGCATGTCTACCCTTAAAACAAAAAACTGATGACTTGTCAGATATCTGCCCACAACCCCAACTGCTATTTTTTACCAGTTTATTACATGCATCTGTAACAAGATATTTAATAAGTTCTATTCCTTTCTGGTTAAGGCGTCTGTCTCTTCCCTGTGTTCAAATAGCTTTTTTTAAGCTTGAACATGTGCAGGGGAATCAGCAGGTGAAACAGCAGTCAATAATTGGTTGTGATGTCAGTTGTGACAGCCTTGAATGACTGCATGGAAGGAGGGGCCAGCTTACCCTGCCAGAATGGGAAATATAGTTATCCTTATATATCTGGAATGCATATCTGTTGTATTCAATTAGATCAACTGGACTTGAAGTTTAGTTCTTGAAGACGTTTCGCTAGTGATCCGGGGGGTTCAACACCAACTGTCTGCCATGTACAATGCTGTTTTGACACCTTACCCTGGGCGTTCCTATAACACCTCTTGGCCACTATCCAATCACACCCTTAACACCTGGCTGTGATATGCTAATTGGGATTTTCCAGGGTACATAATTGGCACAGATTCTTGTACAAGTCATTCTGAATTGAGAAAGCCAGTCGTATGACTAGCGAAACGTCTTCAAGAACTAAACTTCAAGTCCAGTTGATCTAATTGAATACAACCAATATACCATGACCTGGATGAATGAGAACCTACACAAGCATCTGGATAGCAGTTAATAAAGTGCAAAAAATACTGTATATCAGTTGGGGTAAGGGGCAGGTAACTGACAATTGAGTTTTTTGTTTTAAGGGTGAACTTGCCCTTTAAGCATAGTTCAGTCTATACCCTACTTGCCACTTACCTCTATTATTTTATTCAGATAATCTTTGTAAATACTTAATTATTTGTTCTTTTTCTAAAAAATAGAAAAAAAATCATTAAAGTGAAATTCATTTGGAACATTTATTAATTCTTCCCACCTCTATTTGTAAGACCGTAACAGAAAATAGGAATTTTTAAAATCATTGAATTAAAAAATAATTAAATATATTAAATCATGACCAAAAATCTTCTAGGCTATATTACTTATATGATATGAATCCAATTTACTTACTGGTACTTTCGGTCTGTAAGGAGCTATTCACTTTAATCATTTCAATTACAACTGAAAGCAGAAAAAATGACAGCGAGATCAAAATAAATGTATTTCATTGAAATGTAAAACAAATCCCTATCCATGCAATGCCTGCTCGAAGAAATGTCATGTGTGGGAATGTTTTAATGTGATAGATTTCTTTTTTAGACTAGTTTAAATGGAAATATTTCCCCTGTTTATTACAGATGATTATTAATGAAATACATAAAATTTCTATTGACCGATAAATTGAGTATTAAAAATATAAAGAAGGGGTTCATTTAGAAAAGGTTAGAATTGAGCATGCTGAAGAGTTGCAGGAAATCTTAGTAAAATGTGTACAGTTACTCCGATGCACAGTATAACATGTGCAGATGTTGCTATGATTGTGCATATATTTTTTGTTCACTAATAAAGCTGAATGAATATTAACAGTCTGCATGTCATGTCTAAGGATCTCAATAAATCCATAAAAATCATTATCAAAATGAAATTCTACTTACGATCATTATAAATAGTCATTGCCATCTGAAGGCCCGAAGAGAAGGCTTTTTTCACTATAAAAAAAGTAAATATTTTGTTGTTTAAAATAATATTTTCCTAAATACAATCAGTCAATGCCCCATACTTGACAGGTCGGACAATAGAAGGGTCTATCTGTACCATACCCAAAATTACATAAAGGGCATGTTCACCCTTACTGGCCATATGTTCAGTTTCCCTAAACCCCAACTGATCTATTCAGCACAGTTTTAATTGCATTAACAACCAGAATAATAATTGCCTCCATTCTGGCAGAGTAAGCTGACTCATCTCTCCCTGCAGCCAATCAAGGCTGTGACTGCTGAGATCACAACAAAAAGTGACTGCTGATTCCCCTGCTTCCTCCTCTGTACATGCTTAAGCTTATAAAAGCTTATAAAAAGCTCTGTGAGCCAAGGGTGGAGGCAGATACAGTTTCCAAAAGAGAAAAAAGGTGTATGGTTAAATATCTGGTTCCAAATGCATGTACGAAACTGGTAAAAATAGAATTTTTGGTTGCGGGCAGATAACTGACAAGTCACAAGTTGTTTTTTTTAAGGGTGGACATGCCCTTTAATTCCAACCCAACACTGCTCTGTCCCCTACATACTCAGACAGTGATCTAAGCCTTGCCCATTCAGGGATAAGACTTGCAATCTATAATAGGGGAACGGGGCAAAACATCAGAACCACCCTATGCAAATTTGTGCAATTACAAAAACTGCTGTTTTTGTTCTGTTACTGTTATTATGCCAAATGGATATACAAAAAAAAGAATTTGGAAAATCTACTTAATATATAACATTCTCCTGGATTGTAATAGGATAGATAGATAGATAGATAGATAGATAGATAGACAGATAGACAGATAGACAGATAGATAGACAGATAGATAGATAGACAGATAGAGACAGACAGACAGCCAGACAGAGACAGAGAGACTGACAGACAGACAGACAGACAGACAGATAGATAGATAGATAGATAGATAGATAGATAGATAGACAGATGATAGATAGATAGATAGATAGATAGATAGATAGATAGACAGATGATAGACAGACAGATGATAGATAGACAGATAGATAGATACAGACAGACAGACAGACAGACAGACAGACAGACAGACAGACAGACAGAGATAGATAGATAGATAGATAGATAGATAGATAGATAGATAGATAGATAGATAGATAGATAGACAGATGATAGATAGACAGACAGCTTTAATCTGATTAGAGAGAACCTACTACTATAAAAAATCTATTGCAAGTAAATAGTATATTTTCTTACTGTCTGTAGCTTTTTCAAAATCATTTTCATCCTCCTTCACATTTGAACTACCTGAAAGAAAAATAATCAAAGTGTTTAAAAAAAACAAAAAAATACAATCTAATGTATAAATGTCATAAACAATTATAGTTACCTTTATATAAATGAAAATTGCTTGAAAAAAGCAGAAATATGTAAATACAGAGCAGCATGTTTAACAACAACCAGCTTCACTCTTGAATACAATCTTTCTGAACTGAACAATTACAGATGTTTTAGCAAAAAATTATTGTGACATCATACACTGTGACATCACACCTTGCTGCAACTCAGAGTGCAGTAATGTTGGATGTCAGCCAACAATTGCAAATCATACTGAATGAAAGGACATGTTTTTATTAGCATTCAATTGTAATATATAGTGCAGCATTTCGTTTAGAGCCAAGCATACTAATGCTTTTATTTTTTTTATTTGCATTCCAATCTGTAATTATCCACAATTTCAATCACTGAGTTAACAGAGCTAATAATACCAATAAAAAAGGAGGCCTTCATCTGGTAAAATTTATTACAAAAACAGAATTTAAAATCTCAGAAATATATAAAACCAGAGAAACATGATAACTTATCAACTTCATTTTTCCAAGCTAGATAAGCTTACAGTGTATGGCTGTTACCTAGCAACAGCTTTCATATCAACAGACTGAATCCTGCTAGCTAGCAATAACCTAACAGACACAACTTTAAACATGAAGTCCCATGTGGAAATATACATTTTAATAGAGATGTATGGTGGATCGGTACAACTACGTTTGTGCTGCACCGCCCTACATTTGTGCTGCATTTAGTTAAAATGTCCACCCCTTTTTAAAACTTTTTCTGTGTAGGGCTCCCAACCCCAACCCCAGCTACCATTGTTATTTGAAGAAAAACTCCCCCAATCTCTACTAACATTACCTCTCTCCTCCGACATTCAGTCCCGGCCCTCTGCTTGAATGAAACTGCAAGCAGGGGGCCGTACCGGCAGCTGCGTCTGTGATTGGCTGAGAGGCAGCCAATTACGGACGCGACTTCCGGCTGTTCTGAACGTCGGGGGAAAGAGGCAGAGTAAGTAGAGATTGGGGGAAGTTTGCTTCAAATAACTATGGAGGTTGGGGAGGGAGCCCTACACTACAGAAAAGGGGTTTGGAGCTAGGGGGACGGAGAGAGAAATGGGAGGGAGAGGGAGGGCTGCAGTGCACTTTCATTTTCCTATGAAATGTGTATATGGACTTGGCCAGGCTCCTGGTGGTCAGTTTTCTGGACTTTGGAGGGACATTACAGGAGAACCATTTGGAGCAGGGATGTAAGGTAAGGATTTTACTACACTACGCAGTGGGGCCAGCAGTGGGTTAAATTGTAGTTTTGGGGGTGGGCATTAATTTTAGCTATTATAGAAAAACAAACACTTTTCTACTAACTCAACTATATGGTAATATTAATATTTTTTCTTTTATATGTTGTATTTTAAACAAGGAATTAATAAATACTTTTGTGTTTTCTAGATTTTGCTGATGTGCAAAACATTTAGTGCTACTGTATACTGTATGCATTTACAAATTATTAGTATAGACAATATACTCCATGACTAAGGGGATGTTTCCCCGAAACGCGTTGGATGCTGGGTATCGTATGTGATTTTATGACGAGAAGGTCTGAATAAAGCTTTTCCACCATATACCGGAAGTGCGGCCTACCTGTTTGTTTTAGTAGACAATATACTAATACTAATATGCCTTTTATGAGGAAGAGAGTAGGATTTTGGATGAGTTATTTACAGCAATGCCGTGATACAATAGGAAAGAAGACCCTGCCCAAAGAGCTTACAATCTAGAGGAAATGGGGGTAGACATAAGATTAATCGGTAGGCTGTAAATAAATTGACAGTCGAGTGTGATTAGCAGGTTGGATCTGGTTGGGTCAGGGAGAGGGTAATGTCTAGGCCAGGTTATATTTTGCCTGAAGAGGTGTGTTTTGAGGTTGTGATTGAAGAAATTAAGGGATGGCGAATGAAGAATTAAGGGAGGGAATTCCAGAGCAGGTGGTCTCTGAAGAGTCCTTAAGGCAGGCATGGGAAGGGGTGACAAGGGTGGATGAGAGGAGATTAGAAGAGTGGAGGTTGGTATCTGTTAATCAGCCCTGAGATGTATGGAGGATCTGTATTGGATAGTGTTGCATGGATATAGGTGTGCGACAGGGTTCTGTGTTGGGGCAACTCCTATTTAATCTGTTTATTAATGATTTGGATGTGGGTTTTGTCAGCAAGGTTTCTGTATTTGCAGACAACATAAAACTTTGCCAACCACTAAAAGCTACAGATTATGGGCAATTGTTGCAGGTGGATCTAGATAGATTGTCACATTGGGCAGCTAAGTGGCAGACAAGATTAATTGTTGATAAATATAAGGTGATGCATTTTGGATTTAAAAGTCCTTTTCCTGCTCATACAACAAATGGCTCTGTGAATCCCTGTTGGAAAAGGAACTAAAATGTAGCAAGCAGTGCCAAGAGGCAGCAGATAAAGGCAGCAAGATATTTTCTTGTATAAAGAGGGGTAAAGATTGAAGGGAGAAAAATATTATCCCCCCTTTTTAAAAAGCACTAGTAAGACCTAATTTGAAATATGAGGTGCAGTTTTGAAATCCTGTGTACAAAAAGGATATCTTGAAAATGGAAAGGGCTCAAAGAAGGGCAACTACATTAAAGGAGAACTAAATCCATTTTTTATACTCCAGAATCTGAAAACAACCCCCCTTAAAACACCAATAAGCTATATAATATGACTTCAGTAAATTGCATTAAAATAAATGTAAGCCTGTTAAGAACTGGGTAATTTATCTGTGTGTATTTGCAGTGTCAGACCACACCTCCTGCCTCAGTCACATGCTTCCTTGCTTTATCTGTCCTGTAAAAGGATTGGATAGAGATTATTAATGGGTGTGACCAACTGTAACAAGTTTCTGCCATAGCTAAAGACTGAGCATGGGCAGAACATAATGGTCGTTGACCAGACTGTGTGATATTAGAATGCTGTGATATTAAGCACAAACCATATATTATTTAGGGAAATTTCCCAGCACCCATATCAAAATGAGAGGTAAGACACTGATTACTGGTTTTATATCAAGGTCTTCTGCCTTCTGGTTCAGTGTTGTTCTGTGGCTTTAGTTGTCCTTTAATAATAGTTTAATGATGCATTTAGGATTTAATAATCCCTGTGCCACCTACACCATAAATAACTCTGTGTTAAGTGCATCTGTAATGGAGAAAGATTTTGGGGTTCTGGTAGATAACAGACTTAGCTATAGCAAACAATGCCAAACAGCCACGGCTAGAGCTAGCAAGATATTGTCTTGTATAAAGAGGGGAATAGATTCAAGAGAGAAAAATATTATTCTCCCTCTTTACAAGGCACTGGTAAGGCCTCATTTGGAATATGCGGTGCAGTTTTGGAATTCCATATACAAAAGGGACATTTTGGAAATTGAAGCTGTTCAGAGAAGGGCAACTAAATTAATAAGGGGAATATGCAGGCAGATTAGACAAGTTAGGGCTGTTTACATTGAAGAAGCGACGTTTCGTGTGGACATGATAACCTTATACAAATATATTAATGGGCCATACAGTGAACTCTCTGGTGCATTGTTTACTAACAGGTCATATCAGAGGACTCGTGGACATCCTTTAAGTTTGGAAGAAAAGAAGTTTCATCTTCAGGTTAGGAAAGGTTTCTTTACAGTGAGAACGGTGAAACTGTGGAACTGTCTTCCAGCAGATGTGGTAATGGCAAGTTCATTGAATAGCTTTAAAAAAAAGCCTGGATACGTTTCTAAAACTAAAAAATATTGAGAATTACTGGTATTAATGAATATAGATCTGGAAGGAAATCCCCCCCCCCCGCCCCCCCCTTTTTAGCTGGTTTTTTTTTTGCTTCCTCTGATCAACTGTTAGTTAGGGTTAAAAAAAAAAAAAAAAGAGGGTGTATAGTTGGACTTGATGGACGTATGTCTTTATTCAACCTTAATTACTATGTAATAGTACTGGGGGAGCTTGAATATGAAGACGATTGGATAAGTTACAATTATGCAAAGTAGAGAAAAGGTGATATGATCATTGTGTATCAACTCTTAATGGGCCATACAATAAACTATTTGTTGCATGTTCGTCAATAGAATATGTCAGAGGGCCCACAGATTGGAAGAAAAAAGTTTAGTCTTTGGGATGGTTTTTTCACTGTGACAACAATAAAACTATGGAACTGTCTTCCATTGGAGTGTCTGTTTACTTAATCAATTTTTACTAATAATAAAACATTCTGTAGTCTACAAAGTCAAAGTACAGTTTCCTATGGCATTATCAAAGTAAGGAAATATCCATGTTCGAATACTGCTCCAAACACTTTTCATCTTATGTAACAGACTGATTCTTTTCATTTAAAAATAAGTACTGTATGTAAATATTAAAAATCACAAATAGGTTAGGATGACAAATGACATTTAGCGTTAGTTATTTTTGTCTTTTTATGACTATCTTGTTTTTTGCTACACATAACATTTTAATTCTGTAATATGTGATGGCAGAGAAGACAGTAGTGTGAATATATACAACATGTAAATGTAGAACATGTTTAAAGAGCATGTCCACCCGAATTTTTTTTTTTTATATATGTAATCCCCATGGGCTCCCCAGCCCCAACCGCATAATTTATTTTTTTTAAAAAGCCCCCCAAACTCTACTTACCTCCCCTCTTTCCTCCGCCGCGCTCCCGGCCCCTGCTTGCTAGAAAATGCAAGCAGAGGGGCGGGACGGCAGCCCGTCTGGATTGGCTGAGCGGCAGCCAATCACGGACGCGGCTGCCGGCAGCTCACTTCGCGCGAGGAAAGAGGAGAGGTAAGTAAAGTTTGGGGAGCTTTCTAAAGGTAAAAATATTGCGGTTGGGGCTGGGAGCCCTTGGGGAATATACTATATAAATCATTTTATGCTAGGGGGAGGGAATCGAGAGAGGGAGGGAAGGGAGGGAGAGGGAGGGAGAGGGAGGGAGAGGGAGGGGGGAGAAGAGCTGCAGTACCATGGCAAAAATCTACCTGAGGCCAGGAAGCAGGCAGTGTCCTATATGGACCTGCTAGCCTCCTGGTGGGCAGTTTTTGGGACTTTGGGGGGGCACTACGGAGAACCCTATGGAGCTGGGATGTGAGGTAGGAAGATTAAACTACACTACATGGTGGGGCCAGTAGTTGGGGGGATTATAGTTTTGGGGGTGGACATGCCCTTTAATTAAAGGTCTGGCAAGATGTTCCCCAATCACTACTACAACATAGTTAAAGTCAAATGCTCAATGATTTCTCTATGATCATGTTAAATGACTGTGGCACTTGGGTCTATAAAAAAGACCTCATTTTGGAAGGAAACACGCTATGGTTGCACAGAGCTGTACTAATGTGTGTCTGCTGTAAGTTTAAAAAGAGGGTGTGATAAAAGTAATCGGGCATATTTATAAATGATTGCCGCAGGACATCGCAATGACAAATAGTGATATTTTCGCCTTATTTATAAAGACACTTATTTTCACTTTGGCTTTTGTGGAAAATTATCGCTGAGGCGATGTGTGGCGATAGTTTTCGCCTTATTCATTGCGTTAAGTGTGGTATCACTGCAAAAAGAGAGATTGCTCTCTAGTGTAATTACAGAGCTATTTTTGTCATTTTTTTAATTTAAAGCCATTTATAAATAGGTGAATTTTCGCCCTTTTTGTCCCTTTTCTCCCTTTTGTTGGTTTATTTGCAGTTTTACCAGAATTTTCGCCAAACATCATTACTTACTGGAATGTTCCATTAACATGACTATTTCTTACACAGCTTTATGGTATGTTCCCATATTAAGGAAACTTGTTTGATAATTAGCTGCAGTTTGCTGAAAATAAGTAATACTAAAAAATGTGTCCAATTAATACAATTGAGAAAATTCGCCTTTTGAGTTTTACACTATTTATTTTATCTTTGGCTGAAAAAAAAACTACTAATGTGTTAGGCTATATTATAATAACAAAGATAGGTGATCAGTATTAACCAACTTAACACTACTTTGAAAAACCACCAGGGAGTATTACCTATTTACCATCATATGTGCTGAGATTTTTCAGCATTTAGTGCTACTTTTTAAAAAAAAAAATTATGGTAAAGGTTGCTGGGGAAAATAGCAAAAATAATGCCCCTTTATAAATATGTCCCTCAGACCCCCAATTGACTTTATTGGTAAATAAAGAAAATCGTAACCTTAAAAAGCAAAATCTCAGATTAGCTGGCGTTGAAAGTGCCGCAATAAAATGCCTCTTTCGGCATATAACATCGCTTGCGCCGGCTGCGCTGTTAACTTTCGCATTAGCCGCACAGCCGCCGCAAGGATAGAGTTTAAGTCACGCTAACCGATATAACATCGGTTAGCGTGACTAAAACTCCAAAACAGGAGTGATGCTCCCCTGGTGCATCGCCCCCTATGTGTTTTTTCTGATCATTGCCCTGGCATCTATAATCTCTAAAACAGACAATCCATCATTCTTGGCTTATCATAGATGCAATGGTTTCAGGTGACAATATGGCATATATGTTGGTTAGAAAGCTTTGTAAATGGTTCTGCAAGCTCCTGTAATTGCCATATATTACCATATAACTACCGTATATACTCGAGTATAAGCCGAGGTTTTTAGTTTAAAAGTAACCTAAAAACCTTGACTCGGCTTATACTCGAGTCACAAGCAACTTACCTGCAATCCAGAGGCAGCCGCAGTCCGGCCGGCAGTTCCCAGTAGTTCTTCGGGTTGCGCGATGACGTCATCACGCACGCTGGCGGGATGACGTCCGCGCAGCCGCGAAGCAGTAATGGGAACTGCCGGTCCGGACTCGCGGCTGCCTCTGGATTGCAGAGAGAGGAAGACTAAGACCGGTACGGGTAAGTGAGCTGGGGGGGGACTGGGGGGAGGGCTGGGGGTACTGGGGGGAGGGCTGGGGGACAGTATGCCATGCAGACACCCACATTACCTTTTTACTATAGGTGGTTGGAAACTACAACTCCCAGCACCCAAGCATGCTGGGAGTTTAGTTTTCCAAACATCTACAGTGGAAAGGTATTAGGGTTACTGTATACCCTCGGCTTATACTCGGGTCAATCATCTTTTCTAATTTTTTTAGTCAAAAATGGGTGCCTCGGCTTATACTCGAGTCGGCTTATACTCGAGTATATACGGTATATGCTGTATCACTATAACAAATGCAATCAGTGCTGCAAAAACAAACAGACTTTCCTTAACGTGTCTGAGTTGGAGGTGGGACTAGCAGAGATGCAGATGCTCTGTTCTTTTCTCTTTATGTAGATAAATTATTTTATTTTATTTATTTTGGCGGGGGGGGGTTAGAGGAAGGGGAGCTTCACACTGCCAAAAGTTTGCAGACTGCACCCTGCTGAGAATGCTAAGAGTTTCAATTTGGAGCTCTGCTGAGGGAAAGCCCAGCACTTATCTGAGTAGCACACAGACAGGACAATAACCTGCCCTACGGTTGCCTGTTACATTAGTCGCCCCTTTTCACACTTTATCCCCACAAAAATACTTGATTTTGTTTGTTAAATAAATAGGGAAGTTACAATGCAGATAAAAACGCAGGCTACGTTCCCAATATAACAAGTACAGGCACACAAACGCAGAGGGAAAAAAGGTACTAATTTTACCATGGCATGCATTTTATCTGTGCGTTTTTATATTTTATAGCTATCTATTTATCTATCTGTCATGAATGTATCCATGTAATATTGTACAGTGTCATGGAAGATTCTGGCACCATATAAATCCTCAATAACAATAATAATAATTTGTCTGCTCGATAACAGTCCCCGACTGTGGGAGAGAGGTTTAGAACATAGAACTATTGTTAAATACCATCAGATAATACATTTTGTAATTGGCAAAGCAAAAGAACTTTATCATGGATGGAGGTATTAGAAGTACTTGTCTAATTACTTCTAGTTTCTTAGGTTTTGTGGGCAATGCTATTCATATAGCATGAGACTGCAAGATGCCTTCTGTTATAAGAAGGTATTTCTCCATTTTTATTCTCAGTGAAGGGCTTTTGGCCCCTCTCTCCTTATGCTTTCTGGCTGCCTTGTCTACTGTACACCCAAGTCCTACACCATAGAGCCATGAATCTGTATCTTGCACTGATGAGATCTAACAAGATCGAAACACGTTGTGTCTACAGGTCAGATGATTGGCTCTATATATTAAGCTATATTGCATGTTATTGGCCAACGGTTCTGGACACATGCATAAGCGAAGGGACATAAAGGAGTATTTACTCCTTACTCTGGGGAACATGGGAGAATGAAATTGCTTCTTGTTTATAGGCTTTGTGGGCAATGCTATTCATTAATGTTAAGTATCATAAATATGTTTCAAATCATTTGATTGGGGATGTAAAATGATTGCAAATTAAGTACAGTGTTTTTATATACAGTCAGTATATGTCAGCTGATACCTGACCATGGCCAGTGAACAATATTTTTAGGAACCATTCAATTCTGCTATGAAACATGATTACAATCCCTTTAATAGTACATAGGGAACTTTCATTAAAAGCTAATGATATACACCTTTTGGAATTATTCTATGAAATGTTTTTCTTGTGCTACTTACATTTCTCATACATTGTCTTTGTCATCACACGAGTTATTTTTATCCTCTTTTTCACTGTAATAGGAAATAAAATATCATGAATATATAAAATCAGCTGCTGGTGGTACAATAAAACCTCTCTTAAACTGAAAATGAAGGGCTAGGACCACACCAACCTGTTTTTAAAAGCACATGCTAGCGTTGCCCATGCATCCTTGGCCATACTAGGTGCTCTGCACTATGCTGCGTTGCAATGTGATCCGCTTACTGGAGCACATACGATCACCATTTATTTGTGTAAACGCCTGCGCTCCAATAATACATATTGGCAGATCCAATGCAATTACACGCCGATGTGCACTATGGCACTGGAATTTCATAAAACACGTATGCGTTTCATTCCAGTATTTTCTCATTCTAGATACCTGGCTAGATCCTGGCCATTAAAGATCTCTCTGTGCATATGTACATTTTGCTCAAAGCCCGTAGGGCTAAATAAATTATTTGCACCAATGAAATCTATCTAGTGTTTGCTGCTCTTCCACTTTACACAAAGTATTGAATCATCTTGAACTTTCTCATAAATTAATAAAGCAAAACGATTATACTTACAGTCCTTGGCAGTTCTTATCATTTCCGCAATATTCAGGACTAGAGTATCTATGAACAAGTAACAATACATCAATCGATTGCATCATGAAGCATTTCAGCTAAAATAACCTATAAAGTATTAACTATACCTTGTGGTTTAAGCCCCGACTTCTGGAAATATGCTTCTTGCCATTATCTTCTGTATAAAAATAATTGTACACATTAAAATAAAATTTACAGATGATAACCTTTAGTTCAGGTGTTACATATTGGTAGCAATGTTTTCCAAAGTGTTGTACTCAAGTTTATAACTGTATATATTACAGTTATTTTTATATGATCTATATGGTCAGAAAGATATGCACATGTTTAGAGCCATATATGAATAACCATCATGTAATACTGAATCTAGGTAAAATAATTACTAAAAAATATACAAACTACTTACCAATTTCCAAGATATCCACATATTCAGAAACTTTTGATGTCCCTTTGTTTTCCACTAAACAAAACAAATATTATTTAGTAAGGGACATTCACTAATATAAGTGTAAAACTCATGAATGTCATTTCGGTTAATAGGGATTTTAATAATAATTTAGGAGATTGCTCCATTTCCAAATGTTTATAGAAATAGTGCAGCTCTTCCATTGCAATTCCACTTAAGTTAAGCTCAGTGCCACCTTGTAGCGCGAAACTTAATGGGGTATTGTATGGGGACATTAAAGGGCACGTCCATCCCTTTTTTAATTTCTGGGTACTGTAGGGCTTCCTCCCTCAGCCCCAACCACTATATTATTATGTCCAGAAACTCACCCTGATCATTACTTACCTTCCTCTTTTCCTCGGCGTACTGTCTCGGCCCTCTGCTTTCATGAAACTGCAAGCAGGGGCCGGACCGGCAGCCGCATCTGTGATTGGCTGAGAGGCATCCGGCAGTTGGCAGTAGTAGGTAAGTAATGATTGGGGAGTTTCTGGACATATTAATATAGAGGATGGGGCTGGGGGAGGAGCCATACAGTACCCCAAAGGGGTTTTACACTAGCGGGAGCGATAGGAAAATGGGAGGGAGAGGGAGGAAGGGGGGGCTGCTCTGAGCAGCCAAAAACCTCTGAGAGGACGCCTCAGAGGCGGAAACAATTTCCTCCCTGCAGTGCTCCTGGTGGGCAGTTTTTGGGATTTTGTAGGGACTTTACAGGAGAACCATTTGGAGCTGGGATGTAAGGTAAGGATTTTATTACAATACACAGTGGGGCCAGTAGTGGGTTAAATTCATGCCCTTTAAGGAACCCAGACAAGAGTATCTTACCTTGCTGTGATCCTAAGATGCAATACTGGACATAATCTCAAATGCATCGGGGATTGCAGCGGGTAAGATGCTCCTGTTAGCTTTATTGAATATCCCTGACTATGTTTTAAGGATAACTATACTGAAAATTTAACATTTTAAAAATGGAAAGTGTCTGGGTCAGGAGGCATGATTGATTATTCCTACCTCACATATCATTTCGTTAAAGGGCATGTCCAACCCCAAAACTATAATCCCCCCCCACTACTGGCCCCATTGTGTAGTTAGTTTAATCCTTACCTCACATCCCAGCTCCATATAGTTCTCCTGTAGTCCCCCCCCAAAGTCCCAAAAACTGCCCACCAGGAGGATAGCAGAGTCCATATAGGACTCTGCCTCCTACCTGGCCTCCGGGAGAAGTTTGGCATGCGTACTGCAGCCCTTCTCCCCCTCCCTCCCCCCTCCCTCTCCCTCCCAATTAGGATTCCCTCCCCCTACCGTAAAAACTATTTCACCAGACATTGCCCCTGTCCCCCCAGCCCCAACCGCTATGTTAGTAATCTCAGAAAATGCCCAGAACATTACTTACCTTCCCTCTTGCCTCCGCCGCACAGAACTCCGGCAGCCGCGTCCGTGATTGGCTGCCGCTCAGCCAATCACAGACGCGACTGCCGGTCCCCGCCCCTCTGCTTGCATTTTCTCGCAGGCAGAGGGCCGGCAGCACGGCGAGGCAAGAGGGAAGGTAAGTAAAGTTCTGGGCATTTTCTGAGATTACTAACATAGCGGTGGGGCTGGGGGACAGGGGCAATGTCTGGTAAAAAAAAATTTTTAAGGGTGGACATACCCTTTAAAGAGCTACAGCACTTACAATTTTCACTTGCCAGGTTAGTCCTGAACTAATCTTTATAAAGATAGTGCTGAAGCCTGGATGAAGACTGCCAAATCAGTTTTCTTTGGGCAGATGCTCCTCACAGAAACTATATTGGGAGGTAGGATTAACAGGCCTATATCCCTGTCCCAAGTTCATTTTAACTGTACTTGTAAAAAACTTTATACACACGTTAGTAATCCTTTAAAACTTAAAGGACTAGTTCACTGTCAAAGTAACATTGCTATTAGGCATTAAGTGAAATGGGAGGTAAAAAGCTATGTCTTACCTACCGTTCTCTATTTAATGTACCAGGAAAGAGGAGAGAACTACACCGCAGCGTGATACACCGCTGGCTACTGACAGGTTCTGACGTTTTCCGTCTGCAAGTTAACTATAGGGCGCATGCCAGAAGCAGTCGTTACTTGTCAGAGGAGCCTGCGGTGGAGTTCTCTCTACTGGTACAGTAAGTGAAGGACGGGAGATAAGTCATAGTTAGTTTAAAAGTAATGTTCACTTTGACAGTGAACTAATCCTTTACAAAATGAAAAAAATGTCCAACAAAATGTATGTAATTATATAATAAGCTGCTCTTATAAAATAACCTATTACTTACACACAAGTATTTCATTATAAAGTTAGCCAATTCCGCCTTTACTCCATATTCCACTGAAAAAATAAATATTTTTTGGTGAAATTAAAAAGGAACATGATTAAAGTATCTGAAACAGTCTCTGTTCACTATTAAAGTAGCCCAAGACCAAGTTACCCTGTCAAAATGCTGGCAGTGTATGTTAGGATAGGTAACTCTTTTAACAGGCAAAAAGAGACAGTTACAGGATTTGATTTTCAACTTTAAAAAAAAAAGCTCTAAACTAGAAGAAGGATAATGTAGAGTTTAGTCTGTATACAATCATTTATTTTAAAAATAAATAGCAAAGCATTTTACTTACAGTAGTCGGGGAGGTCTTCTAGTTCTTTTGGATTAGGCTTTGATGATGTAATGACTGAAAAATGAGATTAAAATATTTTTATATTTTAGATCTAGAGAAAATTCTACTTTTTAAAATGTGCGAAAATTTATTTTTATTTGGAAGCTAGCGCTAGCTAGGGAGGCACACTTCTTGTACAGTGCTTTCCCATTGGTCAGGCTTTATACTCACTAAGGATGAGGGCTAAACCAGGAGAACAAGCACAAATTGAAGCTATTGTAAGGGATTCTTGCCCTGGGTAATTTAAAGGGCAATGGAAGGTAACCTTAACTGCCCTTTAAATACATTGCTTCTCTGTCAAAGGGCATGTCTACCCTTAAAAAAAAACTGATGACTTGTCAGATATCTGCCCACAACCCCAACTGCTATTTTACCAGTTTATTACATGCATCTGTAACAAGATATTTAATAAGTTCTATTCCTTTCTGGTTAAGGCGTCTGTCTCTTCCCTGTGTTCAAATAGCTTTTTTTAAGCTTGAACATGTGAGGGGAATCAGCAGGTGAACAGCAGTCAATAATTGGTTTGTATGTCAGTTGTGACAGCCTTGAATGACTGCATGGAAGGAGGGGCCAGCTTACCCTGCCAGAATGGGAAATATAGTTATCCTTATATATCTGGAATGCATATCTGTTGTATTCAATTAGATCAACTGGACTTGAAGTTTAGTTCTGAAGACGTTTCGCTAGTGATCCGGGGTCAACACCAACTGTCTGCCATGTACATGCTGTTTTGACACCTTACCCTGGGCGTTCCTATAACACCTCTTGGCCACTATCCAATCACACCCTTAACACCTGGCTGTGATATGCTAATTGGGATTTTCCAGGGTACATAATTGGCACAGATTCTTGTACAAGTCATTCTGAATTGAGAAAGCCAGTCGTATGACTAGCGAAACGTCTTCAAGAACTAAACTTCAAGTCCAGTTGATCTAATTGAATACAACCAATATACCATGACCTGGATGAATGAGAACCACACAAGCATCTGGATAGCAGTTAATAAAGTGCAAAAAATACTGTATATCAGTTGGGGTAAGGGCAGGTAACTGACAATTGAGTTTTTTTGTTTTAGGGTGAACTTGCCCTTTAAGCATAGTTCAGTCTATACCCTACTTGCCACTTACCTCTATTTATTTTATTCAGATAATCTTTGTAATACTTAATTATTTGTTCTTTTTCTAAAAATAGAAAAAAAAATCATTAAAGTGAAATTCATTTGGAACATATTAATTCTTCCCACCTCTATTTGTAAGACCGTACAGAAAATAGGAATTTTTAAAATCATTGAATTAAAAAATAATTAAATATTAAATCATGACCAAAATCTTCTAGGCACATATACATATTAGAAACACAATTTACTTACGTTCTTTCTGTCTGTAAGGAGCTATTCACTTTAATCATTTCAATTACAACTGAAAGCAGAAAAATGACAGCGAGATCAAAATAAATGTATTTCATTGAAATGTAAAACAAATCCCTATCCATGCATGCCTGCTCGAAGAAATGTCATGTGTGGGAATGTTTTAATGTGATAGATTTCTTTTTTAGACTAGTTTAAATGGAATATTTCCCCTGTTTATTACAGATGATTATTAATGAAATACATAAAATTTCTATTGACCGATAAATTGAGTATTAAAAATATAAAGAAGGGGTTCATTTAGAAAAGGTTGAATTGAGCATGCTGAAGAGTTGCAGGAAATCTTAGTAAATGTGTACAGTTACTCCGATGCACAGTATAACATGTGCAGATGTTGCTATGATTGTGCATATATTTTTTGTTCACTAATAAAGCTGAATGAATATTAACAGTCTGCATGTCATGTCTAAGGATCTCAATAAATCCATAAAAATCATTATCAAAATGAATTCTACTTACGATCATTATAAATAGTCATTGCCATCTGAAGGCCCGAAGAGAAGGCTTTTTCACTATAAAAAAAGTAAATATTTGTTGTTTAAAATAATATTTTCCTAAATACAATCAGTCAATGCCCCATACTTGACAGGTCGGACAATAGAAGGGTCTATCTGTACCATACCCAAAATTACATAAAGGGCATGTTCACCCTTACTGGCCATATGTTCAGTTTCCCTAAACCCCAACTGATCTATTCAGCACAGTTTTAATTGCATTAACAACCAGAATAATAATTGCCTCCATTTTGGCAGAGTAGCTGACTCATCTCTCCCTGCAGCAATCAAGGCTGTGACTGCTGAGATCACAACAAAAAGTGACTGCTGATTCCCCTGCTTCCTCCTCTGTACATGCTTAAGCTTATAAAAGCTTATAAAAAGCTCTGTGAGCCAAGGTGGAGGCAGATACGTTTCCAAAAGAGAAAAAAGGTGTATGGTTAAATATCTGGTTCCAAATGCATGTACGAAACTGGTAAAAATAGAATTTTTGGTTGCGGGCAGATACATGACAAGTCACAAGTTGTTTTTTTTAAGGGTGGACATGCCCTTTAATTCCAACCCAACACTGCTCTGTCCCCTCATACTCAGAACGTGATCTAACCAGCCTTGCCCATTCAGGGATAAGACTTGCAATCTATAATAGGGGAACGGGGCAAAACATCAGAACCACCCTATGCAAATTTGTGCAATTACAAAAACTGCTGTTTTTGTTCTGTTACTGTTATTATGCCAAATGGATATACAAAAAAAAGAATTTGGAAAATCTACTTAATATATAACATTCTCCTGGATTGTAATAGGATAGATAGATATGATAGATAGATAGATAGACAGATAGACAGATAGACAGATAGATAGACAGATAGATAGATAGACAGATAGAGACGACAGACAGCCAGACAGAGACAGAGAGACTGACAGACAGACAGACAGACAGACAGATAGATAGATAGATAGATAGATAGATAGATAGATAGACAGATAGATAGATAGATAGTAGATAGCAGATATATGTTAGAGATAGATAGACGATGATAGACAGACAGAGATAGAACGATAGATAGACAACAGACAGACAGACAGACAGACAGAGACAGAGATAGAGATAGATAGATAGATAGATAGATAGATAGACAGATGATAGATAGACAGACAGCTTTATATTGATTAGAGAGAACCTACTACTATAAAAAATCTATTGCAAGTAAATAGTATATTTTCTTACTGTCTGTAGCTTTTTCAAAATCATTTTCATCCTCCTTCACATTTGAACTACCTGAAAGAAAAATAATCAAAGTGTTTAAAAAAAACAAAAAATACAATCTAATATAAATGTATAAACATTATAGTTACCTTTATATAAATGAAAATTGCTTGAAAAAAGCAGAAATATGTAAATACAGAGCAGCATGTTTAACAAACAACCAGCTTCACTCTTGAATACAATCTTTCTGAACTGAACAATTACAGATGTTTTAGCAAAAAATTATTGTGACATCATACACTGTGACATCATACCTTGCTGCAACTCAGAGTGCAGTAATGTTGGATGTCAGCCAACAATTGCAAATCATACTGAATGAAAGGACATGTTTTTATTAGCATTCAATTGTAATATATAGTGCAGCATTTCGTTTAGAGCCAAGCATACTAATGCTTTTATTTTTTTTATTTGCATTCCAATCTGTAATTATCACAAATTTCAATCACTGAGTTAACAGAGCTAATAATACCAATAAAAAGGAGGCCTTCATCTGGAAAATTTATTACAAAAACAGAATTTAAAATCTCAGAAATATATAAAACCAGAGAAACATGATAACTTATCAACTTCATTTTTCCAAGCTAGATAAGCTTACAGTGTATGGCTGTTACCTAGCAACAGCTTTCATATCAACAGACTGAATCCTGCTAGCTAGCAATAACCTAACAGACACAACTTTAAACATGAAGTCCCATGTGGAAATATACATTTTAATAGAGATGTATGGTGGATCGGTACAACTACGTTTGTGCTGCACCGCCCTACATTTGTGCTGCATTTAGTTAAAATGTCCACCCCTTTTAAAACTTTTTCTGTGTAGGGCTCCCAACCCCAACCCCAGCTACCATTGTTATTTGAAGAAAAACTCCCCCAATCTCTACTACACATTACCTCTCTCCTCCGACATTCAGTCCCGGCCCTCTGCTTGAATGAAACTGCAAGCAGGGGCCGTACCGGCAGCTGCGTCTGTGATTGGCTGAGAGGCAGCCAATTACGGACGCGACTTCCGGCTGTTCTGAACGTCGGGGGAAAGAGGCAGAGTAAGTAGAGATTGGGGGAGTTTTGCTTCAAATAACTATGGAGGTTGGGAGGGAGCCCTACACTACAGAAAAGGGGTTTGGAGCTAGGGGGACGGAGAGAGAAAGGGAGGGAGAGGAGGGCTGCAGTGCACTTTCATTTTCCTATGAATGTGTATATGGACTTGGCCAGGCTCCTGGGGTCAGTTTTCTGGACTTTGGAGGGACATTACAGGAGAACCATTTGGAGCAGGGATGTAAGGTAAGGATTTTACTACACTACGCAGTGGGGCCAGCAGTGGGTTCAATTGTAGTTTTGGGGGTGGGCATAATTTTAGCTATTATAGAAAAAAAACACTTTCTCTACTAACAACTATATGGTAATATTAATTTTTTCTTTTATATGTTGTATTTTTAAACAGGAATTAATAAATACTTTTTGTGTTTTCTAGATTTTGCTGATGTGCAAAACATTTAGTGCTACTGTATACTGTATGCTTTACAAATTATTAGTATAGACAATATACCCTGACTAAGGGATGTTTCCCCGAAACGCGTTGGATGCTGGGTATCGTATGTGATTTTATGACGAGAAGGTCTGAATAAGCTTTACCATATACCGGAAGTGCGGCCTACCTGTTTGTTTTAGTAGACAATAACTAATACTAATATGCCTTTTATGAGGAGAGAAGTAGGATTTTGGATGAGTTATTTACAGCAATGCCGTGATACAATAGGAAAGAAGACCCTGCCCAAAGAGCTTACAATCTAGAGGAATGGGGGTAGACATAAGATTAATCGGTAGGCTGTAAATAAATTGACAGTCGAGTGTGATTAGCAGGTTGGATCTGGTGGGTCAGGAGAGGGTAATGTCTAGGCCAGGTTATATTTTGCCTGAAGAGGTGTTGTTTTGAGGTTGTGATTGAAGAAATTAAGGGATGGCGAATGAAGAATTAAGGGAGGAATTCCAGAGCAGGTGGTCTCTGAAGAGTCCTTAAGGCAGGCATGGGAAGGGGTGACAGGGTGGATGAGAGGAGATTAGAAGAGTGGAGGTTGGTATCTGTTAATCAGCCCTGAGATGTATGGAGGATCTGTATTGGATAGTGTTGCATGGATATAGGTGTGCGACAGGGTTCTGTGTTGGGGCAACTCCTATTTAATCTGTTTATTAATGATTTGGATGTGGGTTTTGTCAGCAAGGTTTCTGTATTTGCAGACAACATAAAACTTTGCCAACCACTAAAAGCTACAGATTATGGGCAATTGTTGCAGGTGGATCTAGATAGATTGTCACATTGGGCAGCTAAGTGGCAGACAAGATTAATTGTTGATAAATATAAGGTGATGCATTTTGGATTTAAAAGTCCTTTTCCTGCTCATACAACAAATGGCTCTGTGAATCCCTGTTGGAAAGGAACTAAAATGTGCAAGCAGTGCCAAGAGGCAGCAGATAAAGGCAGCAAGATATTTCTTGTATAAAGAGGGGTAAAGATTGAAGGGAGAAAAATATTACCCCCCTTTTTAAAAAGCACTAGTAAGACCTAATTTGAAATATGAGGTGCAGTTTTGAAATCCTGTGTACAAAAAGGATATCTTGAAAATGGAAAGGGTTCAAAGAAGGGCAACTACATTAAAGGAGAACTAAATCCATTTTTTATACTCCAGAATCTGAAAACAACCCCCCTTAAAACACCAATAAGCTATGATAATATGACTTCAGTAAATTGCATTAAAAAAATGTAAGCCTGTTAAGAACTGGATGAATTATCTGTGTGTATTGCAGTGTCAGACCACACCTCCTGCCTCAGTCACATGCTTCCTTGCTTTATCTGTCCTGTAAAAGGATTGGATAGAGATTATTAATGGGTGTGCCAACTGTAACAAGTTTCTGCCATAGCTAAAGACTGAGCATGGGCAGAACATAATGGTCGTTGACCAGACTGTGTGATATTAGAATGCTGTGATATTAAGCACAAACCATATATTATTTAGGGAATTTCCCAGCACCCCATATCAAAATGAGGTAGACACTGATTACTGGTTTTATATCAAGGTCTTCTGCCTTCTGGTTCAGTGTTGTTCTGTGGCTTTAGTTGTCCTTTAATAATAGTTTAATGATGCATTTAGGATTTAATAATCCCTGTGCCACCTACACCATAAATAACTCTGTGTTAAGTGCATCTGTAATGGAGAAAGATTTTGGGGTTCTGGTAGATAACAGACTTAGCTATAGCAAACAATGCCAAACAGCCACGGCTAGAGCTAGCAAGATATTGTCTTGTATAAAGAGGGGAATAGATTCAAGAGAGAAAATAGTATTCTCCTCTTTACAAGGCACTGGTAAGGCCTCATTTGGAATATGCGGTGCAGTTTTGGAATTCCATATACAAAGGGACATTTTGGAAATTGAAGCTGTTCAGAGAAGGGCAACTAAATTAATAAGGGGAATATGCAGGCAGATTAGACAAGTTAGGGCTGTTTACATTGAAGAAGCGACGTTTCGTGGGACATGATAACCTTATACAAATATATTAATGGGCCATACAGTGAACTCTCTGGTGCATTGTTTACTAACAGTCATATCAGGGACTCGTGGACATCCTTTAAGTTTGGAAGAAAAGAAGTTTCATCTTCAGGTTAGGAAAGGTTTCTTTACAGTGAGAACGGTGAAACTGTGGAACTGTCTTCCAGCAGATGTGGTAATGGCAAGTTCATTGAATAGTTTAAAAAAAAGCCTGGATACGTTTCTAAAACTAAAAATATTGAGAATTACTGGTATTAATGAATATAGATCTGGAAGGAAATCCCCCCCCCCCTTTTAGACTGGTTTTTTTTTTGCTTCCTCTGGATCAACTGTTAGGTAGGGTTAAAAAAAAAAAAAAAAGAGGGTGTATAGTTGGACTTGATGGACGTATGTCTTTATTCAACCTTAATTACTATGTAATAGTACTGGGGGAGCTTGAATATGAAGACAGATTGGATAAGTTACAATTATGCAAAGTAGAGAAAAGGTGATATGATCATTGTGTATCAATACATTAATGGGCCATACAATAAACTATTTGTTGCATTGTTCGTCAATAGAATATGTCAGAGGGCCCACAGATTGGAAGAAAAGAAGTTTAGTCTTTGGGATGGGTTTTTCACTGTGACAACAATAAAACTATGGAACTGTCTTCCATTGGAGTGTCTGTTTACTTAATCAATTTTTTCTAATAATAAAACATTCTGTATCGTCAAAGTCAAAGTACAGTTCCTATGGCATTTCAAAGTATAAGGAAATATCCATGTTCGAATACTGCTCCAAACACTTTTCATCTTATGTAACAGACTGTATTACTGTTCATTTAAAAATAAGTACTGTATGTAATATTAAAAATCACAAATAGGTTAGGATGACAATGACATTTAGCGTTAGTTATTTTGTCTTTTTATGACTATCTTGTTTTTTGCTACACATAACATTTTAATTCTGTAATATGTGATGTGCAGAGAAGACAGTAGTGTAGAATATATACAACATGTAATATGTAGAAACAGTTAAAGAGCATGTCACCCGCAATTTTTTTTTTTATATATGTAATCCCCATGGGCTCCCAGCCCCAACCGCCATAATTTATTTTTTTAAAAAGCCCCCCAAACTCTAATTACATCCTCTTCCTCAGTCCGCGAGTCCCGGCCCTCTGATTGCTAGAAAATGCAAGCAGAGGGCGGGACGGCAGCCGCGTCTGTGATTGGCTGAGCGCAGCCAATCACGGACGCGGCTGCCGGCAGCTCACTTCGCGGAGGAAAGAGGAGAGGTAAGACGTTTGGGAGCTTTCTAAAGGTAAAAATATTGCGGTTGGGGCTGGGAGCCCTGGGAATATACTATATAATCATTTTATGCTAGGGGGAGGAATCGGAGAGGGAGGGAGGGGAGGGAGGAGGAGGGAGAGGGATGGAGAGGGAGGGGGAGAAGAGCTGCAGTAAGATGGCAAAAATCTACCTGAGGTCCAGGAAGCAGGCAGTGTCCTATAGTGACCTGCTAGCCTCTGGTGGGCAGTTTTGGGACTTTGGGGGGGCACTACCGGAGAACCCTATGGAGCTGGATGTGAGGTAAGGATTTAACTACACTACATGGTTGGGGCCAGTATTGGGGGGATGATAGTTTTGGGGTGGACATGCCCTTTAATTAAAGGTCTGGCAAGATGTTCCACCAACACTACTACAACATATTAAAGTGTCAAATGTCAATGATTCTCTATGACATGTTAAATGACTGTGGCACTTGGGTCTATAAAAAAGACCTCCTTGGAAGGAAACACGCTAAGATTGCACAGAGCTGTAACTAATGTGTGTCTGCTGTAAGTTTAAAAGAGGGTGTGATAAAAGTAATCGGGCCATATTTATAAATGATTGCCGCAGGACATCGCAATGACAAATAGTGATATTTTCGCCTTATTATAAGAACACTTATTTTCACTTTGGGCTTTTGTGGAAATTATCGGGGGCGATGGTTGGCGATAGTTTTCGCCTTATTCATTGCGTTAAGTGTGGTATCACTGCAAAAAAAGAGAGATTGCTCTCTAGTGTAATTACAGAGCTATTTTTGTCTTTTTTAATTTAAAGCTTTTAAAATAGGTGAATTTTCGCCCTTTTGTCCCTTTTCTCCCTTTTGTTGGTTTATTTGCAGTTTACCAGAAATTTTCGCCAAACATCATTACTTACTGGAATGTTCCATTAACATGACTATTTCTTACACAGCTTTATGGTATGTTCCATATTAAGGAAACTGTTTGATAATTAGCTGCAGTTTGCTGAAATAAGTATACTAAAAAATGTGTCCAATTAATACAATTAGAGAAAATTCGCCTTTTGAGTTTTACACTATTTATTATATCTTTGGCTGAAAAAAAAAACTATAATGTGTTAGGCTATATTATAATAACAAAGATAGGTGATCAGTATTAACCAACTAACACTACTTTGAAAAACCACCAGGGAGTATTACCTATTTACCATCATATGTGCTGAGATTTTCAGCATTTAGTGCTACTTTTTAAAAAAAAAAATTATGGTTAAGGTTGCTGGGGAAAATAGCAAAAAAATAATGCCCTTTATAATATGTCCCTCAGACCCCCAATTGACTTTATTGGTAAATAAAGAAAATCGTAACCTTAAAAGCAAAATCTCAGATTAGCTGGCGTTGAAAGTGCCGCAATAAAATGCCTCTTACGGCATATAACATCGCTTGCGCGGCTGCGCTTTAACTTTCGCATTAGCCGCACAGCCGCCGCAAGGATAGAGTTTAAGTCACGCTAACGATATAAACATCGGTTAGCGGACTAAAACTCCAAAACAGGAGTGATGCTCCCCCTGGTGCATCGCCCCCTAGTGTTTTCTGATCATTGCCCGCATCTATAATCTCTAAAACAGACAATCCATCATTTTGGCTATACATAGATGCAATGGTCAGGTGACAATATGGCAATATGTTGGTTAGAAAAGCTTTGAAAGGTTCTGCAAGCTCCTGAATTGCCATATATTACCATATAACTACCCGTATATACTCGAGTATAAGCCGGGTTTTGAGTTTAAAAAGTAACCTAAAAAAACCTTGACTCGGCTTATACTCGAGTCACAAGCAACTTACGCAATCCAGAGGCAGCGCGAGTCCGGCCGGCAGTTCCCAGTAGTTCTTCGCGGTTGCGCGATGACGTCATTACGCACGCTGGCGGGTGACGTCATCGCGCAGCCGCGAAGCAGTATGGAAACTGCCGGTCCGGAATCACGGCTGCCTCTGGTTGCAGAGAGAGGAAGACTGAAGACCAGGTACGGGTAAGTGAGCGGGGGGGGACGGGGGGAGGGCGTGGGGGTATGGGGGAGGGGCTGGGGGGACAGTATGCCATGCAGACACCCACATTACCTTTTTCTATAGGTGGTTGGAAACTACAACTCCCAGCAACCAAGCATGCTGGGAGTTGTAGTTTCCAAAAAATCTACAGTGGAAAGGTATTAGGGTTACTGTATACCCTCGGCTATACTCGGGTCAATCATCTTTTTATTTTTAGTCAAAAATGGGTGCCTCGGCTTATACTCGAGGTCGGCTTATACTCGAGTAATACGGTATATTGCTGTATCACTATAACAAATGCCATCAGTGCTGCAAAAACAAACAGACTTTCCTTAAAGTGTCTGAGTTGGAGGTGGGACTAGCAGAGATGCAGATGCTCTGTTCTTTCTCTTTATGTAGAAAATTATTTTTATTTATTTATTTTGGCGGGGGGGGGGGGTTAGAGGAAGGGGAGCTTCACACTGCCAAAGTTTGCAGACTGCACCCTGTAGAATGCTAAGAGTTTCAATTGGAGCTTGCTGAGGGAAAGCCCAGCACTTATCTGAGTAGCACACAGACAGGACAATAACCTGCCCTAAGGTTGCCTGTTACATTAGTCCACCCCTTTTCACACTTCTGCCCACAAAAATACTTGATTTTGTTTGTTAAATAAATAGGGAAGTTACAATGCAGATAAAAACGCAGGCTACGTTCCCAATATAACATGTAACAGGCACACAACGCAGAGGGAAAAAAGTACTAATTTTACCATGGCATGCATTTATCTGTGCGTTTTTTATATTTTATAGCTATCTATTTATCTATCTGTCGAATGTATCCAGTAATTGTACATCGTCATGGAAGATTCTGGGCAACATAAATCCTCAATAACAATAATATAATTTGTCTGCTCGATAACAGTCCCCGACTGTGGGAGAGAGGTTTAGAACATAGAACTAATGTTAATCCATCATGAATACATTTTGTAATGGCAAAGCAAAAGAACTTATCATGGATGGAGGTATTAGAAGTACTGTCTAATTACTTTAGTTTCTTAGGTTTTGTGGGCCTGCTATTCTATTCATATAGCATGAGACTGCAAGATGCCTTCTGTTATAAGAAGGTATTTCTCCATTTTTATTCTCAGTGAAGGGCTTTTGGCCCCTCTCTCCTTATGCTTTCTGGCTGCCTTGTCTACTGTACACCCAAGTCCTACACCATAGAGCCATGAATCTGTATCTTGCACTGATGAGATCTAACAAGATCGAAACACGTCGTGTCTACAGGTCAGATCATTGGCATACTCTGGGGAACATGGGAGAAAGAAATTGCTTCTTGTTTATAGGCTTTGTGGGCAATGCTATTCATATAGCATGAGACTGCAAGATGCCTTCTGTTATAAGAAGGTGTTTTCTCTGCTTTTATACTCAGTGAAGGGTTTTTTGCTCCTGTTGGCCCCACTCTCCCTAAACTTTCTAGCTGCCTTTTCTACTGTACACCCAAGTCCTACACCATAGAACCATGAATCTGTATCTTGCATTGATGAGATCTAACAAGATCGAAACACGTTGTGTGTGCAGGTCAGATGATTGGCTCAATATATTAAGCTATATTGCATGTTATTAGCCAGCGGTTCTGGACACATGCATAAGGGACATAAAGGAGTATTTTGCATATCTCCGTTCCCTCTGGGGAGCATGGGAGTAAGAAATTACTTCTTTTTTCTTATGTTTTGTGGGCAATGCTATTCATATAGCATGAGACTGCAAGATGCCTTCTGTTATAAGAAGGTGTTTCTCCATTTTTATGCTCACCGAAGGGCTATAAGTCTGTTTAGGAATTATTTAGAAAGGCAAATTGCAGATTTTTTTTTTAGGATGTACAGCCAGTATTGAAATGTGTTTTATAAGTAACTCCTTTAATAGTCTCCGTGCAGAGATGTAACTGCCATGGGAGCAGCGCCTGCGACTGCCCACAGACCAGTGGTTCAGTAAGCGTATTAAAGATAAGAGCATTGTTAATTTCATTTATCCCACTTCAGTAGTAGGGTCAAGCAGCATGGCAGCTTCAACATATACAAACTCCAGTACTCAGTTTAGACTATTTCAATTGGGGGGTTTAATGTTTACAGGTAACCCTTTTGAAATAAAAAAAATAACAAAACTGGTATAAATGTGATACCTTTTTTGGCTAACTAAGATAATCATAGCAAGCTTTCAGAACATTCTAGTTCCTTTTTCAAGCTGATTACAATGAAGCTATGGTGCTCTCTGATATATATATATATATATATATATATATATATATATATATATATATACTAGCAAAAGTGTGCCCGTTGGTGCACAGTGGAAATTATGTGTGTATGTTTTGCTATGTGTAGTTGCAGTGCTCACAGGAACCATCAGGAAACATCCAGTGGGGCAATAATAAAATTAGTCTGAAGGTCCTAAAAAAAACCCCAACTAATCGCATCATATTAAATGAACAAACACACACTTATATCCTCCCTTACCTATACTACCTGCCAGCTAGAATATAGAGGGTCTATGTGGAATAAACCTGCAGCTCTGAGAACTGACCCAGGCAATCTTAACAGCACCTTTGGGCAATCAAAAGCAGCCCATACATATATCCGATTTTACTTTCCCGACCGAGAGCTCCCGCGACTTTAGACCAATCCTGCAAGAACCGCCTGTCTATGGCATAGAAGAATGGGAAAGGTGGTTCTGGCAAGATCAAACTTATATTGCTTGGTTGGATAAGTAAAATCGGATATATGTATAGCCACCTTAAATCCTATACAGAGTCCTGATTAACATGCAAGGTTCATATTTATTAGTATTTACCACAACAAGTTTAACTAACCTATTGGGTTAGGACTATGGGGTCAGGATACTGATTGAATATACATGTTAGGGAGAGGTGTGGATAGAGGAGCTAAAAGCTCCACACAGAGTATGAAATGAAATCGAGCCTTCTTATAACAGAAGGTACCTCATAGAATCATGTTATTATAATAGCATTGCCTTAATAATCTAACATATAAACACATATTTCTCACTTAAAGAAATGGGTGGGAACATGCAAAGTATCTTATTTATTGCCTGTGGCAAAGGCATATGTCTAGATATAATACAACCTAATGGTATAGAGCAGGCGTGTTTAACGTGAAAACCACAATTCCAAGCATTCTCTGTTTGCAGTAAGTTTTTTCTTAATATCCTGTAGCTAAGGCATCTGTCTAGATCTAATACAGCCTAAGCTTGTGACCTTTCACATGTTTGAAAAATACAAATCCCAGAATTCTCTGTTTTGCAGTTAGTGTCTTCTTAAAGTACAACTCCACCCTCAAAATAACATCATTTACAAAGAATGGCCTCTATAAAATATGTTGAGATATCATAGTTTGTCCTCTGAATTCATTACTGTATGCCTGCTGTGCTTATGGATGCCTCATGGAAACTGAGCAATTTAGAAACCTGTACTGAGCATGGGCATGCTCAGAAGAGACAGATAGGAGATTAACAATTAGTCATTGGCTGTGATGTGAACTGTCAAATCCATAACTGACAGTTATTAACTGGAAGAATCAGGAACCAAAAATAGGGGAAACAGGACATTGTGCAGGATGTCAGGTTAGACTTATATATTTCAGATTTTAAACTATTACCATTTAGGGTTTTGGGAGGTGATTTACCTGTATGTAAGTTTTCAATTTGGGGCTGGACTTGCCCTTTAATGAACTTTTCATGTTTAAAACTACAACTCCCAGCATTCCCTAACTGCACAGAATTCTGGAAAACTTAGTTTTCATACATCCTGGAATAAAGACGTTTTCCTGACTTACAGACATTAAAAGCCCACGGTCATGCTTTAGCGCTTCCTACCCAAGGGTTTGAACATGCAAATGATTCATCTGCCCTTCCCTTACATCCATAGCTATTAGACTATTGGATTAGGGAAGCATTATATGGGTCGATTGGTTGGCGCAACGTTAATGCCCGCTTTGCGGCGGAAGTGCGAGTACCAGAAGAGGCACTCATGCGGCCGTTTCAAAGTAATTTACCATAGGTTGCTCTTTACACGTAAGTATTAAACACCAACTAATAGCTGGCGATAAATACTTATGTGCCGGTGAGATTCACCTAAAATAGCATAGCCTCTGGTAAATCCCGTACGGGAGATTTACCCAGAGAGCTTGTGCCTCTGGGTGAATCTCCCTGTTAGAGTCATAAACTTTACCATATTTGCACTCACTTCCAAATACCACCTACCTGACAGTTATAATCTATAATGTCTAAAGGTTTGTGCACACATGCGATCGCCGTTACCAACGCATGACGTGTGCGAACGGCCGTTTCGGATTATATCCGTGCCGTGTACCGCGAGAACGGCCATTTTAGCCGATAAAGAGCCCATACATGGCACGATTATCGGCCGTTCGTACACATCGTGCGTCACGGCACCCGCAATCGCATGTGTGTACGAACACCAGTAATGAACCAATAGTGCCACGGATAAGTCGGCTGGAAATATGTGATGGTGTGGGGCAGCCATCTGCGACCGAGTACTAACTGACAAATGGGTCAGTTAGTAAATCATGGCCAATCATGCAGTTCCCTATGGGACCACATGATCAGTCTGTCACATGCGCTGCTGGCTGCAGCCACTGTTACTGTCATCTGTCCTGGCAGGACTCTCACACAAAGCAGATGCTCATTTGGGACACATGTATTATATGTATCCAGACAAAATGGTATTAACCTGCAGATCTGAACACAGATCCAGGCAATCCTGCCACAATGTGCAATTCAATCTGAACAGCTCCATTGGACATCCTGAGACCCTATACAGGATCCAGAGACATTAAAAGCCCACGGTCATGCTTTAGCGCTTCCTACCCAAGGGTTTGAACATGCAAATGATTCATCTGCCCTTCCCTTACATCCATAGCTATTAGACTATTGGATTAGGGAAGCATTATATGGGTCGATTGGTTGGCGCAACGTTAATGCCCGCTTTGCGGCGGAAGTGCGAGTACCAGAAGAGGCACTCATGCGGCCGTTTCAAAGTAATTTACCATAGGTTGCTCTTTACACGTAAGTATTAAACACCAACTAATAGCTGGCGATAAATACTTATGTGCCGGTGAGATTCACCTAAAATAGCATAGCCTCTGGTAAATCCCGTACGGGAGATTTACCCAGAGAGCTTGTGCCTCTGGGTGAATCTCCCTGTTAGAGTCATAAACTTTACCATATTTGCACTCACTTCCAAATACCACCTACCTGACAGTTATAATCTATAATGTCTAAAGGTTTGTGCACACATGCGATCGCCGTTACCAACGCATGACGTGTGCGAACGGCCGTTTCGGATTATATCCGTGCCGTGTACCGCGAGAACGGCCATTTTAGCCGATAAAGAGCCCATACATGGCACGATTATCGGCCGTTCGTACACATCGTGCGTCACGGCACCCGCAATCGCATGTGTGTACGAACACCAGTAATGAACCAATAGTGCCACGGATAAGTCGGCTGGAAATATGTGATGGTGTGGGGCAGCCATCTGCGACCGAGTACTAACTGACAAATGGGTCAGTTAGTAAATCATGGCCAATCATGCAGTTCCCTATGGGACCACATGATCAGTCTGTCACATGCGCTGCTGGCTGCAGCCACTGTTACTGTCATCTGTCCTGGCAGGACTCTCACACAAAGCAGATGCTCATTTGGGACACATGTATTATATGTATCCAGACAAAATGGTATTAACCTGCAGATCTGAACACAGATCCAGGCAATCCTGCCACAATGTGCAATTCAATCAGAACAGCTCCATTGGACATCCTGAGACCCTATACAGGATCCAGAATAACATGCTAGGTTCATACTTATTGGTAATTACCAAGTTCCAGATTTACAGTCACTATAGGGTTAGGAAACACAGGATTCTGATTAGCTTGACAAGTTATGAAGAGGTTTGGATAAAGGAGCTAAAAGCTCCCCACAGGGTATAAAATGAAGTAGAGCCTTCTTATAACTGAAGGTACCTGACAGCCTCATTGTGTTTAATATATTAATATTGGGGTAAAAACTGCCCATTTCTCTAAGAATGCTGGATAGTTTCAGAGACATGCAAAGTCATTTAATCATAAACAGACACTTCCTGTCTAGCAAACAGAAACTGAATTGTCTCATTACTTTCTATGGAGAGGGGAGGGGGAGTAAATGTGAGAGTCTGAAGAATTTTCTAATTGGCTAAGACTGTCACATGTTTTACAAACAGCACATAACTAGGTGTAATACAGAAACTTCCTTACACTTCCTGTCTTTTCATGGAATTTTTTTATTTGCTAACAGTGGAAGATCAAAACCTCTCATTGGATGTTAGTAAAATTCCACTTCCTTTTAGTGTCTACATGGAGACCCTGTAGAAATCCTGGAGGTGTGTCTTAACCAATCATTTTGAGATTTCCATTCAATCTTAGGGGTGTCCAGTAAAGTAAGTTTAGTTTATTAATTGTATATACATTTTTTGTAATTCAGTAGTAGATAGTAGTACTATACTTTGCACAGTGTTATTTCTTATGGTGATTTTAATTAAATAGTGCTAATTATACACATACATATGGACCTTTCCTATGTGTAATAATGCTATATACCCCCACCTAGTTAGTTGCTCCTAAAAACTCAATGCAATCTCTGTAAAAATGAAATTTATTTATTTATATAGTATATATAAGGGATATATATATATATATATATATATATATATACAAGTGGATCAAAGTGGCTGATATAAATAGTGGTAAGTTACTGAAGTGTGACTTAATAGGAATTCCATGTAATTAACTGGCCCAGTGTCTCTACAGATGTTTGTATTCCTGGCTTGGCGCAGGCATTTAGAACCCTATCAGCAGGGGGCAGATCAAGCCTTAAACATAGCTGCAACCTATGTCAGTTCATCATACATTTAATATAAAATTTAAATCCCTTCACATTGCTGAACCTCCTTATATTTTCTCTCTGATGTCCCCATATGTTCCTGCCTGTACCCTCTGCTCATCACAGAACCAGATCCTATACAGACCCCCCACACACACTGCTTCGTCTCACCATAAACTTTTCTCTCTTGTATCTCCCATCCTCTGGAATTTTATTCCCCTCTCTCTACGTCAAGAAACCTCAATTAGCAGGTTTAAATCTAGCCTTACATCCTACCTATCTGGTAACCAGCACCGTACATGATTGTTTTATTTACACCGCATTTGGCATTCACTCCAGCACTTATACCCATTCCATTGTATCTGTATGTTACCCTCCCATCTAGATTGTAAGCTCTGCAGGACAGGGACCTCCTTTCTACTTGTGGCAAAGCTCTGGCACTTCTATTTATATAATTATATAAATAATACATTTTTACTGATTTAGTTCCCTGTAGGTTTGCTGTAAAAAAACATACCCACTTTCATCATTTGAGTAATTTTTAAAACTTAGTACAGCATATTATATATTACAGAATGAAAATATTATGTGTAGCAAAAAACAAGATTCCGGTAGCCATAAAACGTAAAAATAACTAAAGCTAAATGTCATTTGATTTTTAATATTTACATACAGTACTTATTTTTAAAGGAACAGTAAGTACAGTCTTTTACATAAGATGAAAAGTGTTTGGAGCAGTATTCGAACATGGATATTTCCTTATACTTTGATAATGCCATAGGAAACTGCACTTTGACTTTGTAGACTACAGGATGTTTTATTATTAGTAAAAATTGATTAAATAAACAGACACTCCAATGGAAGACAGTTCCATAGTTTTATTGTTGTCACAGTGAAAAACCCATCCCAAAGACTAAACTTCTTTTCTTCCAATCTTAAGGGGTGTCTGAGCATTAATTTAAAAATGGGAGGTAAAAGACCTACTTCTTACCTCCCGTTGTTCAATTACTGTTGCAGTACTGTTTAACTTACCCACGAGCGTGCTCCCTCGCTTATTCACCGAATGTTTCCGGATTAAATTTTATTATAGTTTGCATGCGCGCCAAGGCATAGTTAGATTTCATCTAGAGACAGTCGGGAAAGGTCAGGTGAACATGCTGGCGGGTAAGTGCTTTGTTCCCAGGTCCTGTAAAAGTTATTTTTACCAGTATATTTTATGCATTTGTAACCAGACATTTAATAATAAGTTATTTCCCTTTCTATCAAAGGTATTTGCCTCCTCCCTCTGCTCAATGAGCTTTTTGTTAGTTTGAGTATGTGCACAGGAGGCAGCAGGTGAAATAGCTGTCAATCATTGACTGTGATGTTAGTTATATAATTTGTATAAGGGTAACTATAATATTTTATTACAGATATAAATATATTTTACATGTTGAATTCTGTTTATTCATTTTAAACTTTTTAAAAAAACTTTAAAGGCCATGTCTACCCCTTTACCTTTACCTTTCTCCTTTGCGTCATATGGTTGTCCTGCAGTGCCTTCTGAAATTCCAGGAAACTAAGGAGAAGGAGCCTCTCCCTGTGCCATAAGGTATTAAGGTATCTGCCCCTTAGAGGATTCTGGCATGCACTGTGGAGCTCTCCCCCCTTCCTCCATCCGGATCCATCAGCGCTGCCATCATTGTAGGGCCCCACCCCCCTAACCCTAAACGCCATATTAAAATCTTTAAAATCGGGCCAGAAATGTACTTACACACCTTTTTCCCTCGACTCCTTCTTAAGACCGGCAGCCGGTGCCGCCTCTTCTTATCTTCTATTCCTGAAAGATCTTAATATGAATTTTAGGGTTAGGGGGTCCCTACAATGTAATCAATTTCTTATTTTGGGGCTGGGCATGCCCTTTAAATGTTGGTAATTAAATATCCTTGTAATTTTAATTATTTAATTTGAATTCCCTATATTTTCCTAAACTTAAAATACTATTGTACTGATCCACCATCCATCTCTATTTAAATCTATACCTGAGCAACTGACTAATCTTAGCTTAAAGTTGTGTCCATAAAGTTATTGCTAGCTGGCAGGATCCACGCTGTTGTTTTAAAAGCTGTTTCTAGGTAACAGCCATACATGGTAACCTTATGATTTTTGTTGTTTTTATTTAGTATTATATGCTATGTGAAGTCACTTTCTCATTAAAAAATATGCAGACATCAATGTGATTGCTTTTTTGTTTTATGTTTATAGTATTTATTCACCTAAAAGTTACAGAAATTGTGATCTATTTTAAATAAACAGACACAATATAATATTTTTCTTTAAGGCAGGTCCCTCTCCCTAATCATAAGAGTAAATGATAGTCGAAAACTGGGTGATTAGAAAATGCTGCTAGGTACAAATCGGACCGGTGCTATGAATGGTATATAATAATATACAAACTTAGAACAGGTAACAAAAATACCACAGTACCATTCATTACCCAATCATATGTGGTAAGGGCACTCATGCTGCTACATAGAATTTGAGTCGTATGGACTAATAAGGTGACCTGAACGATCATAAGAGACGCAGTGGGTTAAAACATGAGCTTTATTCTTAGAAATACATAAAACCATAAATCCTGAACTAATCCCCAATTGCTAACAATATAAAAACATAGCAAAACACATTTGCAAATACAATGAAGTCGTATACTAGGCGAGCTGAAAAAGAAATGTGTCCCAACAGGTAAGTCTATACACACTATGGAAGTCAATGGATTTGTCGATGCTGATAAAAGGTAAGGTAACAGTGCTGGGATAAGTAAATATATATATATCAAAAGGCAGATGTATAAACGATCTCACCCAACTTCGTGGACCTCATAGGAGTCCCATACTCCATGTAGAGAATGTAGTGGTGAATCAAATAGTAACTCAGCTCCTGATCCTCCTAACAACGGAGAGACAGAGTCTCCACCTCCCGCTCCAAGCAGAGGTTAAATACCCTAATGGGTCATTTAATTAGTGAATCCATTCCAGACCAGATTTAAATAATCTATTACATTAGGGAAAACAAAATTTATGAAGTACTCCTCTAAGGAAATGCCAATCATTATTGTTGTTGGTTATAAGTCTTAAAAACTGGTCAGTTTTTCCAATTTTGTCTTTGAAAACCAGATCCTCACTTCTAGAGAATTTTGCACGTTTATATGCTTTTTTTAACCAACTGGATGGGTATCCTCTTTGTAAGAATCTCATCTTAAGATCTTTCGCAGCATCTACAAAATCTGCTAGTGTGGTACAGTTTCTACGTGCCCGTAGATACTGACCTACTGGTATACCCTTAAGGAGGCTAGTGGGGTGCATACTGTTGTAGGAGGGAGTTGCCTGCCGTTTGTTTTCTATACATCTCAGTATGTAATCTTTTACCTACTTTTTTGATAGTAAGATCCAAGAATGGAATTTGATCCAAACTTGATTGGTAGGTAAATTTAAGATTTAAATAATTGATGTTCATTTGGGTAAAAAAGCTCTCCCGTTCTTGGATCGAGCCGTCCCACAAGATCATCACATCATTGATGTATCTTGTCCACAAACTTATGTGGTCTGTGGCCCAGGTCAAATCCTCCTCTGCGAACAGTTGTTTCTCCCACTGGCCAAGGTACAGGCCTGCATACGTAGGCGCGCAGGCCGTACCCATGGCCATAACCCTCTTCTGATGGTAATAGCGATTTTCAAAAGTAAAATTATTGTTAGTTAAAATTATGTTTAATAGATAACATAACCAGCTTAGAATTAGCCTTATATTTCTCCCCCCTGGACAGCAAGTATTGTTGGATTGACCACATACCTAATGAAATTCCCATGTCTACCTGTATGTGATTAAATTCCCATGGCTACCAATATATAATGAAAAATCCATAGCTACCAGTATATAATGAAATTCCCATGGCTACCAGTATGTAATGAAATTCCCATGGCTAAATGTATGTGATGAAATCCCCATGGCTACCAGTATGTAATGAAATGGCTACCAGTATGTAATGAAATTCCGATGGCTACCAGTATGTGGTTAAATTACCATGGCTACCAGTATATGATGAAATTGCCAGTTTTCTGCCAGTATGTAATGAAAATCCCATGGCTTCCACTACCAGAATGTAATGGAATTCCCATGGCTTCCACTACCAGTATGTAATGAAATTCCCATGGCTACCAGTATGTAATGAAATTCCTATGGCTACCAGTATGTAATAAAATTGCCATGGATGATAGTAGATAGAGGATAAGCTAGGTTAGATTAGTTAGGTTAGTTAGGGCCCTGCTGTCTTAAAGTGTCAACCTTGAAGTGGTGGCAAGTTTACAAATTGTTTGGCCAAAACCTCTTATTCCACAGTATGGTCGGTTTGGTGTGGGGATACTATTTTAGAAGATGGGCCTTTTAATGTATTGTAAATAAATAGAGGATTGATATGCTATATTGCTATTTTCTACCCTGTGTAGAAATGTAGGGCAATGCACTCATATTAGTGGAGGCAATACTGCCTGCACTAATATAATCAGTGGATTGCCCTTTACATGGGAAGGTAATAGCCTACCTAGTATATGACAAAATTGACAGTTGTTTGCTGCTATTATGTGATGGAATATCCATGGTTACTGGTATGTGATTAAATTCCCATAGCTACCTGCATGTGATTAAATTCCCATGGCTACCTGTATGTGATTACCTGTATGTGATTAAATTTCCATGGCTACTAGTATGTAATGAAATTCCCATGGCTACCTGTATGTGATGAGATTCCCATGGCTACCAATATGTAATGAAAAATCCATGGTTACCGGTATGTGATTAAATTCCCATAGCTACCTGTATGTGATTAAATTCCCATGGCTACCTGTATGTGATGAAATGGCTACCAGTATGTAATGAAATACCCATGGCTACCAATATGTAATGAAAAATCCATGGCTACTAGTATGTAATGAAATTCCCATGGCTACCAGTATATAATGAAATGCCCATGGCTACCAATATGTAATAAAAAATCCATGGATACCAGTATGTAATGAAATTCCCATGGCTACCAGTATGTAATGAAATGGCTACCAGTATGTAATGAAATACCCATGGCTACCAATATGTAATGAAAAATCCATGGATACCAGTATGTAATGAAATTTCTATGTCTGCCCGTAGATTGAGGATAAGCTAGGTTTTATTAGTTTGGTTAGTTAGGGCCTTGCTGTCTGAAAGTGTCTACCTTGATGTGGTGGCAAGTTTACAAATTGTTTGGCCAAAACCTTTTATTCCACAGTATGGTCGGTTTGGGGTGGGGATACTATTTTAGAGGATGGGCCTTTTAATGTATTGTAAATAAATAGAGGATTGATATGTACATACAATGATAATGCCACTAGTTAAATAACTGTTTATAAATCCCCTCCCACTTCTGGACAAGCTACACCCCACATTTGGAAAAAGCACCACCCACATTCAAATAAAAAAAACATACCCGTTCCAACGGCATGTCGGGGGTGGAGCAGCATTTGGAATTTTCTTTCAGGTGCCAAAAAGTATAGAGATGGCCCTGGTATGTTTCAATCCAGACTATGGGGTATTGGTGGATGGGATTTTACAAAGACATTTTGAACAGAACCTTACTTATCAACCTAAGGCTGGGTACACACAAGGTGATTTTTTCACCAAACCGACCGATATACTGGTTGGTCGGGCCAAAAAAATCATAGCGTGATAAAGTTTGATGCCCGCCCCGGGCAAAAGGTGATTGGACACGATCACCGCCGATCGTGCGGTCACCTAAAAAAACATTGCCTGTGTGTACCCAGCCTAAAAAAAACTGGTCTTGACCTTCCTATTTGAACTGAAAATTGGAAGAAGGATAGATTACAATGAGTGGTTATAACATTGTCTAGTTGGACTAGTGTTGTTAGGGGTGTTCCCCAGGGATCCTGGGTCTGCTGCTTTTTCATTTATTGACATTTCTTCTTGAGTTGTAATTGCAGACAAATAGTTGCCATTTTCGTGTTTGTGGGTCATGGTATATCTGGTATATTCAATTAGATCAACTTGACTTAAAGTTTAGTTCTTGAAGATGTTTCGCTAGTCATCCGACTGGCTTTCTCAATTCAGAATGACTTGTACAAGAATCTGTTGGCAATTAAGTACCCTGAAAAGTCCCAATTAGCATATGACAGCCAGGTGTTAGGGGCCTTCTGATGCAAGGTGTGATTGCATTGTAGCTAAGAGGTGTTATTGAAACAGGTGTCAATAATAATAACTTCCTAAAACTAGGTACACACAGTACAGATAAAGCCCCAAAACCTTCGGATCCGACAGTGGTAGACAGGCAGTAAGTGACTCCTTCAGTCACTAAACACACACAGGCAGCCGAGGGTCAACTCAAGCCAGAGATCAAGGCAGGCCCCACATGACATGCTACGATCAGTCGACCTGATCACCCCACCATGTGACGCTAAGGTATAGGTGAGAAATCAGAACTATGAGCGGAGGTAATTGTAACATGTTGGCACATTATATTATCTGTTGGGCAGCAATGACTGCTGCCTGCTACCGGGCACATTATATTATCTGTTGGGCTGCCCAACAGATAATATAATGTGCCCAGCAGCAGGCATTGCTGCCCAACAGATAATATAATGTTCACAGCAGGCAGCAGTCATAAATAATTTATGACTGCTGCCTGCTGGGCACATTACGTATATTGTATGTGCGGCTGCTGGGCAGCAGGAAGGGCCTGGGCACATTATTATAATTATGACTGCTGTTGGGTACATTATATTATACGTGATATTATATCTGGCAGCACGGCGTCAGAGAGGGGGCAGCATTTTTCAGGTGCCAAAATGTCTAGAGACGGCCCTGCTTTCAGGTAGTTCACATGTGGATTAGTGAGAAAATTACTTTGAAAAAAGCTGCTGAAAGAAAGAAATTAAAAAAAAATCCAAACTTGCTTGATACAAACAGTAGATTTTCAATAGAAAAAGATTTTCTTTTTCTTTATCCATTTGGATGGATTTGCTTCTACCAGTTAAACCAGTTTGGGCAGGATGGTCCTGATTTCATAAGGGTGGACCCTGCCCATGTCCAACTTTTCTGTCATGGGACATTTAAGGAGTACGTGTGAAACATATTTTCTGTCTCTAAGTTATGGTTTATATAAGTTTATGGCATATTTCATTCCAAAAATAAAACATTTCAAATTTGATATATATTTATTAAATTTTTATTTAGTGAAAAAACTTTCATTCGGGCCTTCAGATGGTAGAGGCTCTTTATAAGAATTGTAGAATTTTATTTTAGTAATGATATTTTTTATTGGATTTATAGGATTGAAATCCTTTGGCATGACATGCATTCTGACAAACATTTCATACTGGCTTTATTAACGAACAAAAGATTATGCAGATAATATGATATTGTATGGGGCCTAGGAATGTGCATTGATTATCCTTTCTATGTTTGTATAAATGTTTGACCAGATCAGTAGCACTTCCGCTAAATGTAGTTGTAAATTAGCCTAATTGGAGTGCTTCCACAATTCTTGTATTGTATGTATTTATTGGGAGGCTTGGTCAAGCCTCCATGTGGTAATAGCACCCCCAACACGCCCCTTTAATGGGAGGTCCTATGCCTTTAATATAAAGCACTGGATGGCCTCTTCCCTCATTTTAAAAAGCCAAAGGGCTGAGGGGGAAGGGAGAGAGCCTGTTATATGGATCCAGTGTGTAAGAATGAGAAATGCAAAAGTTTGCTAATCGTAATTGAAGTAAAAGAAATTGAAAAGGTTAGACGCTAGGACCTTCCAGACTGGGGTTACCTTGACGTGGTTGGAAGGCTTTTCATTCATGTGATCACAGTAATGTATACTAAAACCCCTTTGTTTATAAAGTATGCCAGTGTGCAGATAATATGATATTGTATGGGGCCTAGGAATGTGCATTGATTATCCTTTCTATGTTTGTAGAAACATATTATTTGCATACTTTATGCTGTGTGTGCAAAAGGAATGGTAAATGCCCTTGCAATATTTGTTGCAACTCTTCTGCATGTCCAATTATAACTTTATCTTAAGGAATCTCTTTTTTTTACATTTACATAACGAAAATGTACATGACATTTGTTCTAAGTAGACCCCCCCCAAACCCTGAAAGTGTAATAATCAAAACCCTCTCAAGTACTGCTACACGCAGCTTTTCAACCCAGTGTCTGCTGCCCCCTTCATGTGCTCTTAATGTTGTGTGAGATCAGAGAAATCTGCACATGGAGTTTACCCCTGAAGAGCCAGGAGATCCACTGCAGGGGCGGGGACCATCTGGCTGAATGACTGCTTGTAGAAGAACCTGAGAGGGGTGTGAGTATTATGGTTTAATGGTTTGGGGATGCTTTACTTGTAGTGCAAATTTCATTTTGGGGTTGACATCCCCTATAACGATCACCTGTAATTAACAGGGGATTTATTTCCCTAGAAACCTACCTAAAAATTACATTAAAACGGGAAATTTCTAGGAACAGAGTCAGTGCATGAATATAATTAAATTTTTACCCTTCAATTAAAATTACATTCATTTTTTTCTGTCAATTTTTGTGTTTTGTTTTCTCCAGTTGTAACTGAAATAAAATTCACAGACAGAAAGTACCAGTAAGTAGTTTGGAAATGGTTCACTGAACAGTAACAACTTTTAAAGGGGAACTGTGGTCACAAAAATGACTTTAGGTAAATTGATAGGAATTGCTCTCCTGAGAATTTAATTTTCATTATTTATTTTGCATAGTTTTGAAGATATTTACATTTTTGTGTGTGATATGGCAGCAACATCACCAGGTCCCCTGCTCTTCCTGCTTCCTACTCTAAAACCATGTCAGTGGATGTCAATTTGCCCTGTGTCTCCTCCTCCCCTTGTATCCCCCATACTCTTGCAAGCCCCCCCTGGTCCCTCCCACTCATGGACCCCATGGCCCCTCCATTTGCAGGCCCCCCTTGGCCCCTTCCCTTACAACCTCATGTGGCCCTTCCCACTCGTGGGTCCGTGGCCCCACCCACTCGGGGATGCCGTGGTCCTGCCCACTCACTGGTGCTGTGCCCCCCCCTTTAGAAAAGTGTGTGAAAACAGCCTTTTCAGGCACAGTGAGAAAAGGCTGTTTTCACACAGTGTGAGTTTACGGCTGTAGATTCCCTTACCTTCTCTGTGGGGATCTTCACACAGCAGGGAGGCTGAGGGACTTCCTGTCTCCTTGCCTGTGACTGAAGTCTGAGGCTGTGTTCCCCGGCAGCGAGGTGGAGGAGCAGCCTTAGGAATATCACATGTCAGCCTCCCACCCATTAACTTTCTGGTCAGTAATTTCTTTATATCTTGGGCTGTGGAGCACGTAGATGGTTGATGGCTCGTTTTAAAGGTAGGAAACTGGCCTTTCATTTAAACTCAACTGTTTGGAGACTACAGTTTCCCTTTATCTTTACTATTGTTTTTACGAAAAAAACAAGCAATTAAGTTTAAATCTGGATAAACTGAATTCAGGCAAGTGCAAAGTAAGGCTGGGTACACACAGGGAAACTATTTGTCCCGACCAAGCATTTGCTACTGGTTTGGCATTTAGCCTGTGGAATGCTGTAAAAATCTTTTTAAAGATATAGCTTTCCTAAAAGCTTCCATGGAAGCATGGTAAATTCCCAGAAGTCTTTGCTGCTTATTTGCATATTCGCTACTATCGAGTGCTCGGCCACAACAAATGAATGTTGGTCGCGGCAATAGTGGCCGCAGACGACAGTTTGCGCAACTGATTGTGCAGTTCCATAGCAAACCGCACAATCAGCCATGATTTACCAACAGGGACGATCATCCCATCACGATGAATGGGTGACTGAGCTTGGTCGCAGCCGCTGCATCCACACCATGAGAGATATTTCTGGCTGACCAACCAATACACGTCACAATCTCAAGGTGTGTATCCAGCCTAAGGCTTATACCTAGTTTGGTGCTGCTGACTGAGAACCCAAAATGCCAGGTCCTCTCTCCCGGCAGAACAGATAGTCCTTTGCAGACTTACCTTTGAGGTGCCTTCTAATGGGAGGACCAGATCTTAACCATATGTTAAAATAAAAGTTCAGTGGAAAATATCATTATTTTTAAAATTATTAGTTTATATTGTACATACCTTGTTATTCTACATATTCTCTTTCATTTTGAAAAATCAGAATTTATACTCTTTGTTATTTTCTGCTGTTGACGTTAGTGACATTTCAGGTTCTGTAAAGGTACTTCTTCTTCCCAGAATCCACATTTCTTTGGAATTTCTACTTATTGGCTGTTGAATGGGTCAAACATGCTCAGATCTCTACTGAGCAACTGAATCAACCCAGGCACTGGGTCAAGGACAAAACCATAACTTTCTCTACTAGGGGTCCTGCAAACAGGAAGTCAGTATTTCGGAAGCATTTATTTATACACAGACAATATTCTGAATGGGCAGGGTAAGGTCATTAGGATGGAAAAATACTGCTCTTTTTTCTTATAAGCATATGTATTTGCACTGAACTTCCCCTTTAAGAACAACAAACTAACATAATGTACATACAGCTGGTAACTTTGCAACAAGAGATGTACAACATATTTTGTGTACTGTATATACTCGAGTATAAACCGTCCTGAGTATAAACCGAGGTACCTAGTTTTAGGTAAAAAAGGAGGAAAACCACACTGACTCGAGTATAAACCGAGGGGGTAGTATTTGCCACTAAAGATGTTTGGAAACTACAACTCCCAGCATGCCTCTGCACATCATCCGGATGTGCAGAGGCTGTGGAGCGAGGATGCGGATCGCGCAGCTGCCGGACAAGGTAGGGGAAACATTGACTCGAGTATAAACCGAGGTAAGATTTTCAGGCTTTTTTTAAAGCCTGAAAACCTCTGTTTATACTCGAGTATATACGGTGAGCTGTGCTGTTCTTTTGCATATAGCTGTGCTGTCCAAGTTTTTTGGGCTTAGTTTAGGGGGGCCTTTACCTAACTTTAAACTTAAAAAATGTTTACCTCTACAATACGCCTTCCGTTTTTTTGTTTTTCAAAATTCCATATATTATTTTAAATTTTGTATACCTAGCAGGTTTTCAAATAACATTTGTAAGGATGTGGCTTAAAGAAGCTAGAAAATAATTTTAGTAGAAACAAGCTTTGCCCTCATCCATAGAAAAAGTATCACAGTACTCTCTTATTTTTTACATCTATATATTGGACTAAAACGGCACTACAATACTTTCTATACTATGTGTACCATTCTAAACTCTAAGCACTACTAGCTGTATAGCTTAAAGGACAACTCCCACCTCATAGAAACCATCTTTTAGAAGGAATTGCCTCTTTAAAATATGTTGAATATATCATAGTTTTGTCCAATGAATTCATTACTGTCATGCCTGCTATGCTTCTAGATGCCTCATGGAAACTGAGCAATTTAGAACCTTACTGAGCCTGTACACTGGAGCCTGTACTGAGCATGGGCAAAATCCTTGTGTGTTCTTTTTAATTTTTGATTGTTTTTAAACATACTGTTATATATTATATATAATATAATATATATATATAATATTATATAAGGAAAAAATAGACAAATGTGGGTAGCACTCCTGGGTCTTGAGTAAAACATTTAAATTTATTAAGTGCAAAACGCCAACATCAACGCGTTTCGGCTCGCCGCCATCTTGGCCGTCATCAGGATGTGAATGTCAAACAACAGGTAACGTGATTTAAAGTGCCAAAGTGAAACCGCCCTCCTTCTACTTACTACATGAACACTACCCTCCGTGCTAGTGATATGGACTCCTCCCCGTGTTATAGTTAGTTAGTCGTGCGTCCGTCATGAAAGTGCTGGCTCCTTCTATGCTGGTGGGAGTAGAAAGGGCTATAAGCCCGTGATACAATGTTTTAAAAATACTAAAATTACTAAAATTTCTGTGAACTATTAATAAATATTAAAAGTGCTAGAAATTTTTTGGTGTTAAAAAATGCATACTCCGTAGAGATTAATGCCAGTGGCCTAAGTGCTAAACTATCACAATGTAAAAAATGAATAAACCTCTCTGAATGAGTGGAACTCTATACCGAATAAAATATATCGGGTGACCTACTTTCTATTATCGAACTCTACACTTGTAATCTTCATTCTGATAAGGGTGTTTTGTCCCGATACCCTCTATATCTTTCTCCCTAGAGGGTGTGCGGCTCCGCCGCCGGTAAAATACATGATATGATGGTGAGATGGGGAGACTAGAGCAATCAGCAGGTTGTTAATTGCATACAATGAAGGTTTCCCCCTCCTGTCAAAATCCTAAAAAATCTACATTGGTGGTGGGACTTATAGGTAAGGAACAAAAATATATACTGGAAATGATCACCCATACGGTCCCTCAGCTGGATACGGTACTATTCTACTCGTGTCCTATTGTACAGATGCACTATAGGAAAATTACTCTGTTATCAAAAATCAACTGTTATAGAAATATACTATTGTAAAAAACTCTATTATGCAAAACTCTATTCTAACTCTAACTCTATTATATACTCCCAGATGCTCAGAGTTATACGGAACAACACTGATCCCAAGATAATGGAGAGCCAACTGGAAGAAATGTCACCAAATTCCTACAAAAGAGGTTATGGGAAAAAAAATATCAATGAAAACACCCAGCGAGACATTAAATCCCAGAGCAGCGTTAAACCCAGTACCCCACCAAATACCATATCTTATGCAACATTCAGCATACTCCGGGAGAGTTAAGGAAATAATTAAAAAACATTGGGAAATAGTCAGCAATGATCCCACCTTACCATTCACTGAGAACAATCCTCGATTTCTGTTTAAAGAGGAAAAATTTAAGGGACTACCTAGTTAAAACGGACATACAATTGGATCAGGACGAAATTTAAGAATAAATGGTGGCTTACCAATAGAAAGAACGGATGTTACAAATGCCCAGACTGTCTAGCCTGTAGGTCTATGATCCGGTAAAGATTTCCCACATCCCCAAACAGGGAAGAGAATTCCATCAAAGGACGATACTCATGTTTGAGCACACATGTCATTTATCTCATCCAATCCCTGCAGTAATTTTATATAGGCAAAACAACCACAACCATCAGAGAAAGACTGGCTAATCACCGCATGGCCATAAGGAAAGCTATTAACAACAAAACAGAGGGCAACGAAATCAAATTTGGCGAACAATCAGTAGCCAAACATTTCAGAGAGAAGGGACACCTTTTGCAACACTAAGATGGATGATCATAGACCACGAACCGAGATCGAAGGCATAGACCGAAATAAAGCATTATTACAACGGGAAGTTCGGTGGATCCGAAGACTGGCACCTTGCCCCCAAGGGACTCAATGAACAGTGGCTCTTAACTGGTTTTTTATAATAGAGTTTTGCATAATAGAGTTTTTTACAATATATATTTCTATAACAGTTATTTTTGATAACAGAGTAATTTTCCTATAGTGCATCTGTACATGACACAGTAGAAATGTACCGTATCCAGCTGAGGGACCGTATGGGTGATCAGCATCATTTCCAGTATATATTTTTGTTCCTTACCTATAAGTCCCACCACCAATGTAGATTTTTTAGGATTTTGACAGGAGGGGACTTCATACCTAACCTGATTGCTCTAGATCTCCCCATCTCACCATCTATATCATGTATTTACCGGCGGCGAGCCGCACCCTCCTAGGAGAAGATATAGAGGGTATCGGGACAACACCCTTATCAGAATTAGATACAAGTTAGTAGTTCGATAATAGAAATTGGTTCACCCGATATATTTTATTCAGTATAGAGTTCCACTCATCAGAGGGTTTATCTATTTTTTACATTGTGATAGTTTATGCACTTAGCCGCTGGCATAATCTCTACGGATTATGCATTGTTTTACACCAAATATATTTCTAGCACTTTAATATTTATTAATAGTTCACAGAATTTTAGTAATTTTAGTATTTTTAAACATTGTATCATGGCTTATAGCCCTTTCACTCCCACCAGCATACGAAGGAGTCCAGCACTTTCATGTGGCCAGCGACTACTATAACACGGGGAGGAGTCCATATCACTAGCACGGAGGTAGTGTTTTCATGTAGTAAGTAGAAGGAGGGCGGTTCACTTTGGCACTTTAAATCACGTACCTTTGTTGTGACATCACATCCGATGACGGCCAAGATGGCGGCCGAAACGCGTGTGATGTTGGCGTTTTGCACTTAATAAATTTAAATTGTTTTACTCAAGACCCAGGATTGCTACCACATTTGTCTATTTTCCTCGTATAATTCACGGAAGGCACCCGGCATCCTACAGCAAGAGGCGAGGAGTGCTACCTTCTCTACATACATTATATATATATATATATATATATATATATATATATATATATATATATATAAGTCCAATATCTAAGAAGGTGCACTCAAGGGGTCTATTCAATGTATTTTAATAGGCAAAAAGGCAACGTTTCGGTCCAAGTCTAGGACCTTTATCAAGCCAACCAAATAGTGAAATAACACAAGTGCTACTTATACAATTTACAATAATAAACCCCACCCACTAAACATGAAACCATCCTCATTCACATATAGCCAAAACCTGTGCAAAACAGCTTAATATTAACCCTTTAAAGTGTCCTAGTGCTCAACCTATATATGTTTCCTTGAGAGAGCCTTCACTAAATGTGTTTAGGTCAAAGTGCTAAGTGTGGTTATTAAAATATAAAGTGCATAAATATAGTGCATAAACCACAGTGTTTAAAAACTGCTAATATTAAAACTAAATAAGATAAAATACTGGTGATATACTAGTGTATCCTTAATGGATAATCATAAAATTATAAAATACTAATAAGATATACATACATCCCACTTAATATAAGACCTACCAACAGTTAATACATTTAATATAGGACCTACCTATCTTTGGGATAGTTTCTTTGCTCTGTCACCCCTTCTGGAAGAAAGGGGAATATGTTCAATGCCCATAAATTTCAAGTCATCCAATGTATGTCCGTATTCCAGAAAGTGTTTCGCTACAGGTTTTACCGTCTTGTTGTCTCTATATGCTGTATTTATAGCTGATCGATGACCGTCCATCAGTAATCTCAATGTGAGTTCTGTTTTTTCGATATACATCAGGTTGCAAGGACACCAAATAATATAAACCACATGCGTTGTCTGGCATGATATGTTGTCAAATCGTCATAAATTTATCAGTATGTGGATGTTTGAACCTTTTGCCCGTTACCATAAATCTACAAGAAATGCACTTATGGCATTTGTGACAGCCCAATTTACTGTCCTGTAGCCATGTCTTAGTCATTCTATAAGATTGCTAACCACACTTAGCACTTTGACCTAACACATTTAGTGAAGGTCTCTCTCAAGGAAACTATATATAGGTTGAGCACTAGGACCCTTTAAAGGGTTAATATTTAAGCTGTTTTGCACAGGTTTTGGCTATATGAGAATGATGGATGGTTTCATGTTTAGTGGGTGGGGTTTATTATTAGTAAATGGATAAGTAGCACTTGTGTTATTTCACTATTTGGTTGGCTTGATAAAGGTCCTAGAGTGGACCGAAACATTGCCTTTTTTGCACTATTAAAATACATTGAATAGACCCCTTGAGTGCACCTTCATAGATATTGGACTGTTTATTGAATTTTTGGGTAGCACCAGGGCATTGAAAGGTTGGAGTGGAGTGTGCCCTGATTTTTGTTCTATTTACTATTTCTAATGGAGTGATTCACACCACCAGGAGCACCATAATACCTTTATCCTCACAGGCACAGGAACTGAACATGGAACATCTAACATATAACTAGCCACAGAGATAATGCAAGTCACAGATGCGGAGCATAAAGTACTGTGGAACAATACCACACGGACTATAATGTTAAAATCTCAATGAAAGAAATGTGCGGTGATATACCCGTCTCAAAAAAGGAAGTGGATTTTGACCTCCACTGTCTTTTTCTATCAACTATTATCGTAGCCAAAAATCCCCAGAGGTTTTTCCGAATTAAGAACATACCTACCATAGACGCTTGAATCCGGAGTTTTGCCGCAAATGGGTGGGAGTTTTGAACAGGTGTTCATTGGAACTAATGGTGTTGGTTATAGAAGAAATTTCCAGGGAGCTACAGGAAAGCCAAGGAATTGACTACAGATTTTATGACCGATTATTGTGTACCACTACAGATGATCAATATGGGGTGATACTAAACAAAATCGATACACAAGTGGAACAATCAGAAATGATTTATTGCGGTTAAAAAAAGAAAAATGAAGTGAGTGAATGAGGATTACAAGCAGCTTAAGGTGTATCGGTGTTTGTCGGGGATTCCGGAAGTGAATAGGAGGAGAGACAGAGTCGTTCAATTACCCCGTGAATTTTGGAAGATCACGCGGGACACTGACGTAAGTTCCGGTTGGTCAGACTCTGAGGCGGAAAGGAATGAGGTGGCGACCATTACCACGCGGCATGAAGGAACCGCCAGGAGGAGCGAACCGGGATCTTTCAACGGCACAACGCAAAGGTAGCCATGGGGATTTTTTAGATGGGAACCGGCACACACGAGCCTCCTCCAAGAGGGATGGACACCCAAGGCTAAAAGGTATCCTATCCACACAGAGGAGTGAAACGGATACAGATCCCACCAGCAACAATCCCGATCTTCAACCTATCAACCAGGCAACTAACGGATACAGAGGGTGGGTGTCTTGCAAAAGGTCTTCTCTCTCCTACTAAATGGTTTAACCAATTTGAAGGGATGTTGACTGCTATAAAATTAATAGAAGGTTGAATTTGAAAGATTTTTTTAGTGATACAGCAACTTCTGATAACCCATCTGATTTCAACTAAAATGAAATTTGAGCCCATTAACCAAAATGAATTCATTAAAAGTTATATACATGTTGTAAATATGGAAATCAAGGAAGCAAGTGAACAGTGTAAAATGTCAGTCTAATTGTCCAAGGATGAACAACAGGCCCTAAAGGATTTGGCAAAGGACAGTGGGATTGTTTGACCGGCTGATAAGGGGGCGGTCTAGTGATCTTAATTATTCGGATACCGCAATGAAATATTATTACAGCGCATGATACACAAGTATATATTGAACCCAAATGGATCCTACATTAAAATTCCAGGATAATATCAAACGGTTCTTGGACCAAGCGGTTTTGATGACATTATCGACTTACCAACATCTATGTCCCTATATCAAAAGTGCCTAAAATTCCAGTATTGTATACTATCCCTAAGATCATAAGGACCATATAAACCACCGGTCGTCCCATTATTTCAGCTAAGGGAGGTCTGTTGGAACCCTTGGGTAAAACCTTGATAAGCCTTGCAACCTATAATCCAACAGACGGATCATACATAAGGGATACTGGCCATTTCATTTCAAAAATAAGGAACCTTAAAATTCCAAGTGAAGGAGATGTGTGGGTTGTAACACTGGATGTGGTTAGCCTCTATACTAATATCCCACATAATGAGGGGATTCAGTGTTATAGGCTACATCAGTACGAGTAATTTTGGTCCACCTAAGAAGCAAGAATTATACTTGATGTTCTCAAGTTTGTCCTTAAATACAATTACTTTCAAGTTTGAAATAACGTTTTATTTACAGCAATCCGGTACTGCCATGGGAGCGGCCATGGCGCCAGTTTATGCTAATCTATATATGCATAAATATGACATGATAACATTTTAGCACAGTATGCTGAACACCCTTGTTTTTTATTGCAGGTATATAGACGACATTTTTTAATTTGGCTGGATGTGAAAGTGAACTTTCAAATATGGTTGAACCTTATCAACTTGAAGGTACAATTAGATTCAACCGCTAATACAGTAAAACAGATATTGAATTATTTGGACATTGCGGTAAGTGTGAAAAAATACAACATTTGAATATACACTATTTAGAAAGCCAACTGACAGAAACACACCTTTGCACTACAACATCTTCCACCCACAAGCCTTAAAAGGACTCAATTCCAGTAGCACAATTCTCTAGGGTTTCAGAAACAATTTGAATTTTGATAATGTGAATTCAACTCAAGAAATGAACTGAGATTTTTACAAAGAGGTTATCCTCCTAATCTTAGATCAAGCAATGCAGAAGCAAGAAGGAAAGTTGTAAAAGACCTTATACCTGACACCCATAGGAAAAAGAACCTTTCATTTGCAGTAACAAATTACACCTCTAGGCCTAAGGTTCGAAAGAGCCTTGTTGAAAATTGGCGTATCCTTAAGGCTGACATGGTGCTTAAATTGAAGTTACCCCGGAACGACCTACAATAGGTTTTAAAGGGTATGTCTATTCACCAAAATCAAAAATTTTTTTTTTCATTATAAGGTGTACCCATCCCCAGAATCCTTTTCCGCCTTCTTTTGAAAAATTCCATTCCCTACCTTTGCAGCGTCTCTAGAAGTTCTATTCATTTTGGGGGTGTGGGCCTTAGCTGTGCTGGATAAGGAAGTGAGCTGATTACTAATAATAAAGTCATACATAAGTTTGCCATTTCTGTGGCTGGGGAGTGTGTGTGGTGTCTGGGGGTGTGTGTGTGTGTGTGTGTGTGTGTGTGTGTGTGTGTGTGTGTGTGTGTTGTGTGTGTGTGTGTGTGTGTGTGTGGTGTGTGTGTGTGTGTGTGGTGTGTGTGTGTGTGTGGTGTGTGTGTGTGTGTGTGTGTGTGTGTGTTGTGTGTGTGTGTGTGTGTGTGTGTTGTGTGTGTGACCCGAGACCTACAATCCCATCCGGAACGGGTTTCCGTTTTAATATCCCTCACCGGGCAGGGCGACGATCCGACGCAGCAATGGCTGGATCTGCGCATGTGCGTATGGTGCGCACGTCGGACTGCTGCTATTGGGAAGGCAGCAACATGATATTCAATGTGCCAAGCGGATCTTACAGCACATACATCGGACAACAAGGGCACACAGACAAAATCCATAAAAGGTATCATGCTATTTAAATGGGCTCTTTTACTTTAAGGCAATGTTAATTTTTTCAGTGGACATCCCTTTAAAAACGACCACGCAATTTACATGATCTTTTGGTCAACACGATCCGATACAATCTTATAGAATACTAAGACATGGCTACAGGACAGTAAATCGGGCTGTCCACAAATCCATATTGGCATTTCTTGTAGATTTATGGTAACGGGCAAAGGTTTCAAACATCCACATACTGATAATTTATGATGATTAGACAACATATCACTTGCCAGACAACGCATGTGGTTTTAATTATTTGGTGTCCTTGCAACCTGATGTACAGGGCCGGATTATCCACAAGGCACCCGAGGCAAGTGCCTATTATTATCTGTATTAAATGCGTACAGTCAATATTGGCAATTAACATGTAATTCTATTCTAATCTTTATCCTGCTTGCCATGATAGCTCGTGCCGTGCGTTGCGTGCGCCGCGTTTGTTTGAACTGTTAGTAATTTGATTGACTGGCCGCTGACATTCCAATCCAATCAGGACTCAGGAGGCGAGGACTCGGGAGTGTACAGTATCATTGGTGGTTCAGTTACTTCTGGGCGGGCGGCTGGCGGCGCGCTGCGCACCATCACTGATGTTGCGCCTGCGTGCCGTGCGTAAGAAGAGACGGACTGCTGTGGCGCACAGCCTGGAGAGGAGAAGAGGCGTGCCGCGTAACCCAAGTCCCGACTCCCGAGTGTGACAGTGAGAAGAACTCAGACAAGTGACAAAGACAACACACAAAGTAAGTAAAACTTCCAAACTTACTTTAGAGAAACAGTCACACAGACGCTAGTGGTAGCATGGGTCCCAGCACTCATGGATCTCCAAGGATAAAGCGTTGCTATGAAGGCCACACTGCAAAAACTGATCTCCATTCACCTGGTATGCAGGGCAGGAGAAGGAATCAAGGTACACTGCTATCTTTATGTTTCAGGATCTTCATAGGGCTCTATGGGCTGCACCCCCTGTATTGCAGGACTGGCTTCACATGTCCAGGGGTTACTGAGATTTCATCACTACTTTTCTACCTCTCCAACCAACCCACCTGACCTTTATTTAGTCCTGTTTTGGGGGGGGGGTTTGGGGGGTGGTTCTTTTATTGAGTTTTTTCTTGCAGTGGGGTTTACTTGGGGGTAGGAGGTGGGGGTGGGGAGTGTGGTTTTTTTTTTTTTGGTTTTTTTTTGTTCCTGCTGCGTCTTTTCCCCTCCCCCCCACATGCTAACACCCTGGTGCTAATCCTCTGCTGCTTATGGCTGGAATTTTGTCTGACTATTTTATGTATTAATATTATACTTAAAAGCTTATTCTTTAAACTGCATTGGTGGTAAAAGTGAGCGGTAGGGAGTGTGGAGTGGGATAAGGGGATGGGAACTGTCCCTTCGGACTGTTTCGTGTGATTTTCTGTCCCTACTGTCTCAGACTGGACAGTCACTAATAAATCACGGGTAGAAATCATGGGGCCCCCACATCAAACTAAAATAGGACCCCTTCTGCTAAGTTTACAGCGCTCCAGCATAGCACCCACTGTGGCTGCACCTGTGGGAGGAGGGTGGGCGTTGGGGTCCCATTGGCTCTGGTTGTTCCCCTGGTGGTTTCTCACTGCTTAGTGTTTTCTATGAATTTAGAATCTTCATTCGCGCACCGTGTGTCGTTAACATTTTGAAGGAACTAACTACTTGCCATGGAGGATATAGTTTTAATGCTGTTTGTGCAAATACAATTACTATTCGTATTGTCCCTTTTTGATGCTGCCCTAATTGGCAGTTTTTATGACCATTTTCCACAGTGTGTATTTTATAACTGAATCAATCTGTGATCGGTCCATTCAACAAATCATAGACCCAACTGAACTAACTGTCTACTTTCATCAGTGAAATGGCTGGGGTAGGGTATGGGGGGGGGGTAATGGGAAGAGCACATCCTGGGTGCTATGATAGGGGGGGAAGCAGAGCACCATCATGGCCCGATGCTGAGTGTCACAGTACTCACAGTGAGACAACAAAGTAAGTAAACTTCTGAACTTCTCTTACAGAACAGACAGTGTGTATTTTCTTAACTGAATCGGTGATCCATTCCACACATCATGATGACCCAACTACATTAAAGTAGTAGTTGAACTAGACCTACTCCTTTCATCAGTGAATGGGGTAGGGTATGGTAGAGGGAATGGGGTTGGGGTGGGGGTGGGGGGTTAATGGGAAGAGCAACAATCATGGGTGCTATCATAGGGGGGAAGAGCACATCAATGGGTCATACATAATCATGGGTGCTATCATGGGGGGGAGGCTTAGTGCAAATGTGCAATCACAATTGGTTGGGTCATCATCATGGGTGCCATCAAACAAATTGTTTAATTATATATAGAGAAGCCAGTTTTGCTGTACAAGTATGGTTTGCTTCACCAGTGTTATAGTCATTATGGTTGGGTATAAGTTTGGACTAGATGGGACGTATGTCTTTAACAACCTCCAATACTATGTTACTATGTAACCGGTTATACAGACATTATGGGTAGGGTATAAAGGCTGGACTAGATGGACGTATGTCTTTATACAACCTCCAATACTATGTTACTATGTAACTGTTATCCAGACATTATGGGTAGGTATAAGGTTGGACTAGATGGAGACGTATGTCTTTATACAACCAATACAATACTTCTTACATATTCACTGCATAGAGATTAATTAGACTGAAAACCAACAGTAGGGATCTTATGGGAAACTTCATACTGTTGGTTTTCAATTTAATTAAAGGTAATCTCCATTCCCCTTCCCAAAAGGACTTAACTTACTTTTGTCAGTTCATGTATAGAAATGCACATCTGTGGGATATATGCTTGGGGCATCTATATGTTTGCTCTAGGTGATGTGGCAAAGATGTTTTGTATTGTATGTTTGCTCTTCAGTATAATATATAATGCTTGGGTAGTAATACATTTATATATAATTGTTTTAGGGATGATAGTAATGTACGGTGCTACTGGAGGTGTTTATATATGAGTGACATTGCTGTATGTTGTTACACATGAATAAAATTAGAATGTGTACTGCTTCTTACGCCTCTATCTGCGTCTTTACCCTGGAGCACACTCAACGCCTAGCTTTTTCCTTGCCCATTCTCTTTATTTTCTATCAAACAGAGTCACTTCGTCTTCTCAAATAGTCTGTTCTGTGAGATGTACAAAACACTTTATCTTCTGGCGCTCAGAAGCAAAAAAGAATAGGAGAGATGCTGAAAAGAAAAGAACAAGCAGCAGAAGTCAAATGCATTCTTTCTTGTCATCCCACAAGTCCAGGAAGTTCTCCAGTACAGGATCCAGTTCCTGGTAACTGAAGTCATCTAGATGAATGCTGAAGAGGGAACGTCCGAGTCCATACAGACACAAGGTAATCAAAATGATGCTGGACAGGGACCCTCGAACCTCCACTACGAAGCATCCTTCCTCCTACACAGAGAGATACAATCATTTGGAAATATCTGAACCTATTTTCAGTGATGGATGCTGGAGATTTACCAACATAATATTCAGGATCGAATAATAGTTATTCTCCATGATCCTGCTGAGTGGGGAAGTGATGTGTCAAGAAGGTCTGCGAGAATACATTTCCCAAAATATTATAAAAAAACACTTGTACAAATTTCTCAGCATCAAGAAGAATGAATGCTGGTGTCACAAGATATCTGCAGCCCAGATTTTGTTTTTGAGAAACGAAAGGAATACGCAGTTCACTCCCCCCCCGTGACTGGCTTATATATTCAGAATCACCAGGGAATGTTTTCCTGTGTACCTTGCAAAGTTTTAACGGTCCTTCTTCATATGCCCTTACCTCATCAGGATTCAGTGACTGGAAGAATGCGAGTGCACGCATTATGGAACATTGAAAAACTCTCCATTGAGCATCGTGCATCTGTTTTTAAGTTCATGCAAAGGGCAAAGTAAGTTGTCGATCGATCATGCCCTGGTCACACAACACAAATGAACAAAAGTACTGGAGAGAAGTTTTAAGGCTGTTGTCGCTGTTGTAACAAGTTTCTTGGACACGGGGATACCTTTTTCTTGGGAAATGATGAGATATTTGGATCACCACAAAATGGAGTCTTTCTTGGATGCTTAGAACTCATTGCCCAATTTGATCCATTTCTCCATGACACATTCAAAGTATGGAGGATCAGGGAGAGGTGTAAGTAATTATATGTCTTCAACTACAGTTAACGAGTTTATAGAACTTATGGGAGGAAAGTTGTTGACACAATTAAAAAGAGCTGGATGATGCAAAGTATTTTTCTGTTATTGTTGACTCCCACTCCTGATTCTAAGTCCCATAGACCACTTGCCATTATAAATAATACGCTACGTTAACAAAGACGTCCCTGTGAGAGATTTTGGGGTTTGTTCCCATCCACTCACACCACTGGAGAACACCTAGAAAGCACATTGCTAACAGTGCTTGCTGACAAAAAATTGACATTCAGCATTGTCGAGGTCAAGTTACGACAATGCCAAGTAATATGTCTGGGAATACAATGGCCTTGCAAGCAAGATTTCGCAATCTTACCCTTTGTGCTGATTATGTGCCTTGCTCTGCCCACTCTCTAAACCTAGTGGGAACATGTGCTGGCTGAATGCTGCCTTAATGCAGTGTCATTTTTTAATTTTTTGGAAAAGCTTTACACTTTTTTTCTCAGGTTCCACTCATAGTGGGAAATACTAAAAATCAACTGAACAAAGCCTCTCTGGAACCTCTCACTGAAGCACTTGTCATCCACAAGATGGGCTGCCCGCTCGGATGCTACAAAAGCACTACAACAAAGGTTTTCCACAAGTAATGAAGCATCACTGAATGAGTTTAAGGACTTCTGGAAACCAAGCATCAGTTCGACATGAGTCCAGTGCACATCAGATCATTTAAATAAGTTTGAGACAGTGATCATGCTTGTTGTATGGGAAACATACTTGACAGACTGCATGCCACTAGTAAAAGTTTACAGAGTACACAAGATCTGCCTAAATAAGTTGTAATTTTGTACAGATCTTTAAATTGACTATGTTCAAAAATGCGAGATTCCTTTGACACCTTGGGAAGCTAAAGCCAAGGAATTAACACTGATCAGGTGTATTCCTGCAGCAAAAAAAAACGTGAAAGAAAAAGCAAACATTCCATGAGATCCAAAATGCTGATCAAGGTTTACCCCAAAAAAAATTCTCTTTGACACTTTCAACAATTTATAATAATACAGTCTTTTTTTCTGGTTCATCTCAGGAAACGTAATAGCTTATGAACATTCTCAATAAGCGTTTTGAAATACTTAACAATGAACCCACCACTCCTTGCCACTGGATGGATTTACGTATTTCGGCAGATATTTAAAGCAAACAACTAGACCAAAATGATCTTGAGGATACTTTTACTGAGGAATTTATTCAGTTTTTCTTCTTTAACATCAAAAGATCATTGAAAAGCCCATGGCCATGCTGCATTTTTATTCCCATGACCTTCACAAACCTTCCCAATGTAGAAACAATGATGCTGCGTGTTTTTCCTGTGTATGCCTGTTGCCAATGCTAGTGGAGAGAGGTCTTTTTCATGCCTTAAAAGAATTAAAAATGAGAGAGAACAACTATGGGACGGATCGTTTATCAGCATTGTCGTTGCTGGCTGTGGAATCAGATCTTGTACAACAACTAAACTTTGATGACATTGTTGATACGTTTGCAAAGGCCAAATCACGTAAAGTAAGATATAATGTGCCCAAGTCTCTGTAGTATCCATATATTTTAGAGCTTAGTATTTCCAATCTCTTCTTTATTCACCTACTTTTGCACTACTTGTCCTTAAAGAAAGATTTGTTTTAATTTGAGTGTTTTCCATTCAATGTTGTATTGTCCCTAAAACCCTATAATCAGACTGTGTGATATGAATTGTAGGCTAGTAAGATAAAGAAGTTTCACTTCATAGTTAAAAAGAAGTTGCTTTAATAGATAGCACTAGGTTTAATTTAGTTTTAGCTATTGCAATTTACTTTGTGTGTCATATATTTAATTGTTTATTGTTTTTGTTTATATAAGTGGTTTCCAAATGTTTGTATTCTACCTACATATCTCTTATAACAGTGTAATAAGAGATTGTAGGCTAGTAATTAAGGAGTTTGACACTTTATTTAAAAGAAGCTGCTATAAATTATAGCACTAGAAGTTAATATAGTCTTTATAATGTTTAGAGTTTGATGGCTCTACTTGTTGTGGTCAATTATTTATTTGTTTATATTGTGTCTTTTAAGTGTTTCCAATGTTTTGTATTCTAACCTACATCTCTACTATCAGACAGTTATTTTAAAATAAGAAGAAATTTGTGCTAGTAAAGTTAAGGTTTTGCACTTAATTTAAAAGAAGCTGCTATCAATATATAGCACTAGAAAAATATAAATTTTATATGTTAGAGTTTATTTGCTCTTTATTTTGTGGTCAAGTTATTATGTTTGTTAAATGATTTTTAAATAAATGAGTACACAAATACTTGCACATCTGGCTTTTACACATTACTTTTACAAATAACATGACCAGTTATATGTGGACATTTGTGTAATGAACGAATGGGGTCGGGGGGGGCCGCTTGTGCTTTTCAAACTTTTTTTTCTTGTTGGAGTGTCATCTGACTTGTCCTTGGGCCCCATTTGGTCTTAATCCCGGCTCTCTGTATGTATATCGGAAAAACCAACTCCACATTGAGATAATACGGATGGACGGTCAATCGATCATCTATAACTCACAAAGGCGTATAGAGACAACAAGACTTAAAAAAACCTGTAAGCGCAACACTTTCTGGAATACGGACAAAATACATTGGGATTACTTTAAATTTAATGGTCATTGAACATCTTCCCCTTCTTCCAAAGAGCGGGTGACAGAGCAAAGAAATCTATCCCCAAGAGAGCGTTCTGGATTAAGTACCTTAACAGGGGATGTTCCACACCTGAAAAATATTAACATGCCGCCCTAAAGTAAAAAAGAGCCCATTTAAATATGCGGAATGATACCTTTTAATGGATTTTGTCCCTGTTGTGTGCCCTATTTTTTGTACGATGTGATGTGCTGTAAGACCCCGACACCCCCGCTTGGCAGCATTGATATTCATGTTGCTCGCCTTCGCCAATACAGGCAGTCCGCACGTGCGCGCCATCTCCGCACATGCACGATCCACCAACCCATTACTGCGTCGGACTCGTCCCCCCCCCCCCCCCCGACCCTGCCGCCCGCTTATGGATTAAAAACGGAACTCCCGTTCCAGGTCTCAGGGTACACCCACACACACCCACACAACACCACACACACACCACACACACACACCCTCCCACACACACACACACACACAAGAGCACACACACACACCGGTGGGACACACAACACAACCCACACGACACATAACCTCACTACACACACACACACCACACACAATCACACACTAACAAACGCACAACACACACACACACACACCAACCACGACACACACACACACTCCAGCACACACACACACACAACACACTCCCTGCCTTCCCCCAGCCACATAAATGGCTCTTACGTGGATTGGATATTTAGACCTCTTGGGTCATCTCCACACACTCCTCCCTGCTTCCCCCAGCCACAGAAATGGCTCTTACTTCTGGATTGGATTTTAGATCTTGGGTCTTATCTACACACACTCTCCCTGGTCCCCCAATCCACCGAAATTGCTCTTACGTCTGGATTGGATATTTAGATCTTGGGTCATCTCTACACACACTCTCCTGCTTCCCCCAGCCACAGAATGGCCTCTACGTCTGGATGGATAGTTAGATCTTGGGTCTATCTACACAGCACCTCCCTGCTTCCCCCAGCCCAGAATGGCTCTTACGTCGGATTGGATCTTTTAGATCTTGGGGGTCTATCTACACACCTCTCCCTTGCTTCCCCCAGCCACAGAAATGGCTCTTACGTCTGGATTGGATTATTTTTAGATCTTGGGTCTATCTACACCCAACCTCCCTGCTTCCTCCCCCAGCCAACAGAAATGGCACACTTTATTTCTGAACTCTCTCCTTTGTCTCTGCCAGCATTGTCTGTTTTACTACAAGTGTCTGACAATGCAAGGAGAGATCTGTTTACATAAAAGCACATAGGTCAAGTGGGCGGGACCAAACCGCATGGTAAGAGCCTCTTTAGTAAAGCATCTCACTTCCTTATCCAGCACAGCTAAGGCCACACCCCCAAAAACATGGAACGTCTAAGAATAAGAAAAAGTGAGAAAGAAGGAAACAGAAAGGACAAAAAAAAAAAGAAAAAAAGAAGGGAAAAAAAAAGGAATCAAAAAGAAAACAAGAAAGGGGGAAAGAATAATAAAAGGAAAAGAAGAATGGAGAGCAAGGGTAGAAATAAAAAAGGAAGCGAAAGAACTATTGCCCTCATGTCCCCCTGCTGCAAAGGTAGGGAATGGAAATTTTTCAAAAGAAAGGCCAGGAAAAGGCTTCTGGGATGGGTACTACCTTAATGAAAAAATTTTTTTTTGATTTTGGTGAATAGACATACCCTTAACACTATTACATACCCAACGAACTTAATGAAGTACTGCTTCTTTAAATGCTTTCCTGACAGATATAGATATTTTCAATCACGTTTTAATTCTAACTCCTAGGCTGTATTAAATGTATTAACTTTTAGTAGTTCCTATATTAAATGTATTAAACTGTTGGTAGGTCTTATATTAGTGGGTGTATGTATCTCTTATTAGTATTTTTTAAGTTTTATTGATTATCCATAAGGGGATCCACTAGAATTAGCACCATATTTTCTTATTTTAGTTTTAATATTAGCAGTTTTTAAACACCTGTTGGGTTTATGCACGAGATTTATGCACTTTTATATTAATAACCACACTTAGTAGCAACTTTGACCTACCACATTTATTGAAGGTCTCTCTCAAGAAAACTATATATAGGTTTGAGGCAACTAGGAATTAACAGGGTTAATATTTAAGCTGTTTTGGCCCAGGTTTGGCTATCTGTGCAATGATGGATGGTTTCTGTTTGAGTGTTGGGGTTTATTATTAGTAAATTGTATAAGTAGCACTTGGGTGTTATTTCCCTATTTGGTTGGCTTGATAAAGGTCCTAGACCTTGACGCGAAACGTTGCCTTGTTTGCACTATTAAATAAAATACATTGAATAGACCCCTTGAGTGGCACCTTCTTAGATATTGACTGTTTATTGAAATTTTTTTGGGTAGCAACCAGGGGCATTGAAAGGGTGGAAGTGGAGTGTGGCCCCTTATTTTGTTCTCTTACTATATATATATATATATATATATATAATATATAATATATATATATATATATAATATATATATATATATATTATTTTCGCAATGGTCCGCACACCCACAATTTTCTTTTGGCACAACCTTGGTTCCTTTTCAAGCTAAAAATGGCCTACACATGTGTTACAATTATACCATTAAAGAGGAAGTGATCTCACCAACAGTGGACACCATATCCAACCCCATACAATGGATGAAACAGATTACATGGCAATACTACTCTCAGTACATATTAAACATACAGATACAAGTCATACAGGGAGATTCATAAAAGTTCTTATCGTTTTAAAAGTGGTGCTAATTTTGCCCCAACCAATCAATCTTCTATTAACATTTGAAAGCTAACATCTGATTGGTTTGGGGCACAATTAGCAACCATTTTTTAACGATAAAGAAACTTTTAATTGATAACCCTGATATCATTGTTCAAATCCCCCTGGTGACAGGTCCCATCTGTAAACCCACCATACTTACGTTGTTTCAATTTTAACTGCCTATCACCTTCTCTCAGGCGGTGTATTAGAGATTCTATATAACCATGAATTTTTCTTGGGATCATATGTCCTTTTTCAACATAATGTTGTGGTACTGGAAGTTTTCATATGCCTTTAGTCGTATACTTGACGATGTTGTGATATTCTAGTTTTTATCCCCTGGGTGGTTTCCCTCAAAGTATACAGTCCGCAGGACACCACAAGGGCGTAAATTAAGTATTTAAGAGTTACACGTGTAATTTCCCCCCTAAGTCTTAAGACATGGACGTTAAGGTGCATAAACACGGTTAGCCCTGTGGGACATGGGGCCACTGATCCATCCCAAGCAGGTGGAAACATGCCCATATCGCTCCCAAGCCACTTGGCAGCAGGTCTTTCTTTTTCGTCTAATACATAGAGGAAGTTAGTAGAACCCAATAGTCCATCCTCTTCTCTAAATGTCCCGGTGTTGTCCAAATTCTTCTAAACCTGGATACGCATGCTGGTTAGCAATAGCCAGTGTCCTGTTTATCACCTGCTTATGCGATTCACTCCCAGTGTATAATTTGTAATAAAGGGTTTCTTTTATACTTTTTTCTTTTCTGTTACTTACTTGACACTTTGGATTCTTACATCTTCAGGCTGCTCTATAATACCTGTCGGAATATCCCTTTCTTTGAATCTCTCCTAACCGCTCCTTATAAGCATTTCTTTGTTCTCCACATTATTTATTATCCCTGTCCACTCTTTTTAACTGACTGTCAGTATGGATTTTTTAATATGCGAGGGATAAACAACCTGATACATCAGTAATTGAATTTACAATTCAGTTTGTTTATGGTAAACCTTTGTACTAAACCTCCTCATATGAAAACCTCTACATCTAGAAAGTTTACTGTTTTGGGATCAAATGCAATAGTATATTTGAGTATTTTCATGCAATTCATTTATGGTTCTGGTGGAATTTTCCATGAGAGAACCAATGCCGCCCCGCATATGATTAAGACGCCTCTATGTAACCACGCCCACCAAACCAGACAATGTCTGGGCAAATGACGGCAACAGATAGACTAATTCTCCTCCTGCCCAGCCATGAAGGCATTGGCATATGATGGAGCGGCACTGGAAACCCATGGAGGTAAACCACGAAGCTGTAGATAATACTCGCCCAAACAAAGTAACTTTTATGTAGACTTAGTTTAAAGCATTCTCAACAGAAAATGTTATTTGTGTTCATCATATTATCACTCTTTAGAGTAACCTCTTGACCGTCATGATGTCATGCCTTTGTGGGCTGGCCCGTATACAATGAGGCCACTCTCGAGTTTACCGACCGATGTTATCAATCAACATTCACATTAAGATTCTTCATTCAACCTTTCTAAAAAATGTACATTTCATCTTTCAAATATGCTGTGTATTCTGCACAAAACGGCGCAAGGGCCCTGTCCAGGAGGGGTCTCCAAGGGCTGAACACAACCGACTATGCCAGCCACAATGGTGCGAACCAAGAGGCTGGACAGTTTAGTTTGAAAAACGGAACCAACCAATTCGGAAACGTTTGCATGTGATGCAGTTAAACACTGAATAAAGAATTATAAAAAATTCATTTTTTGTGTGCCGGAGCCCTGCGTGTTTATATATATATTATATAATATTATATATATTATATCCCCCTTATAATAAATAAATATATTTATATCTCCATACGTATTGCATTGAGTTTTTAGGACTACCAATGTGGTGGGGGATATAGGATATTACATATAAAAAAAAGGAAAGTTGTATATGTATGTGTGTACTATCTCACTGTTACCATTTAATGAACCATCAGTAATGTACACCGTATATACGAGTATACACCAACCCGAGGCTATATACCGAGGTACCAATTGTACCTGAAAAACTATAAATCACATAACATAGTAAACATAGGAACATCGTATTAAGTTGAATAAAGAAAATTCGTCCATCAAGTCCCACCTATTCACTTTTTTTTTTTTTTTTTTTTTTTATACCCTCCATAACAGTTGATCCAGAGGAACGCAAAAAACCAAAAACCCCAGCTAAAAAGGGTGGGGAAATTCCTTCCTGACTCCAAAACGGCCATCGAAAAGTATCCCTGATCAACCATGAATCTATATGTCATTAATACCAGTAATTCCTCAATATTTTTTAGTTTGTTTTAGAAAAGAAAAAAAAACTTATCCGGCCTTTTTTAAAAAAAAAAAAAAAAAGTTATTCAATGAACTTGCATTACGACCTCTGCTGGAAGACAGTTCCACAGTTTCACCGTTCTCACTGTAAGAACCTCTCCTACCTGAAGATTACTCTCTTTTTTCTTCCAACCTTAAAGGATGGTCCACGCGCCTCTGATTGACCTATAGTTGAACAATGCACCGAGAGTTTCACTGTCTGGGCCATTAATATATGTATATATTTTGTATAACCGCCCCCCCTTTTTTGCCGCTTTCATCCATGTAAACAACGCCCTAACTTTGTCTAATCTGCCTGCATATTCCCAGCCCCTCCATTCCCCTTATTAATTTAGTTGCCTTCTCTGAACTGCCTCAATTCCAAGATGTCCCCCGTTTGTATTATGGGATTCCAAAACTGGCACCGCTATTCCAAATGAGGCCTTACCAGTGCTTGTAAAGAGGCATACCCTGTTAGACCCTGGGTACAGTATACAGCTAAATACAACTATCCCTACCCTACCATATCATACCCTGGGTACAGCATACAGCTAAATACAACTATTCCTACCCTACCACCACATACCCTGGGTACAGCACACAGCTAAACACACTATTTGGTGATATGGTGATATTCAGTGATATGGGATATTCAGCGTTGGTAATATTTCGTGATATGGTGATACTCAGTGATATATATGAAATATTATGGTGATTTATAGTATATTTATTAATCCATAACACTCTAATAAGTGAAAAGGTCCTGTGCTTCCTACTGTTCTCTACACTATTACAACTGTGACAAGCTAGAGGGTAGATACAGGTTCATTAGTGCAACAAGGATTCCAGGAAAGGGTCCATGTATTTCCCTAATGGATATTCCGGTTTACACAGCGATGGGATGTTTCCCTCTAGTGACGTCAGTGCCATACAGCGGTGTCAGGTCCTTCCCCTGTGATTAAGTCCCCCCATGTCCTACAGTTCTCTCTCTCTCTCTCTCTCTCTCTCTCTCTCAGCAAAGCCTCGGCAGTTTCAGTTTGTAGTTGGATACAGGGTCAGCACCGATAGCGACAAGCAGGGTTTCACTGGGACACAGAATACTGCAGGGTAAGTGAATATCACCACACACACTGTCACATGTCACACTCACACTGCTCTCTAGGTTAAAGTGCAGGAGGTGTGAAACTCAGTTGGGCAGTTGTCTTTGTCCATAGGGATTGTAGTTTGTTTACTTCTGGATGTGCTGTAGTTTTAGGGATCAGGTAAAAAGCTACACAGGCTGTAAATAATTTGACACCCCAATGGGCAACTTATACGAGAACGGAACATACATTAATGTAGGAAACAGGAAAAGCAACTTTAAACTTGAAAGAGGTTTCTGCCAAGACATGAAGAGCATACAGCTAAATAATCATCCATAACCTATCATACCCTGTTAGACCCTGGATACAGCATACAGCTAAATAATAATTCATAACCTAGCATACCCTGTTAGACCCTGTGTACAGCATACAGCTAAATAATAACTCATAACCTAGCATACCCTGTTAGACCCTGGGTACAGCATACAGCTAAATAATAATTCATAACCTAGCATACCCTGTTAGACCTGGGTACAGCATACAGCTAAATAATAACTCATACCTAGCATACCCGGTTAGACTCTGTGTACAGCATAACAGCTAATAATAACTCATAACCTAGCATACCCTGTTAGACCCTGGGTACAGCATACAGCTAAATAATAATTCATAACCTAGCATACCCTGTTAGACCCTGGGTACAGCATACAGCTAAATAATAATTCATAACCTAGCATACCCTGTTAGACTCTGTGTACAGCATACAGCTAAATAATAACTCATAACCTAGCATACCCTGTTAGACCCTGGGTACAGCATACAGCTAAATAATAATTCATAACCTAGCATACCCTGTTAGACCTGGGTACAGCATAAGCTAAATAATAATCATAACCTAGCATACCCTGTTAGACCCTGGGTACAGCATACAGCTAAATACATAACTTCATAACCTAGCATACCCTGTTTAGAACCTGGGTACAGCAACAGCTAAATAATAATTCATAACCTGCAACCTACCCTGTTAGACCCTGGGTACAGCATACAGCTAAATAATAATTCATAACCTAGCATACCCCTGTTAGACCCTGGTACAGCATACAGCTAAATATATCATAAACCTAGCATACCCTGTTAGACCCTGTGTACAGCTACAGCTAAATAATAACTCTAACCTAGCATACCCTGTTAGACCCTGGTACAGCATACAGCTAAATAATACTCATAACCTATGCATACCCTGTTAGACCCTGGGTACAGCATACGCTAAAAATATTCATAACCTAGCATAATCTGTTAGACCCTGGGTACAGCATACAGCTAATAATAATTATAACCATAGCATAATCCTGTTAGACCCGGTACAGCATACAGCTAATAATAACTCATAACTAGCATACCCTATATAACCCTGGTACAGCATACAGCTAAATAATAAAAATTACATAACCTAGCATACCCTGTTAGACCCTGTGTATACAGCATACAGCTAAATAATAACTCATAACCTAGCATACCCTATAGTACCCTGGTACAGCATACAGCTAAATAATAATTCATAACCTATCATACTCCTGTTGACCATGGTACAGCATACAGCTAAATAATAATAATCATTAACCTAGCATACCCTGTAGACCCTGGGTACAGCATACAGCTAAATATAAACTCATAACCTAGCATACTATTGCTGTTAGACCCTTTTGGTACAGCATACAGCTATAATAATAACTCATAACTAGCATACTGTTAGAACCCTGGGAGTGACAGCATAACCATACCCTTCTAGACCATTGGGTACAGCATACAGTAATCAAATAACCAAATCCTACATACCCTGTAGACCCTTGAGTACAGCATACCTGCGTCCTACAACCAACGGCAGTACAGCTACCCTGTTAGACCCTGAGTACAGACATACAGCTAAATAATAATTCATAACTAGCTTACACTGTTAGACCCTCTGAGTACAGCATACGCTCTAAATATAATTCTAACCCAGCAACCCTGTTAGACCCTGGGAAAGATACAGCTACCCGTTGACCTGGGTACAGCATACCCTAAATAATAATTTTATAACCAGCACCCGGTTAGACCCTGGGTACAAGCATCAGTAATAATAATTCATAACTTAGCATACCCTGTTAGACCCTGGGTCAGCATACAGCTAAAATAATTCATAACCTAGCATACCCTGTTAGACCCTGTGGTTACAGCCTACAGCTAAATAATAATAATTCATAACCTAGCATACCCTGTTAGACACCTGGGTACAGCATACAGCTAAAATAATTCATAACCTAGCATACCCTGTTAGACCCTGGGTACAGCCATACAGCTAAATAATAATATCATACCAGCATACCGTGTAGACCTGGTACAGCATACAGCTAAATATAACTCATAACAAGCAACCTGTTAGACCCTGGGTACCGCATAACTACATAATAATCATAACTAGCCATACCCTGTTAGACCCTGGGACGTATAACAGCATACCCTGTTAGACCGGGTACAGCATACAGCTAAAATAAATTCATAACCTAGCATACCCTGTTAGACCCTGGGTACAGCATACAGCTAAATAATAACTTCAAACCTAGCATACCCTGTTAGACCCTGGGTACAGCTAAAGCTAAAATAATAATTCAACCTACTACATACCTGTTAGACCCGGTGTACAGCATCTACGCTAAATAATAATTCATAACCTAGCATACCCTGTTAGACCCTGGGTACAGCATACAGCTAAATAATAATCACATACCTAGCATACCCTGTTAGACCTGGGTACAGCATACAGCTAAATAATAATTCATAACCTAGCATACCCTGTTAGACCTGGGTACACGTATACAGCTAAATAATATTCATACACTAGCATACCCTGTTAGAGCCACTGGGTACAGCATACAGCTAAATAATAATATCAAACCGAGCATACCCTTTTAGACCCGGGTACGCATACATAAATAAATAACTCATAACACATAGCATACCTGTAGGACCCTGGGTACAGCATACAGCATACCTGTTAGACCTGGGGACAGAATACAGCATACCCTGTTAGACCCTGGTATCAGCATACAGCTAAATAATAATCTATAACCTAGCATACCCTGTTAGACCCTGGGTACAGCATACAGCTAATAAAATTCATAACCATACCCTATCATACCGGTTAGACCCTGGGTTACAGCATACAGCTAAACACTATTCATAACCTAGCATACCCTGTTAGACCCTGGGTATAGCTACAGCTAAATAATAATTCATAACCTTGCATACCATTACCCTGTTAGACCCTGGATACAGCATACAGCTAAATAATAATCATAACCTAGCATACCCTGTTAGACCCTGGGTACAGTAATACAAGCTAAATAATAATTCATAACCTAGCATACCCTGTTAGACCCTGGTACAGCATACAGCTTAATACAACTATCATAAACCATAGCATACCTGTTTAGACCCGGGTACAGCTACAGCTAATACAACTATTCATAACTCCAATCATAAAACTGGGTACAGCATACAGCTAAATACAAACTATCCCTACCATCATATCCTGGGTACAGCATACAGCTAAATACAACTATTCATAACCTAGCTTACCCTTGTTAGACCCTGGGTACAGGATACAGCTAAATACAACTAGCCCTACCCTACCATATCATACCCGTGGTACAGCATACAGCTAAATAACAACTCATCCCTACACATTCATACCCTGGTACAGGATACAGCAAATACAACTGTCCCTACCCTACCATATGATACCCTGGGTAAGCATCAGCTAAATACAACTATCCCTCACAATCATACCCTGGGTACAGCATACAGCTAAATACAAACTATCCTACCATATCATATCCTGGGTACAGCCTACAGCTAAATACAACTATTCATAACCTAGCATACCATGTTAGACCCTGGGTACAGTATACCAATGCTAATACTACTATTCATAACCTAGCATACCTGTTAGACCCGGGTACAGTATACAGCTAAATACAAACTATCACATTACCCTACCATATCATACCCGAAGGGAGAACCACTGGTAACATACGGCTAAATACAACTATAGTCCTCCTACCCTACCACCACATACCCTGGGTACAGCACACAGCTAAACACAACTATCCCTACACTACCATATCATACACTGGATACAGAATATAGCTAAATACAACTATCCCTACCCTATCATATCATACCCTGGGTACAGCATACAGCTAAATACAACTATTCATAACCTACCATATCATACCCTGGATACAGCATACAGCTTAATACAACTTTTCCGTCCCTACCATATCATACCCTAGGTACATCATACAGATAAATACAACTATTCCTACCCTACCCTACCACCCATACCCTGGGTACAGCATACAGCTAAATACAACTAATTATACCCTACCATATCATACCCTGGGTACAGCATACAGCTAAATACAACTATCCCTACCCACTATATCATACCATGGGAATAGTATGCAGCTGTACAGCTAAATACAACCATCCCTACCCTACCATATCATACCCTTGGTACAGCATACAGCTAAATACATTTGCTGGTATGCTGTACCAAGGGTATGATATGGTAGGGTAGGGATGGTTGTATTTAGCTGTACAGCTGCATACTATTCCCATGGTATGATATAGTGGGTAGGGATAGTTGTATTTAGCTGTATGCTGTACCCAGGGTATGATATGGTAGGGTATAATTAGTTGTATTTAGCTGTATGCTGTACCCAGGGTATGGGTGGGGGTAGGGTAGTAGGAATATGTGATATTATCGTATGATGTACTAGGGTATGATATGGTAGGGACGGAAAAGTTGTATTAAGCTGTATGCTGTATCCAGGGTATGATATGGTAGGTTATGAATAGTTGTATTTAGCGTTATGCTGTACCCAGGTATGATATGATAGGGTAGGGATAGTTGTATTTAGCTATATTCTGTATCCAGTGTATGATATGGTAGTGTAGGGATAGTTGTGTTTAGCTGTGTGCTGTACCCAGGGTATGTGGTGGTAGGGTAGGGTAGGAATAGTTGTATTTAGCTGTATGCTGTACCCAGGGTATGATATGGTAGGGTAGGGATAGTTGTATTTAGCTGTATACTGTACCCAGGGTCTAACAGGGTATGCTAGGTTATGAATAGTTGTATTTAGCTGTATACTGTACCCAGGGTCTAACAGGGTATGCTAGGTTATGAATAGTTGTATTTAGCTGTATGCTGTACCCAGGATATGATATGGTAGGGATAGTTGTATTTAGCTGTATGCTGTACCCAGGGTATGATATGGTAGGGATAGTTGTATTTAGCTGTATGCTGTACCCAGGGTATCATATGGTAGGGTGGGATAGTGTATTTAGCTGTATTACTGTACCCAGGGTCTAAAGGGTATGTAGGTTATGAATAGTTGTATTTAGCTGTATGCTGTACCCAGGGTATGATATGGTAGGGATAGTTGTTATTAGCTGTATGCTGTACCCAGGGTATGATATGTAGGGTAGGGACAGTTTTATTTAGCTGTATACTGTACCTAGGGTATGATATGGTAGGGATGGTTGTATTTAGCTGTATGCTGTACCAAGGGTATGATATGGTAGGGTAGGGCTAGTTGTATTTAGCTGTATCCTGTACCCAGGGTCTAACAGGGTATGCTAGGTTATGAATAGTTGTATTTAGCTGTATGCTGTACCCAGGATATGATATGGTAGGGATAGTTGTATTTAGCTGTATGCTGTACCCAGTTTATGATATGGTAGGTTATGAATAGTTGTATTAAGCTGTATGCTGTACCCAGGGTCTAACAGGGTATGCTAGGTTATGAATAGTTGTATTAAGCTGTATGCTGTACCCAGGGTCTAACAGGGTATGCTAGGTTATGAATTATTATTTAGCTGTATTACTGTACCCAGGGTCTAACAGGGTATGCTAGGTTATGAATTATTATTTAGCTGTATGCTGTATCCAGGGTCTAACAGGGTATGCAAGGTTTGAATTATTATTTAGCTGTATGCTATACCCAGGGTCTAACAGGGTAGCTAGGTTATGAATAGTTGTATTTGCTGTATGCTGTACCCAGGGTCTAACAGGGTATGATATGGTAGGTTATGAAATTTTATTTAGCTGTATGCTGTACCCAGGGTCTAACAGGGTATGCTAGGTTATGAATTATTATAGCTGGTATGCTGTACTCAGGGTCTAACAGGGTATGCTGTATTCTGTACCCAGGGTTTCTAACAGGGTATGCTGTATGCTGTACCCAGGGTCTAACAGGGTATGCTAGGTTATGATATTATTTAGCTGGATGTGTACCCAGGGTCTAAAAGGGTATGCTAGGTTATGAATTATTATTTAGCTTGTATGCTGTACCCAGGGTCTAACAGGGTATGCTAGGTTATGAATTTTATTTAGCGTTATTTACTGTACCCAGGGTCTAACAGGGTATGCTAGGTTATGAATTATTATTTAGCTGTATGCTGTACCCAGGGTCTAACAGGGTATGCTAGGTTATGAGTAATTAGCTGTATGCTGTACCCAGGTCTAACAGGGTATGCTAGGTTATGAGTTATATTAGCTGTATGCTGTACACGAGTCTAACAGGGTATGCTAGGTTATGAATTATTATGTAGCTGTATGCTGTACCCAGGGTCTAACAGGGTATGCTAGGTTATGAGTTATTATTTAGCTGTATGCTGTACCCAGGTCAACAGGGTAGATGAGGTTATGGTATTTTAGCTGTATGCTGTACCCAGGGTCTAACGGGTATGCTAGGTTATGAATTATTATTTAGCTGTATGCTGTATCCAGGGTCTAACAGGGTAGCTAGGTTATGAGTTATTATTTAGCTGTATGCTGTACCAGGGTCTAACAGGGTATGATAGGTTATGGATGATTATTTAGCTGTATGCTCTTCATGTCTTGGCAGAAACCTCTTTCAAGTTTAAAGTTGCTTTTCCTGTTTCCTACATTAATGTATGTTTCCCTCTGTATAAGTTGCCCATTGGGGTGTCAAATTATTTACAGCCTGTGTAGCTTTTTACTGATCCCTAAAACTACAGCACATCCAGAAGTAAACAAACTACAATCCCTATGGACAAAGACAACTGCCCACTGAGTTTCACACCTCCGCACTTAACCAGAGAGCAGTGTGAGGTGACATGTGACAGTGTGTGTGGTGATATTCACTTACCCTGCAGATGTTCTGTGTCCCAGTGAAACCCCTGCTTGTCGCTATACGGGCTGACTTGTATCCAACTACACAACTGAAACTGCCGAGGCTTTGCTGAGAGAGAGAGAGAGAGAGAGAGAGAGAGAGAGAGAGAACTGTAGGACATGGGCGGGACTTAATCACAGGGAAGGGACCTGACAACGCTGTATGGCCATGACTGTCACTAGAGGGAAACATCCCATCGCTGTGTAAACCGGAATATCCATTGGGAAATACATGGACCCTTCCTGGAATCCTTGTTTGCACTAATGAACCTGATCTACCCTCTAGCTTGTCACAGTTTGTAATGGTAGACAAGAACAGTAGGAAGCACAGGACCTTTTCACTTATTAGAGTGTTATGGATTAATAAATATACTATAAATCACCATAATATCACTATATATCACTGAGTATCACCAATCACGAATATTACCATATCGATATCACATATCACATGAATATCACCATTTCACACCATATACATGAAATCACCAATCACTAAATATCACCATATCACCGAATATCACCATCACTACTATCACCTATCACTGAATATCACCATACCGAAATTCACCATATCACGAATATCACCATATCACTAAATATCACCATATCACTATATATGACCATACACTGAATACACCATATCACTATATACACCATATCACTTATATATCACCATATCACTGAATATCACCATATCATGAATACTACCATATCACTATATTATCACCAATCACTGAATATCACCATATCACTGAATATCACATATCAGTATATATCACCATATTAATGAATATCACATATCTCATATATAACCATAATATCACTATATATCACTGAATACATAATCACTATCACCATATCACTATAACACTAAAATCACCATATCACTATATATTACCGTATCACTGAATATCACCATATCACTATATATCGCACTTTGCATTGCCAGTATTTTTGTGGCACACCTGTGTTCTTAATGTTGGCCATAATGTTGTAAATACCCTATTTTATGAACTCAGTGTATATTGGAATCAATTTGTTTACAATCATTGTAGTAATACACTATATTGACTAACAAAAATGTATTAGATGATGATCAAGAAAGGAGATAGCGGATCCACAAACAATTCCTTTTACAGATAAAGCTGGGTACACAGTACAGATAAAATGACAGGATGGCCGAGGTTGTGACAGAAAAATGTTCGCTGCCATGGCCAACAAACAACTGCCCTGTCTTGCTCACTCTAATAACATATCAATGGTGTTGCTTCGTTGGGGAGCAGAGAAAGGGACATGGCCTAAACCTGATTATATTAGTAGTAAAAAAAAGATGAGAGGACAGGAACGTGGGACCATTATATTATGGGGCAAAGAGGTTAAACAGGATGTGGGAATGTGGACTCATAAGAATCCTGGGGTGATTGGTGGACCGTTGATCCACCAGCTGGCACTGTGATCAGCAGTATCGGACCTGTGGAGTGGCCGGTTAGTGGCTAAGTGCCGATAATACTAGGTGTGGCACCCTGATATTCAAAAAGGAGGAGTACTTTACAGCTGGTAACAAAAGGACCTGTAAGTTTAACGTGAGTGGTGGGGAAACTAACTGGAAACTTTGTTATGGGATCATTTATCTGGATTATGTTTCAGTCTCCATGACTGATGTATAAGAAGTAATCAGCATTAATTCATGAGAAATTATGTAGATCTTGTGAAAAAACTTGATTTTTTTAAAATTTAGATTGTCATAGCAATGGATATGTATACTTTGATTTCGCAAATGCATTTGATACTGTGCTACATGATTATTTATCGACAGGCAGTAGAAAGCTTGGGAGAGAGGGGCCAAAAGGAGCAAAAAGCCCTCCACTGAGCATAAAATGGAGAGAAAACACTTCTTATAACAGAAGAGCATCTTGCAGTCTCATGCTATATGAATAGTATGCCCACAAAAGTAAGAAACAAAAAAGTAATTTCTTACTCTCAGGTTCCCCAGAGTAAGGGGCAGAGATATGAAAATACTCCTTATGTCCCTTAGCTTTGCATGTGTCAGAACAGCTGGCTAATAACACATGCATCAAGAAACCTCAATTAGCAGTTTAATTCTATCTTACATCCTACCTATCTGGTAACCAGCACAGTGTATGATTGTTTTATTTGCACTGCATTCGTCTCACTCCAGCACTTATACCCATTCCATTGTATCTATATGTTACCCACCTAACTAGATTGTAAGCGTACGTGGCAGGGGCTTGCCTTTCCTCTTGTGGCAAAGCTCATTTATATAATGTATAATTATGTACTGAACTATCTATTGATTGTTCCCTTTGCATGACTTTATTGTATTTTGTTACTGTACAGCGCTGCGTCCCCAAGTGGTGCTTTATAAACAAACTATACATACAACATGGGCAACAAGTAGCAGATGAGATTCAATAAATCTATGGTGACAAATTTGGAGTTTAAAAATCTTGTGCTGCCTATACTATTAAGTTCCACCCCAAGATGTCCCACCTTTTAAATAATCCCCAAATTCATAAGAGTTCACAAGGCCTCCTGGCAGGCCATTGTGTCTGGGATGGACAGGCCGGGGAAGAATATAGAAATATACTATTGTAAAAAACTCTATTATGCAAAACTCTATTCTAACTCTAACTCTATTATATACTCCCAGATGCTCAGAGTTATACGGAACAACACTGATCCCAAGATAATGGAGAGCCAACTGGAAGAAATGTCAACCAAATTCCTACAAAGAGGGTATGGGAAAAAAACTATCATGAAACAACTCCAGCGAGCATTAAATCCAGAGCGCGTTAAACCCAAGGTACCCCAACCAAATACCATATCTTATGCAACATTCAGCATACTCCGGGAGAGTTAAGGAAATAATTAAAAAACATTGGGAAATAGTCAGCAATGATCCCACCTTACCATTCACTGAGAACAATCCTCGATTTCTGTTTAAAAGAGGAAAAAATTTAAGGGACTACCTAGTTAAAACGGACATACAATTGGATCAGGACGAAAATTTAAAAATAAAGTGGCTTACCAATAGAAAGAACGGATGTTACAAATGCCCAGACTGTCTAGCCTGTAGGTCTATGATCAGCGGTAAAGATTTCCCACACTCTCTGAGAATGTTTGGCTTACTGATTGTCGCCAAATTGATTCGTTGCCCTGGTTTGTTGGTAATAGCTGTTCCTTAGGCCAGCGGTGATTAGCCAGTCTTTTAAGATGGTGTGGTTGGTTTTGCCTATATAAAATTTACTGCACGGGCCATGATGAGATAAAATGGAGATATAAATGGACATGTGTGCTCGAAACATGAGTATGTCCTTTGATGAAGGAATCTCTTCCCTGTTTGGGGATGTGGGAAAATCCTTACGCGAGTCATAGATACAGGCGAGACGTCTGGGCATTTGTAACACCGTTCTTCTATGTGTAAGCCACTTATATTTTTAAATTTCGTCCTGATCCAATTGTATGTCGTTTTAAATAGGTTAGTCCCTTAAATGTTTTCTATTTAAACAGAAATCAGGATTGTTCTCAGTGAAGGGTTAGGTGGATCATTGCTGACATTTCCCATGTTTTTAATTATTCCTTAACTCTCCCGGAGTATGCTGAATGTTGATAAAGATATGGTATTTGGTTGTTTATGGGGGTACCTTTGGGTTTAACGCCTCCTGGATTTAAGCTCGCTGGAGTTGTTTCATGAAGTTTTTTTCCCATTACCCTCTTTAGTAGGAATTGGTTGATATTTCTTCCAGTTGGCTCGCCATTATTCTTGGGATCGTGTTGGTCCGTCGTATAAACTCTGAGCATCTCGGGAGTATATAATAGAGAGAGTTAGAATTAGAGTTTTGCATAATAGAGTTTTTTTACAATAGTTATATTTCTATAACAGTTGATTTGATAACAGAGTAATTTTCCTTAGGCATCTGTTACAATAGGAGACACAGTAGAATAGTACCGATCCAGCTGAGGGACGTTTGGGGATCATTTCCAGTAGATATTTTTGGTCCTTCCTATAAGGTCCCACCACCAATGTAGATTTTTTAGGATTTGACAGAGGGGACTTCTATAAAACCGATTGCCTCTAGATCGTCCCACATCTGCACCATCATATCATGTATTACCCGGCCGGAGTCCGCCACCTCCTAGGAGGAAGATATAGAGGGTATCGGGACAAAACCCTTATCAGAATTAGAACAAGGATGTAGTTCGATAATAAGAAATGTTCGACCCGATATATTTTATTAGTATAGAGTTCCACTCATCAGAGAGGTTTATCTATTTTTTACATTTGTGATAGTTTATGCACTTAGCCACTGGCATTAATCTCTACGATGTAGGCATTGTTTTTCCACCAAACCAATATATTTTCTAGCACTTTTAAGATATTATTAATAGTCAAGAAATTTTAGTAAATTTAGTATTTTTAAAAATGTTGGATCACGGGCTTATAGCACCTTCTACTTCCCACCAGCAACGAAGGAGTCCGAGCACTTTCATGAGGACACGGATCTAAACTATAACACGGGGAGAGTCCATATACTAGCACGGAGGGTAGTGTTCATGTAGTAAGTAGAAGGAGGGACGGTACTCTTGGCACTTTAAATCACGTTACCTTGTTTGACCTATCACATCCTGATGACGGCCCAGGATGGCGGCGAACCGAAACGCGTTGATGTTGGCGTTTTGCACTAATAAATTTAAATGTGGTGACTCAAGACACCAGGGTGCTCCCACATTTGTCTATTTCCTATAATAATATATATATATATATTATAATATATATATATATATTAGACAGTAGTTTAAAAACATCAAAATTAAAAAGAAACACAAGGATTTTGCCCATGCTCAGTACAGGCTCAGTTTACAGGCTCAGTCAAGGTTTCTAAATTGTCAGTTTCATGAGGATCTAGAAGATGCAGCAGCAGTAATGATTTCATTAGGACCAAACATGATATTCAACATATTTAAAGAGGGCAATTCTTCTAAAAGATGTTGCTATGAGGGTGAGAGTTGTCCCTTTAAGCTATACAGCTAGTGCCTTAGGAGTTAGAATGGACACATAGTATAGAAAAGATGCTAGTTGCAGTTTTAGTCCAATATTAGATTGTAAAAAATAAGAGTACTGTGGATACTTTTTGTCTAGTGACGGGCAAAGCTTGTCTACTAAATTTATTCTAGTCTTCTTAGCCACACCTTACAAATGTTATTTGAAAACCGATAGTATAAAATAAACTATATTAGAACTTTGAAAACAAAAAGAAGCTGTATGTAGTAGTAACAGTTAAGTAAGTAGAGGACCGAAAACTAGCAAAAACTTGGACACACCAGCTATATGCAAAGAACAGCACGCTCACCGTAATAACTCGAGATAAACAGAGGTTTCAGCTTTAAAAAAAGGCCTGTGGAAAATCTTACCCGGTTTATACTCGAGCAATGTTTCCACCTCCTTGTCGGCGCTGAGCGATCACGCATCCCGCTCCAAGCCTTGAAATCCGGATGATGTGCAGAGGCATCGGGGATGTCTGTAGTTTCCAAACATCTTAGTGGCAAATTACGCCCCTCGGGTTTACCGAGTCAGTGTGGGTTTCCTCCTTTTTTCACCGTAAAACTAGGTACCTCGGTTTATATCGGACGGTCTGTACCGAGTATATACGAGTACACAAAATATGTTGTAAATCTCTGTTTGCCAAAGTACCAGCTGTTGTACATTAGTTAGTTTGTTGTTCTTAAAGGGAAGTATCTGCAAATACACTATATTGCTTATAAGAAAAAAGGAGCAGTATTTTTCCCATCCTAATGACACTTACCTGCCCATCAGGATATTGTCGGTGTAGTAAATAAATGGCTGCCGAATAATGCCTTCCGTTGCAGGACCACTAAGTAGAGAAAGTTATGGTGTGTGTCCTTGACCCAGTGCCTGGGTTGATTCAGTTGCTCAGTAGAGATCTGGCAGTTTGAACATCAAACAGCCCAATAAGTAGAAATTCCAAAGAATGTGGATTCTGGGAAGGAAGAAGTACTTTACAGAACTGAAATGTCACTAACGTGCAACAGACAGAAAATAACAAAAGAGTATACAATTTGATTTTTCAAAATGAAAGAGAAATATGTAAAATAACTAGGTATAAATATAAACTAATAATTTTAAAAAATAATGGATATTTTCCACTGAACTTTTATTTTAAACATATGTAAGATTCTGGTCCTCCCATTAGAAGGAACCTCAAATGGTAAGTCTGCAAAAGACTATCTGTCTCTGCGGACGGGAGACGATGGACCTGGGCATTTCGGTTCTACAGTCAGCAGCACCCAAACTAGGTATAAGCCTTAGGCTGGATACACACCTTGAGATTGTGACAGTGTATGGTTGGTCAGCAGAAATATCTCTCTTGGTGTGGATGCAGCGGCTGCGACAAGCTCAGTCACCATCATCATGATGGGATTGACGTCCATGTGGTAAATCTGGCGATTGGCGGTTTGCTTATGGAAGCACAATACAGTGGAAAAATGTCGATTGCGGCCATATTGCCGCGGAACCAACCATTCATTGTTGCGGCCGAAGCACCGTAGTAGTAGAGATATGCAAAAATAAGCAGAAGAACTTCTGGGGATTTACTGCTTCCATGGAGCTTTAGGAAAGATATATCTTTAAAAGATTTTTACAGCATTCCACAAGGCTAAATGCCAAAACCAGTAGCAAATGCTTGGTCGGACAACTAGTTGCCTGTGGTGACCCAGCCTTACTTTGCATTGCCTGAATTCAGTTTATCCAGATTTAACTAATGCTTGTTTTTTCGTAAAAAAAACAATAGTAAAGATAAAGGGGAACACTGTAGTCCCAAAACAGTTGAGTTTAAATGAAAAGGCAGTTCTCTACCTTTAAAACGAGCCATAACCATCTACGTGCTCCACAGCCCAAGGATATAAGAAATTACTGCCAGAAAGTTAATGGGTGGTGAGGCTGACTGTGATATCTAAAGGCTGTCCTCCACTCGAGCCGGGGGGACACAGCCTCGACCTTCAGGTCACAGGAAAAGACAGGATAGTCCCTCAGCCTCCCTGCTGTGTGAAGATCCCCACAGAGAAGGTAAGGGAATCTACAGCCGTAAACTCACAACTGTGTGAAAACAGCCTTTTCTCACTTGCCGAAAGGCTGTTTTCACAACTTTCTAAAGGGGGGGCCACTAGCACCAGTGGTGGGCAGGAACCACGGCATCCCCGAGTGGGTGGGGCCACGGACCCACGAGGGGAAGGGCACATGAGGTTGTAAGGGAAGGGCCAAGGGGGGCCTGCAAATGGAAGGGCCATGGGGTCCAGATGGGGAGGGACAGGGGGGGCTTTGCCAAGAGTATGGGGGATACAAGGGGAGGAGGAGACACAGGGGCAAATTGACATCCTGACATGGTTTTAAGTAGAGGAGAGCAGGAAGAGACAGGGGACCTGCCTGGTGATGTTCCTGCCATAGCACACACAAAAATGTAAATATCTTCAAAAACTATGCAAACATAAATAATGAAAATTAAATTTCAGGAGAGAATTCCTATCAATTTACCTAAAAGTCATTTGTGACCACAGTCCCCTATTTAAAAGTTGTTACTGTTCAGTGAACCATTTCAAACACTTACTGGACTTTCGTGTCTGTGAATTTTATTTGCAGTTACAACGGGAGAAAACAAAACACAAAAATTGACAGAAAAAATGAGTAATTTTAAGTGAGGGTAAAAATTTAATTATATATTATGCACTGACTTGTTCCTAGAAAATTCCCGTTGTTAATGTAATTTTTAGGTAGGTTTCTGGGAATAAATAACCCCTGTTAATTACAGGTTGATCGTTATCGGGGATGTCAACCCCAAAATGAAATTTGACATACAGTAAAGCTGCCCCAACCATTAAACCCATAAGACTCACACCCGCTCAGGTTTTCATACAAGCAGGTCATTCGCGAGGTCCACCGCCCCTTGCAGTGGGATCTCCTGGGCTCTTCAGGGGTAAATCCAGGTGCAGATTCTCTGATCTCACACAAATTAAGGCACATTGAAGGGGAGGCACTGCGAGCACTGGGTTTTGAAAAGCTGCGTGTAGCCAGTACTGAGCGGGTTTGATTATTAACACTTTCAGGGTTAGGGGGGCGTCTACTTATAGAAACCAATGTCAGGTACATTTCGTTAGTAAATGATAAAAAACAGAGATTCCTTAAGATAAAGTTTAATGGGACATTGCAGAAGAGTTGCAACCAATAATTGCAAGGGCATTTACCATCCTTTTGCAACCACAGCAAAAGATGCAAATAATATGTTTCTACAAACATAGAAAGGATAATCCAATTGCACATTCTAGGCCCCATACAATATCATATTATCTGCACATGGCATACTTTATAAACAAAGGGGTTTTAGTAACATTACTGTGATCCATGAATGAAAAGCCCTTACCAACCACGTCAAACGGTAACCCCAGGTCTGCGAAGGTCCTAACGTCTAACCTTTTCAATTTCTTTTACTTCATTACGATTAGCAAACTTTTGCATTCTCATTCTATTACACACTGTAGACCAGTATAACAGGCTCTTCCCTTCCACCCCACGCCCTTGGACTTTTTTTAAACTGAGGGGAAGAGGCCACAGTGCTTTATATTAAGGCATAGGACCTCCCATTAAAGGGGCAGTGTTGGGGGTGCTATTACCACATGCGAGGCTGACCCAAGCCTCCACAATAAAATACCAATACAAGAATTGTGGGAAGCACTCCAATAGGCTAATTACAATAATAATTTAGCGGAGTGCTACTGATTGTCAAACATTATACAAACATAGAAAGGCTAATCAGATGACATTCCTAGGCCCATATCAATATCATATTATCTGCCACACTGCAACTGTATAAAACAAAGGGGTTTTAGTTATGACATAACGTGATCAATGAATGAAAAGCCTTCAACCACGTAGGTAACCCATTCTGGAAGTCATACGTCTAACCTTGTCAATTTCTTTTACTTCAATTACGATTAGCAAACTTTTGCATTTCTGCATTCTTACACACGGATCCATATAACAGGCTTCCCTTCCCCCTCAGCCTTTGGCTTTTTAAAATGAGCTGGCGCAAGAGGCCATCCAGTGCTTTATATAAAGGCATAGGACCCTCCCATTAAAGGGGCGTTGTTGGGGGTGCTATTACCACATGGAGGCTGTGACCCAAGCCTCCCAATAATACTTTACAAATACAAGAATTGTGGAAGCACTCCAATTAGGCATTTACAACTACATTCAGCGGAAGTGCTATGATCTGGTCAAACATTTATAAAACATAGAAGGATAATCAATGCCATTCCTAGGCCCACCATACAATCTCAATTATCTGGCAACTGGCATACTTATAAACCAAAGGGGTTTTAGTATACATTACTGTGATCACATGACATGAAAAAGCCTTCCAACCACGTCAAGGTAACCACCCAGTCTGGAAGGTCCTAAACGTCTAACCTTTTCAATTCTTTTTCCTCACATTATATTAGCAAACTTTGCATTTACTCATTCTTACACACTGGATCCATTTAACAGGCTCTACCCTGTCCCCTCAGCCCTTTGGTTTTAAAATGAAGGAAGAGGCAAATCCAGTGCTTATATAAAGGCAGTAGGGACCTTTTTTCCATTAAAGGGGGCGTGTTGGGGGTTGCTATTACCACATGGAGTCTGACCAAGCCTCCCAATAATACATACAATTACACGATATTGTGGGGAGAGCACTCCAATATGGCTAATTTACAAACATTTACGAGGAGTGCCTTACTGATCTGGTCAAACATTCTTTCACACATAGAAAGGATAATCAATGCACATCTAGAGCCCCCATACAATATCATATTATCTGCAAATCTTTTGTCGTTAAATAAGAAGCAGTATTGAAAAGTTGTCAGACATGCATGTCATGCCAAAGGATTTCAATCCTATAAATCCAATAAAAAATATCATTACTAAAATAAATTCTAACATTCTTATAAAGAGCCTCTACCATACTGAAGGCCCGATGAAGGTTTTTTCACTAAATAAAAATTTAATAAAATATATATCAATTTGAAAGTTTGTATTTTTGGAAGAAATATGCCATTAAAACTATATAAACAATAAATTAGAGACAGGAAACATATGTTTCCACACGTACTCCTCTTAAATGTCCCATAAACAGAAAAGTTGCGAAAAGGGCAGGGTCCACCTTATGAAATCAGGACCATCCATGCCCAAACAAAATGGTTTAAACTGGTAGAAGCAATCCATCCAAATCGGTAAAGAAAAAAGAAAATCTTTTCTAATGCAACAAATCTACTGTTTGTATCAAAGCAGTGTTGGATTTTTTTTAAAAATTCTTTCTTTCAGCGGCTTTTTTTTCAAATGTAATTTCTCACTAATTCACATGTGAACTACCTGAAAGCAGGGCAGTCTCTAGAACATTTTGGCCCTGAAAAAAATGCTGCCCCTTCTCTGACGCCGTGCTGCAGATAGTAATATACAGTATAATATAATGTTACCAAACAGCAGTCTAATTATAATAATGTGCCAGGCCCTTCCTGCTGCGCCAGCGCCGCACATACAATATCGTAAGTGCCCAGAAGGCAGCAGTCATAAAATTTATGACTGCTCGCCTGCTGTGAAACATATATTATCCTGTTGGGGCAGCAATGCCTGTGCTGGGCACATTATATTATCTGTGGGCGCCCAAACAGATAATATAAGTGCCGGCGGGTTTTAGCAGGCCAGCAGTCATGACGGCCCAACAGATAATATAATGGGCAACATGTTGACATACTGCACGCTCAAGTTCTGAGTTCTCACCTATACCTGAGCTGTCCATGGTGGGGTGATCAGGTAGACTGATCAGTATGCATCATGTCATGGGGGCCTGCCTTGATCTTGGCTTTGAGTGACCCGGCTGCCTGTGTGTGTTTAGTGACTGAAGGAGTCACTTACAGCTGTTACCACTGTCGGATCCGAAGGTTTGGGGTATTATCTGTACTGTGTGGTAACCTAGTTTTAGGACGTTATTTTTTATGACACCTGTTTCAATAACACCTCTAGCTACAATGCAATCACACCTTGCATCAGAGGCCCCTAACACCTGCTGCATATGTCAATTGGGAACTGTTCAGGGTACGTAATTGCCACAGATTCTTGTACAAGTCTTCTGAATTGAGGAAAGCAGTCGGATGACTAGCGAAACGCTTCAGAACTAAACTTTAAGTCAGTGATTAATGTGAAATACCAGATTACCATGACCCACAAACACGAAAATGGGCCAAACTATTTGTCTGCAATTACAATCAGAAGATTGTCAATAAACTGAAAAAGCAGCAGACCCAGGGATCCCTGGGGAACACCCCAACAACACAGTCCAACTAGACAATGTTATAACCATCATTGGAATCTTCCTTTCTCCAATTTTCAGTTCAAATAGGAAGGTCAAGACAGTTTTTTTTTTTAGGCTGGGTACACACGGCAATGTTTTTTAGGTGACCGCACGATCGGCGCGTGATCGTGTCCAATCACCTTTGCCCGGGGCGGGCATCAAACTTTATAACGCTATGATTTTTGTTGGCCCGACCAACCAGGTATATCGGTGGTTTGGTTGAAAAATCACCTGTGTGTACCAGCCTAGGTTGAAAGAAGCGGTTGTTCAAAATGTCTTATGCTAAATTCCCATCCACCAATACCCATAGTCTGGTTGAAAACCATACAGGGCCACTCGCTATACTTTTGGCACATGAGCAAAGAAAAATTACAAATTGCTTGCGTCCACCCGGACATTGCCGTTGGAAAGGGTTAGTGTTTTTTTTATTTGAATGTGGGGGTCGGTGCTTTTTCCAAATGTGGGGTTGTTGTAGCTTCCAGGAAGTGGGAGGGGATTTTAAACAGTTATTAATAGTGGCAATATCATTGTATGTACTATCATCCTCATTTATTACCATAATTAAAAAGGCCCCATCCTCTAAAACTTAGTTCCCCACCCCAAAACCGACCCATACTGGACAATAAACAGGTTTTGGCCAAACCAATTTGTAAACTGCCACCATCAAGGTAGACACTTTCAGACGCAGGGCCCTAACAAACCATAATAATAAACCTAGCTATCCTCAATCTACGGGCACAGACTAGAACATTTCCATTCCTACTGTATCATGGATGTTTTCATTACATAGCTTGGTAGCATGGGTATTTCATTACATACTGGTAGCCATTCCTTCATATGGTAGGCCATGGGAATTCATTACAAACTGGTATCCATGGATTTTTTAGTTACATATGGTGCCATGGGCATTTCATATATACTGGTAGCCATGGGAATTTCATTACATACTAGTAAGCATGGATTTTTCATTACATATTTGGTAGCCATGGTATTTCATTAACATACTGGTAGCCATTTCATCCATTACAGGTAGCCATGGGATTAATCACATTACATGGTACTATGGACTTTAACACATACCGGTAACAGGATTTTCATTACCATATTGGTAGCCATGGGAATCCTCATTCATACAGTAGCCATGGGAATTTCATTAACATCTAGTAGCATGGAAATTTAATACATACAGGTAATAAATCACATAAAGGTAGCCTAGGGAAATTTAATTCACATGCAGGTTAGCTATGGGAATTTAACACCATACCCAGTAACAATGGATATTCCATCACTAATAGCAGCAAACAACTGGCAATTTTGTCATATACTAGGTTAAGGTATTACCTTCCCACTGTGTAAGGGCCATCCATAGATTATATATTATGCAGGCAGTATTGGCCTCCAATAATATGAGTGCATGCCCTAACATTTCTACACCAGGGTAGAAAATAGCAATATAGCAATATCCAAGCTATGTTATTTAACAATACATTAAATGCCCATCTTCTAAAAAGTTATCCCCACACCAAAACGCGCCATATTGTGGAATAAGAGGTTTTTGCCAAACCAATTGTTAAACTTGCCAACATCTTCAAGGTTGACACATTTAAACAGACAAGCAGGGGCCACTAAACTAACCAACTAATCTAACTAGCTATCTCTATCTATATCATCCATGGCAATTTATGACATACTTTGGGAGCCATAGGAATTTCATTACATACTGGTAGCCATGGAATTTCATTACATACTGGTAGTGGAAGCCATGGGATCCATTACATTCTGGTAGTGGAAGCCATGGAGATTTTCATACCATAATGGCAGAAAACTGGCAATTTCATATATACTGTAGCCATGGTAATTTAACCACAATACTGCGTTAGCCATCGGAATTTCATTACATAACTGGTAGCCTTTCATGTACTACTGGTAGCCATTGGGGATTTATCACATACATTTAGCCATGGGAATTCATACCATACTGGTAGCCATGGGAATTTCATTATCTTACTGGTAGCTATGGATTTTTCATTATATTTGGAGCCATGGGAATTTAATCACATAAGGTGACATGGGAATTTCAATTAGGTATGTGGTCTATCCAACAAATATGCATGTCCATGGGGGGAGAAATATAGGCTAATTCTAAGCTGTTATGTATCTATTACACAATATAGATTTTAACGTAACACATAATTTTACTTTTGAAAATCGATATTACCATCGGAGGAAGAGGGTTCATGGCCAGGGTACGGCCGGCGCGCCTACGTATGCGGCCGTACCTTGGCCAGTGGCGAGAAAAGAAACAACTGTTCGCAGAGGAGGATTGTGACCGGGCACAGAACACATAAGTTGGGACAAGATACATTCAATGATGTTGTGATCTTGTGGGACGGCTCTATCCAAGAACGGGAGAGCTTTTTACCAAATAAACATCAATTTATTTAAATCTTTAATTACCTACAATCAAGTTTGGAATCAAATTCCATTCTTGGACTATACATCAAAAAATAGCGGTAACAGTTACATACTGAGTGTATAGAGAAAACAAACGGCAGGCAACTCCCTCCTACAACAGTAGACACCCCACTAGCCTCATTAAGGGTTTATACAGTAGGTCGTAATATACGGGCACGCAGAAGAAAACTGTACCACACTAGCAGATTTTGTTTAGATGCTGGAAAGATCTAAGAGACCGAGTCTTACAAAGAGGATACCCACTCGTTGGTAAAAAAAGATATAAACGATTGCCCAAAATTCTCTAGAGTGGGATCTGGGTTTCAAAGACAAAATTGGAAAAACTGACCAGTTTTTAGACTTAGAACCCAACTACAAAATGGATTGGATTTCCTAGAGGGACTTATAAATTTGTGTTTCCCTAATGTAATAGATTATTTAAATCCCGCTGGATCACTAATTAAGACCCATTAGGGGGTTATTTAACCTAGCTTGGAGCGGGAGGTGGAGACTCTGTCTCTCCGTTGTTAGGAGGATCAGGAGTGAGGTTACATTTTGGGTAAGTGATTCACCACTACATCTCTTACATGAGTATGGGCTCCTAGGAGGTTCCAGACGTTGGGTGAGATCGTTTACATTGCCTTTTGATATATATATATATTTACTTTATACCCAGCATGTTACTTACCTTTTATCAGACGAGACCAGCCTCCATTGACTTCCATAGGTGTATAGACTTACCTGTTGGGACCACATTTCTTTTCAGCTGCCGCTAGTATACGACTTATTGTATTTGCCAAATGTGGTTTTGCTAGTTTTTATTGTAGTAGCATGGGGAATTAGTTCAGGATTTATGGTTTTATGTATTTCTAAAAGAATAAAGCTCATGTTTTTTAACCACGGCGTCTCTATGATCGTGCAGGTACCACCTTATTAGTCCCTACGACTCAAATTCTATGTGAGCATGAGTGCCCTTACCACATATGATGGGTAATGAATTGGTACTGTTTGTATTTGTACCTGTTCTAAGTTTGTATATTATTATATACCATTATCATAGCACCGGTCGATTTGTACCTAGGCAGCATTTTTAATCACACAGTTTGCGACTTCATTTACTCTATGATTTAGGGAGAGGGACCTGCCTTAAAGAAGAAAAATATTATATTGTGTCTGTGTATTTAAAATAGATCCCAATTTCCCTGGTAACGTTTTAGGTAATAAAATGCACGACCATAATGACCAACTGAGAAACAAAAAGCAATCTAGCAACATCTCGAGTCATGCCTATTGTTTGTAACGATGAGAAAGGACCTTCTCCATAGCATATAATACTAAATAAAAACAACAAAATCATAGGTTACCATGTATGGACTGTTGACCTAGAAACAGCTTTTAAAACAACGCGTGGATCCTGCCAGTAGCAATAACTTTATGGACAAACTTTAAGCTAGATTAGTTCCAGTTGCTCAGGTATAGATTTAAATAGAGATTGGATGGTGGATCAGTACAATAGTACTTTTAAGTTAGGAAAAAATATAGGGAATTCAAATTTATATAAATAAAAATTTACAGAGGAATATTTTAATTACCAACATTTAAAGGGCATTGCCCCAGACCCAAAAATAAGAAACTGATACATGTAGGCGACCCCTAACCCTAAAAATTCATATTAAGATCTTTCAGGAATAGAAGATAAAGAAGAGGCGGCAACGGCTGACCGGTTCTAAGAAGAGGCGAGGAAAAAAAGTGTGTAAGTACATTTCTGGCCCGATTTTAAAGATTTTTATATGGCGTTTAGGTGTAGGGGGTTGGGGCCCACAATGATGGCAGACGTGATGGATCGGCGGATGGAGAAGGGGGGAGAGCTCCACAGTGCATGCCAGAATCCTTAAGGAGGCAGATTACCTTAATACCTTATAGGACAGGGAGAGGCTCTACTCCTTAGGTTTCTGGATTTCAAGAGGACTGAAGGACAACCAGTTATGACGCAAAGGAAATGAGAAAGGTAAGGTAAAGGGGTAGGACATGGCCTTTAAAGTTTTTTAAAAAGTTTAAAATGAATAAACGAAGAATTCAAACATGTAAAAATATATTATATATGTAATAACATATCTATAGTTACACCTTATACAAATAATAACTAACATCACAGTCAATGATTGACAGCTATTCCCTGCTTTGCCTCCTGTGCACATACTCAAACGTAACAAAAAAGTCGACCTGGAGCAGAGGGGGGATGGGCAAAGGCAAATACCTTTGATAGAAGGGAAAATAACCTTATTATTAAATGTTGGTTACAAATGCATTAAATATACTGGTAAAAATAACTTACAGGACCTGGGCACAAAGCACTTACCCGCCAGCATGTTCACCGGACCTTTCCCGAGGGTCTCTAGATGAAAATCAACTATGCCTTGGCGCGCATGCCCAAACTATAATAAATTTAATCCGGAAACATTCGGGACATAAGCGAGGGGGCAGTACGCTCGTGGGTAAAGTTTAAACGGTACGCAACAGTAATTGAACAACGGGAGGTAAGAAGAGGTCTTTTACTCCCATTTCTTAAATTAATTGCTCAGACACCCTTAAGGTTGGAAGAAAAGAAGTTTAAGTCTTTGGGATGGTTTTCACTGTGACAAACGAAAACTTGGGAACTGATCTTCAATTGGAGTGTACTGTTTATTTAATCAATTTTTACTAATAATAAAACATCTGTAGTTCTACAAAGTCAAAGTGCAGTTTCATATGGCCATTATACAAAGGTATAGAGAAAGTATCATTCGAATACTGCCCTCCAAACACTTTTACATTCTTATGTAAAAGACTGACTTACTGTTCCTTTAAAAATAAGTACGTATGTAAATATAAAAATCAAGACATTTGAGCTTTAGTTATTTTTACGTCTTTATGGTACCGAGAGAATATTGTTTTTTGCACACAAATATTTCATTCTGTAATGATATCATTATGCTGTACTAAGTTTAAAATTACTCAAAAGGATGAGAAGAGGGTATGTTTTTTTACAGCAAACTAAGGGAACTAAATCAGTAAAAAGTAAAGTATTATTAAATTTATAAAATAGAAGGCCAGAGCTTGCACAAGTAAAGAAAGCGGGTCCCTGTTCCTGAGAGCATTACAACTCTGATGGGAGGGAAATACAGGATACCAATGGAATGGGGAAAGTGCGGAGTGAATGCAAAGCGGTGTTTAATTGTTTGTCAAAAAACAATATATGTACGGTAGCGGTTATACCAGTTAGGTAGGATGTAAGCGCTAGAGTATAAACCTGCGTAATTGAGGTTTTTTGACCGATAGAGAGAGGGGAATAAAATTCCAGAGGATGGGGAGATTACAAGAGAGAAAAAAGTTTATGGTGAGGACGAAAGGCCAGTGTGTGTGGGGGGGTATGTATAGATTCTGGTTCGTGATGAGGCAGAGGGTACTACGCAGAGGAATATATGGGAAGGGACACCCTTTGGCAACACTAAGATGGATGATCATAGACCACGAACCGGAGATCGAAGGCATAGACCGGAATAAAGCATTATTACAACGGGAAGTTCGGTGGATCCGAAGACTGGCCACATTGGCCCCCAAGGGACTCAATGAACAGTGGTCTTTAACTGGTTTTTTATAATAGAGTTTTGCATAATAGAGTTTTTTACAATAGTATATTTCTATAACAGTTGATTTTTGATAACAGAGTAATTTTCCTATAGTGCATCTGTACAATAGGACACGAGGAGTAGAATAGTACCGTATCCAGCTGAGGGACCGTATGGGTGATCAGCATCATTTCCAGTATATATTTTTGTTCCTTACCTATAAGTCCCACCAATGTAGATTTTTTAGGATTTTGACAGGAGGGGACTTCATACCCACCAATGTAGATTTTTTAGGATTTTGACAGGAGGGGACTTCATACCTAACCTGATTGCTCTAGATCTCCCCATCTCACCATCTATATCATGTATTTACCGGCGGAGCAATCAGGTTAGGTATGAAGTCACCTCTGTCAAAATCCTAAAAAATCTACATTGGGGGACTATAGGTAAGGAACAAAAATATATACTGGAAATGATGCTGATCACCCATACGGTCCTCAGCTGGATACGGTACTATTCTACTCTCGTGTCCTATGGTACAGATGCACTATAGGAAAATTACTCTGTTATCAAAAATCAACTGTTATGAAATATACTATTGTAAAAAAACTCTAATTATGCAAACTTATTATAAAAAAACCAGTTAAAGACCCACTGTCATTGAGTCCCTTGGGGCCAATGTGGCCAGTCTTCGGATCCACGAACTTCCCGTTGTTGTAATAATGCTTTATTCCGGTCTATGCCTTCGATTCTCCGGTTCGTGGTCTATGATCATCCATTTAGTGTTGCCAAAGGGATGTCCCTTCTCTCTGAAATGTTTGGCTACTGATTGTCGCCAAATTGATTCGTTGCCTGTTTTTGTAATAGCTTTCCTTATGGCCATGCGGTGATTAGCCAGTCTTTTATGATGGTTGTGGTGGTTTTGCCTATAAAATTATGCACGGGCATTGGATGAGATAAATGAGATTAAATGACATGGTGCTCAAACATGAGTATCGTCCTTTGAAGGAATCTCTTCCCTGTTTGGGGATGTGGAAAATCCTTACGCTGATCATAGGACTACAGGCTGAGACAGTCTGGGCATTTGTAACATCCGTTCTTCTATTGTAAAGCCACTTTATTTTTAAATTTCGTCTGATCCAATTGTATGTTCCGTTTTAAATAGGTTAGTCCCTTAAATTTTTTCATTTTAAACAGAAATCGAGGATTGTTCTCAGTGAAGGGTAAGGTGGATCATTGCTGACGATTCCCAATGTTTTTAAATTATTCCTTAACTCTCCCGGAGTATGCTGAATGTTGATAAGAGATATGGTATTTGGTTGTTTAATGGGGTACCTTGGGTTTAACGCCCCTCGGGATTTAATGCTCGCTGGAGTTGTTTCATAGATAGTTTTTTCCCAATACCCTGCTTTGTAGGAATTGGTTGATATTTCTTCAGTTGGCTCGTCCATTATTCTTGGGATCAGTGTTGTTCCGTAAAATCTGAGCATCTGGGAGTATATAATAGAGGAGAGTTAGAATAGAGTTTTGCATATAGAGTTTTTTTACAATAGTATATATTTCTATAACAGTTGATTTGATAACAGAGTAATTTTCCATAGGCATCTGTTACAATAGGGACACAGTAGAATAGTACCGATCCAGCTGAGGGACCGTTTGGGTGATCATTTCCAGTATATATTTTTGTTCCTTACCATAAGGTCCACCACCAATGTAGATTTTTTAGGATTGACAGGAGGGGACTTATAACAACTGATTGCTCTAGATCTCCCATCTCACCATCATATCATGGATTACCGGCCGGGAGCCGCACACCTCCTAGGAGAAAGATATAGAGGGTATCGGGACAAAAACCCTTATCAGAATTAGATACAAGGGTGAGTTCGATAATAAGAAATAGTTCACCCGATATATTTTATTCAGTATAGAGTTCCACTCATCAGAGAGGTTTATCTATTTTTTACATTGTGATAGTTATGCACTTAGGCCACTGGCATTAATCTCTACGAGTAGCATTGTTTTCACCAAACCAAAATATTTTCTAGCACTTTTAATTTTATTAATAGTTCACAGAATTTTAGTAATTTAGTATTTTTAAACATTGGTATCACGGGCTTATAGCCCTTCTACTCCCACCAGCATACGAAGGAGTCCAGCACTTTCATGAGGACACGGACTAACTATAACACGGGGAGGAGTCCATATCACTAGCACGGAGGTAGTGTTCATGTAGTAAGTAGAAGGGAGGGCGGTTCACTCTTTGGCACTTTAAATCACGTTACCTTGTTGTGACATCACATCCTGATGACGGCCCAAGAGGCGGACGAAACGCGGTTGATGTTGGCGTTTTGCACTAATAAATTTAAATGTTTACTCAAGACCCAGGGTGCTACCCACATTTGTCTATTTCCGTTAATATATATATTATATATATTATATATATATATATATATATTACAGTAGTTTAAAAACATCAAAATTAAAAAGAACACACAAGGATTTTGCCATGCTCAGTACAGGCTCAGTACAGGCTCAGTAAGGTTTCTAAATTGCTCAGTTTCCATGAGGATCTAGAAGCATAGCAGGCAGACAGTAATGATTCATAGGACAAACATGATATATCAACATATTTAAAGAGGGCAATTCCTCTAACAAGATGTTCTTATGAGGGTGGAGTTGTCCTTTAAGCTATACAGCTAGTGCGCTTAGGAGTTAGAATGTACACATAGTATAGAAAGTATTGTAGTGCGTTTTAGTCCAAATATAGATGTAAAAAATAAGAGTACTGTGGATACTTTTTCTATGGATGAGGGCAAAGCTTGTCTACTAAATTATTCTAGCTTTCTTTAAGCCACATCCTTACAAATGTTATTTGAAACCTGCTAGTATAAATAAAATATATGAACTTTGAAACAAAACGAGCTGTATTGTAGTAACATTTAAGTTAAGTTAGTAAGCCCTAACTAGCAAAACTTGGACAGCACAGCTATATGCAAAGAACAGCACAGTCACCGGTAATAATCGAGTATAAACAGAGGTTTCAGGCTTTAAAAAAAAGCCTGAAAATCTTACCCGGTTTATACTGAGTCAATGTTTCCCCTACCTTGTCCGGCGCTGGCGATCCGCATCCTCGCTCCACAGCCTCTGCAACATCCGGATGATGTGCAGAGGCATGGGGAGTTGTAGTTTCCAAACATCTTAGTGGCAAATTACACCCCTCGGTTATACCGAGTCAGTGTGGTTTCCTCCTTTTTACCTAAAACTAGGTACCTCGGTTTATACTCAGGACGGGTCTTACTCGAGTATATACAGTACACAAAATATGTTGAAATCTCTTTTGCAAAGTACCGCTGTATGTACATTAGTTAGTTTGTTGTTATTAAAGGGGAAGTATCAGTGCAAATACATATATTGCTTATAAGAAAAAAGAGCAGTATTTTTCCCTCCTAATGACCTTACCCTGCCCATCAGGATATTGTCTGTGTATAAATAAATGCTCCGAATATGACCTTCTGTTGCAGGACCCCTAGTAGAGAAAGTTATGGTTTTGTCCTTGACCCAGTGCTGGGTTGATTCAGTTGCTCAGTAGAGATTGAGCAGTTTGACCCATTCAACAGCCCAATAAGTAGAAATTCCAAAGAAATGTGGGATTTCTGGGAAGAAGAAGTACCTTTACAGAACCTGAAATGTCACTAACGCAACAGCAGAAAATAACAAAGAGTATAAAATTCTGATTTTTCAAAATGAAAGAGAATATGTAAATAACTAGGTATGACAATATAAACTAATAATTTTAAAAATAATGATATTTTCCACTGAACTTTATTTTAAACATATGGTTAAGATCTGGTCCTCCATTAGAAGGCACCTCAAAGGTAAGTCTGCAAAGACTATCTGTTCTGCGGGACGGGAGAGAGGACCTGGCATTTGGGGTTCTCAGTCAGCAGCACCAAATAGGTATAAGCCTTAGGCTGGATACACACCTTGAGATTGTGAGGTGTATTGGTTGGTCAGCCAGAAATATCTCTCATGGTGTGGAGCAGCGGCTGCGACCAAGCTCAGTCACCTTCATCATGATGGGATGAGTCCCTGTTGGTAAATCATGGCTGATTGTGCGGTTTGCTATGGAACTGCACAATACACGTGCGAAAAATGTCGCTGCGGCCACTATTGCCGCGGAACCAAGCATTCATTTGTTGCGGCACGAAGCATCGATAGTAGCGGATATGCAAAATAAGCGCAAAGACTTCTGGGATTTACTGCTTCCATGGAGCTTTAGGAAAGCTATATCTTTAAAAAGATTTTTACAGCATTCCACAAGGCTAAATGCCAAACCAGTAGACAAATGACTTGGTCGGGACAAATAGTTCCTGTGTGTACCCAGCCTTACTTTGCACTTGCCTGAATTCAGTTTTATCCAGATTTCAACTTAATTGCTTGTTTTTTCGTTAAAAAAACAATAGTAAAGATAAAGGGGAAACTGTAGTCTCCAAACAGTTGAGTTTAAATGAAAGGCCAGTTCCTACCTTTAAAACGAGCCATCAACCATCTACGTGCTCCACAGCCCAAGATATAAGAAATTACTGACCAGAAAGTTAATGGGTGGGAGGCTGACATGTTGATATCTAGAAGGCTGCTCCTCCACCTCGAGCCGGGGGGAACACAGCCTCAGACTTCAGTCACAGGAAAGGAGACAGGAAGTCCCTCAGCCTCCTGCTGTGTGAAGATCCCCACAGAGAAGGTAAGGGAATCTACAGCCGTAAACTCACATGTGTGAAAACAGCCTTTTCTCACTGTGCCTGAAAAGGCTGTTTTCACACACTTTCTAAAGGGGGGGGCACCGCACCAGTGGTGGGCAGGAACCACGGATCCCCGAGTGGGTGGGGCCACGGACCCACGAGGGGAAGGGCCACATGAGGTTGTAAGGGAAGGGCCAAGGGGGGCCTGCAAATGGAAGGGCCAGGGGTCCATGAGTGGGGAGGGACAGGGGGGGCTTGCCAAGAGTATGGGGATACAAGGGGAGGAGGAGACACAGGGGGCAAATTGACATCCATGACATGTTTAGAGAGGAAGCAGGAAGAGAAGGGGAACCTGGTGATGTTGCTGCCATATCACACACAAAAATGTAAATATCTTCAAACTATGCAAAATAAATAATGGAAAATAAATTATCAGGAGAGCAATTCCTATCAATTTACCTAAAGTCATTTTGTGACCACAGTTCCCCTTTAAAAGTTGTTACTGTTCAGTGAACCATTTCCAAACTACTTACTGGTACTTTCTGTCTGTGAATTTTATTCAGTTACAACTGGAGAAAACAAAACACAAAATTGACAGAAAAAATGAGTAATTTAATGTGAAGGGTTAAAAATTAATTATATTTTATGCACGACTCTGTTCCTAGAAAGTTTCCCGTCTTTAATGTAATTTTTAGGTAGGTTTCTAGGGAAAATAACCCCTGTTAATTACAGGTGATCGTTATTGGGGATGTCAACCCCAAAATGAAATTTGAATACAAGTAAAGCATCCCCAAACCATTAAACATAATACTCACACCCGCTCAGGTTCTTATACAAGCAGTCATTCGCCGATGGTCCCGCCCCTTGCAGTGGATTCCCTGGCTCTTCAGGGGTAAACTCCATGTGCAGATTCTCTGATCTCACACAACATTAGGCACATGAAGGGGGGCAGCAGCAGCACTGGGTTTGAAAAGCTGCGTGTAGCAGTACTGAGAGGGTTTGATTATTACACTTCAGGGTTAGGGGGGGTCTACTTATAGAAACAATGTCTGTACATTTCGTTATGTAAATGATAAACAAACAGAGATTCCTTAAGATAAAGTTCTAATGGACATTGCAGAAGAGTTGCAACCAACATACATTGCAAGGGCATTTACCATCCTTTTGCACACAGCATAAAGTATGCAAATAATATGTTTCTACAAACATAGAAAGGATAATCCAATGCACATTCCTAGGCCCCATACAATATATATTATCTGCACACTGGCATACTTTATAAACAAAGGGGTTTTAGTATACATTACTGTGATCACATGAATGAAAAGCCTTCCAACCACGTCAAAGGTAACCCCAGTCTGGAAGGTCCTAACGTCTAACCTTTTCAATTTCTTTTACTTCAATTACGATGATTAGCAAACTTTTGCATTTCTCATTCTTTACACACTGGATCCATATAACAGGCTCTCTCCCTCCCCCTCAGCCCTTTGGCTTTTTAAATGAGGGAAGAGGCCATCAGTGCTTTATATTAAAGGCATAGGACCTCCCATTAAAGGGGACGTGTTGGGGGTGCTATTACCACATGGAGGCTTGACCAAGCCTCCAATAAAGTACATACAATACAAGAATTGTGGAAGCACTCCAATTAGGCTAATTTACAAAACATTTAGCGGAGTGCTACTGATCTTGTCAAACATTTATACAAACATAGAAAGGATAATCAGATGCACATTCCTAGGCCCCATTCAATATCATATTATCTGCCACACTGGCATACTTTATAAACAAAGGGGTTTTAGAGACATTACGTGATCACATGAATGAAAAGCCTTCAACCACGTCAAGGTAACCCCAGTCTGGAAGTCTACGTCTAACCTTTTCAATTTCTTTTACTCAATTACGATTAGCAAACTTTTGCATTTCTCATTCTTACACACGGGATCCATATAACAGGCTCCTCTTCCCCCTCAGCCTTTGGCTTTTTAAAATGAGGGGAAGAGGCCACCAGTGCTTTATATAAAGGCATAGACCCTCCCATTAAAGGGGCGTGTTGGGGTGTGCTATTACCACATGGAGGCTTGACCAAGCCTCCCAATAAATACCTTTACATACAAGAATTGTGGAAGCACTCCAATTAGGCATAATTACAACTACATTAGCGGAAGTGCTATGATCTGGTCAAACATTATACAAACATAGAAGGATAATCAATGCACATTCCTAGGCCCCATACAATCTCAATTATCTGGCACACTGGCATACTTATAAACAAAGGGGTTTAGTATACATTACTGTGATCACATGACATGAAAAAGCCTTCCAACCACGTCAAGGTAACCCCCGTCTGGAAGGTCCTAACGTCTAACCTTTTCAATTTCTTTTTTCCTTCAATTATGATTAGCAAACTTTGCATTTCTCATTCTTACACACTGGATCCATATAACAGGCTCTCCCTTCCCCTCAGCCCTTTGGCTTTTAAAATGAAGGAAGAGGCAAATCCAGTGCTTATATAAAGGCATAGGGACCTCCATTAAAGGGGCGTGTTGGGGGTGCTATTACCACATGGAGTCTTGACCAAGCCCCCAATAAATACATACAAATACACGAATTGTGGAAGCACTCCAATAGGCTAATTTACAATACATTAGCGGAGGAGTCTTACTGATCTGGTCAAACATTTTACAAACATAGAAAGGATAATCAATGCACATCTAGGCCCCATTACAATATCATATATCTGCATAATCTTTTGTCGTTAATAAAAGCCGTATGAAATGTTTGTCAGAATGCATGTCATGCCAAAGGATTTCAATCCTATAAATCAATAAAAAATATCAGTCTAAAAAAATTCTAAATTTCTTATAAAGAGCCTCTACATCTGAAGGCCCGAATGAAAGGTTTTTTCACTAAATAAAAATTTAATAAATATATATCAAAATTTGAAATGTTTATTTTTGGAATGAAATATGCCATAAACTATATAAACATAATTAGAGACAGAAAATATGTTTCACACGTACTCCTTTAAATGTCCCATAACAGAAAGTTGGAATGGGCAGGGTCCACCTATGAAATCAGGACCATCCTGCCCAAATTGGTTTAACTGGTAGAAGTCAAATCCACCAAATGGATAAAGAAAAAAAAAATCTTTTTCTAATGAAAATCTACTGTTGTATCAAAGCAGTGTTGGATTTTTTTAAATTTCTTTCTTTCAGCAGCTTTTTTAAAGTAATTTCTCACTAATCACATGTGAACTACCTGAAAGCAGGGCCGTCTCTAGACATTTTGGCCCTGAAAAAAATGCTGCCCCTCTCTGACGCCGTGCTGCAGAATAATAAAGTATAATATAATGTACCACAGCAGTCTAATTAAATAATGTGCCCAGGCCTTCCTGCTGCCCAGCGCCGCACATACAATATCGTAATGTGCCAGCAGGCAGCAGTCATAAAATTTATGACTGCTGCCTGCTGTGAACATATATTATCTGTTGGGGCAGACAATGCCTGTGCTGGGCACATTATATTATCTGTGGGCGCACAAACAGATAATATAATCGGCGAGGTAGCAGGGCGCAGTCATTGCGGCCCAACAGATAATATAATGTGGCACCAACATGTTGACATTACCTGCCCGCTCATAGTTCTGATTTCTCAACCTATACTTAGCGTCACATGGTGGGGTGATCAGGCGACTGATCGTAGCATCATGTCATGTGGGGCCTGCCTTGATCTTGGCTTGAGTGACCCCGGCTGCCTGGTGGTTTAGTGACTGGAAGGAGTCACTTAGCCTGTCTACCACTGTCGGATCCGAAGGTTTTGGGGCTTTATCTGTACTGTGTGGTACCTAGTTTTAGGAAGTTATTTTATGACACCTGTTTCAATACACCTCTAGCTACAATGCAATCACACCTTGCATCAGAAGGCCCCTAAACCTGGCTGTCATATGCAATTGGGAACTTTCAGGGTACTTAATTGCCACAGATTCTTGTACAAGTTCAATTCTGAATTGAGGAAGCCAGTCGGATGACTAGCGAAACGTCTTCAAGCAACTAAACTTTAAGTCAGTGATCTAATTGAAGATACCAGACTATCACCATGACCCACAAACACGAAAATGGGCAACTATTTGTCTGCAATTACAACTCAGAAGAAATGTCAATAAATGAAAAAGCAGCAGACCCAGGGATCCCTGGGGAACACCCCAACAACACTAGTCCAACTAGACAATGTTATAACCATCATTGGAATCTATCCTTTCCAATTTTCAGTTCAAATAGGAAGGTCAAGACAGTTTTTTTTTTTAGGCTGGGTACACAGGCAATGTTTTTTAGGTGACCCGCACGATCGGGCGTGATCGTGTCCAATACCTTTTGCCCGGGCGGGCATCAAACTTATCAACGCTATGATTTTTGTGGCCCGACCAACCAGGTATATCGGTGGTTTGGTTGAAAAATCACCGCTGTGTACCAGCCTTAGTTGAAAGAAGTCGGTCTGTTCAAAATGTTTGCTAAATCCCATCCACCAATACCCATAGTCTGGAGTTGAAAAACATACAGGGCCACTCGCTATACTTTTTGGCACTAGAAAGAAAATTCCAAATGCTGCGTCCACCCCCGGACATTGCCGTTGGAACGGGTTATGTTTTTTTTATTTGAATGTTGGGGTGGTGCTTTTCCAAATGTGGGGTTGTGTAGCTTCGCAGAAGTGGGAGGGGATTTATAAACAGTTATTGAATAGGGCAGTATTCATTGTATGTACTATCAATCCTCATTTATTTACATAATTAAAAGGCCCCATCTCTAAAACTTAGTATACCCCACCCCAAACCGACCCATACGTGACTAAAAGGTTTTAGGCCAAACCAATTTGTAAACTTGCCACCACATCAAGGTAGACACTTTCAGACAGCAGGGCCCTAACTAAACCAACATAATAAACCTAGCTTATCCTCAATCTAGGGCACAGACCTAGAAAATTTCCATATCCTACTGGTATCATGGATGTTTTCATTACAAGTTGGGTAGCCATGGGTATTTCATTACATACTGGTAGCTATTTCCTTACATATGGTAGGCCATGGGAATTCATACAAACTGGGATCCATGGATTTTTTATACATATTGGTCAGACATGGGCCAATTTCATTATATACTGGATAGCCATGGGAAATTTCATTACATACTAGTAAGCATGGATTTTCATTACATATTTGTAGCCATGGTATTTATAACATTACTGGTAGCCATTTCATCACATACAGGTAGCCATGGGATTAATCACATACATGGTACTATGACCCTTTACACATACGGTTAACAGGATTTTTCATTACCTATTGGTAAGCCATGGGAATCTCATCACTACAGTAGCCATGGGAATTTCATTACATATCTAGTAGCATGGGAAATTTAATGACATACAGGTAATAAATCACATAAAGGTAGCCTAGGGGAATTATTTAATTCACATGCAGGTTAGTATGGGAATTTAATCACCATACCAGTACAATGGATATTCCACACAAGATAGCAGCACAACAACTGCAATTTTGTCATATACTAGGTTAAGGTATACCTTCCCCACTGTGTAAGGGCATCCACTGATTTATATATGCAGGCAGTATTGGCCTCCACTAATATGAGTGCATGCCCTACATTCTACACCAGGGTAGAAAATAGCAATATAGCAATATCCAGCATATAGTTATTTACAATACATTAAATGACCCATCTTCTAAAATAGTTATCCCCACACCAACGCACCATATTGGGAATAAGAGGTTTTTGGCCAAACCAATTTGGTAAACTGCCAACCATTCCGCGTTGACATTTAAGAAGACAGCAGGGGCCCTAATAACCCATAATCTAACTAGCTATCCTCTATCTACTATCATCCATGGCAATTTTATACATATTTGGTAGCCATAGGAATTTCATTACATACTGGTAGCATGGGAATTTCATTACATACTGGTGTGGAAGCCATGGGATGTCCATTACATTCTGGTAGTGGAAGCCAGGGATTTTCATACCATATGGCAGAAAAACTGGCGCAATTTCATCAATATACTGTGTAAGCCATGGTAATTTTAACCAAAACTGCGTTAGCCATCGGAATTGTCATTACAAACTGGTAGCCATTTCATACATACTGGTAGCCATTGGGGATTTCATCACATTACATTTAGCCATGGGAATTTCATACCATACTGGTAGCCAGGGAATTTTCATTATTTACTGGTAGCTATGATTTTTCATTATATCTTGGAGCCTGGGACATTTAATCACGATAAGGTAGACTGGGAATTTCAATTAGGTATGTGGTTCATCCAACAAATATGCATTGTCCATGGGGGAGAAATATAAGGCTAATTCTAAGCTGGTTATGTATCATATTAATAAGTTGTAACAACAATAATTTTACTTTTGAAAATCGATATATTACCATCGAAGGTAAGAGGGTTCTTGGCCAGGGGTACGGCCGCGCGCCTACGTATGCGGCCTGTACCTGGCCCAGTGGCGAGAAAAGAAACAACTGTTCGCAGAGGAGGATTTGACGGGGCACAGGAACACATAAGTTGGGACAAGATAATTTCAATGATGTGATGATCTTGTGGGACGGACTCTATCCAAGAACGGGAGAAGCTTTTTACCCAAATAAACATCAATTTATTTAAATTTATAATTTACCTACAATCAAGTTTGGATCAAATTCCATTCTTGGATTACTATCAAAAAATACGGTACAGTTACATACTGAGTGTATGAAGAAAACAAACGGCAGGCACTCCCTCTACAACAGTATGCACCCCACTAGCCTCATTAAGGGTTTATACACAGTAGGTCGTAATTACGGGGCACGTGGAGAAAACTGTACCACACTAGCAGATTTTGTTTTTTAGATGTGGAAGATCTTAAAGATGACCGATTCTACAAAGAGATACCCACCAGTTGTGTAAAAAAAGCAATAAACGTCTTGCAAAATTCTAGAGTGGGATCGGTTTTCAAAGACAAAATTGGAAAAACTGACCAGTTTTTAGACTTATGAACCAACTACAAAATGATGGATTTCCTAGAGGAGTACTTATTAAATTTTGTTTCCTAATGTAATAGATTATTTAAATCCGCGCTGGATCACTAATTAGAATGACCCATTAGGTGGTTTTTAACTCTAGGCTTGGACGGGAGGTGGAGAACTCTGTCTCTCCGTTGTTAGAGGATCAGGAGGAGAGTTACATTTTGAGAAGTGATTCAACCACTACATCTCTTACAGGAGTATGGGACTCCTAGTGAGGTCACGAGTTGGGTGAGATCGTTATAATCTGCCTTTGATATATATATATATTTACTTTATACCAGCCACTGTAACTTACCTTTTATCAGCATCGAGACCAGCCTCCATTGACTTCCATAGTGTGTATAGATCTTACCTGTGGGACACATGTTCTTTTCAGCTCCGACCTAGTATACGACTTCATTGTATTTGCAAAGTGGTTTTGCTATGTTTTTATATGTGCTAGCACATGGGGAATTAGTTCAGGATTATGGTTTTATGTATTTCTAAGAAGTAAATGCTCATGTTTTTTAACCACGGCGTCTCTATGATCGTTCAGGTACCACCTTATTAGTCCCATTACGACTCAACATTCTATGTAGACAGCATGAGTGCCCTTACCACATATGATGGGTAATGAATTGGTACTGTGTATTTGTACCTGTTCTAAGTTTGTATATTATTATATACCATTATCATAGCACCGGTCGATTTGTACCTAGCAGCCATTTTTAATCACACAGTTTGCGACTTCATTTACTCTTATGATTAGGAGAGAGGGACCTGCCTTAAAGAGAAAAATATTATATTGTGTCTGTTGATTTAAACATAGATCCCAATTGTCCTGGTAACTTTTGGTAATCAACATCGACGCATAATGAAACTGAAAACAAAAAAGCAATGCTAGGACACATCCTCAGAACGTCCTGCCCTATTTGTTTTAATAGAGTGAGAAAGGACCTTCATCCATAGCATATAATACTAAATAAAAACAACAAAATCATAGTTTACCATGTAGGTGTTGACCTAGCAAACAGCTTTAAAACAACAGCGTGGATCCTGCCAGTAGCAATACTTTATGGAACAACTTTAAGCTAAGTAGTTCAGTTGCTCAGGTATAGATTTAAATAGAGATGGATGGTGGTCAGTACAATAGTACTTCTTAAGTTAGGAGGAAAAAATATAGGGAATTCAAATTATATAAATAAAATTACAGGATATTTAATTACCAACATTTTAAAGGGCATTGCCCCAGCCCCAAAAATAAGAAACTGATACATGTAGGCGACCCCTAACCCTAAAAATTCATATTAAGAATCTTTCAGGAATAGAAGATAAGAAGAAGAGGCGGCAAGGCTGACGGTTCTTAAGAAGGAGGCGAGGAAAAAAGGTGTGTAAGTACATTCTGGCCCGATTTTAAAGATTTTTAAATGGCGTTTAGGTGTAGGGGGTTGGGGCCCACAATGATGGCAGACGCTGATGGATCGCGGATGGAGAAGGGGGGGAGAGCTCCCGTGCATGCCAGAATCTCTAAGGAGGCAGATTACCTTAATACTTATGTGACAGGGAGAGGCTTCTCTCCTTAGTTTCTGGAATTTCAGAAGGCAACTGAGGACAACCCATTATGACGCAAAGGAGATGAGAAAGGTAAGGTAAGGGGTAGGACATGGCCTTTAAAGGTTTTTTTAAAAGTTTAAAATGAATAAACAGAATTCAACATGTAAAAAATATATTATATATTGTAATAAAATAC